>OY726517.1:136637997-137152807 GCA_963383655.1 Bathymodiolus septemdierum
CTTACATCTAAGTCTATATCTTAGGAACAGCTTCTATTTCTGACAGTAATGATTCTTACATCTAAGCCTATATCTTAGGAACAGCTTCTATTTCTGACAGTAATGATTCTTACATCTAAGTCTATATCTTAGGAACAGCTTCTATTTCTGACAGTAATGATTCTTACATCTAAGTCTATATCTTAGGAACAGCTTCTATTTCTGACAGTAATGATTCTTACATCTAAGTCTATATCTTAGGAATAGCTTCTATTTCTGACAGTAATGATTCTTACATCTAAGTCTATATCTTAGGAACAGCTTCTATTTCTGACAGTAATGATTCTTACATCTAAGTCTATATCTTAGGAACAGCTTCTATTTCTGACAGTAATGATTCTTACATCTAAGTCTATATCTTAGGAACAGCTTCTATTTCTGACAGTAATGATTCTTACATCTAAGCCTATATCTTAGGAACAGCTTCTATTTCTGACAGTAATGATTCTTACATCTAAGTCTATATCTTAGGAATAGCTTCTATTTCTGACAGTAATGATTCTTACATCTAAGTCTATATCTTAGGAACAGCTTCTATTTCTGACAGCAATGATTCTTACATCTAAGCCTATATCTTAGGAACAGCTTCTCTTTCTGACAGAAATGATTCTTACATCTAAGCTTATATCTTAGGAACAGCTTCTATTTCTGACAGTAATGATTCTTACATCTAAGTCTATATCTTAGGAACAGCTTCTATTTCTGACAGTAATGATTCTTACATCTAAGCTTATATCTTAGGAACAGCTTCTATTTCTGACAGTAATAATTCTTACATCTAAGCCTATATCTTAGGAACAGCTTCTATTTCTGACAGCAATGATTCTTACATCTAAGCCTATATCTTAGGAACAGCTTCTATTTCTAACAGTAATGATTCTTACATCTAAGCCTATATCTTAGGAACAGCTTCTATTTCTGACAGTAATGATTCTTACATCTAAGCCTATATCTTAGGAACAGCTTCTATTTCTGACAGTAATGATTCTTACATCTAAGCCTATATCTTAGGAACAGCTTCTATTTCTAAAAGTAATGATTCTTATATCTAAGCCTATATCTTAGGAACAGCTTCTATTTCTGACAGTAATGATTCTTACATCTAAGCCTATATCTTAGGAACAGCTTCTCTTTCTGACAGTAATGATTCTTACATCTAAGTCTATATCTTAGGAGCAGCTTCTATTTCTGACAGTAATGATTCTTACATCTAAGCCTATATCTTAGGAGCAGCTTCTATTTCTGACAGTAATGATTCTTACATCTAAGCCTATATCTTAGGAACAGCTTCTATTTCTAACAGTAATGATTCTTACATCTAAGCCTATATCTTAGGAACAGCTTCTATTTCTGACAGTAATGATTTTTACATCTAAGTCTATATCTTAGGAACAGCTTCTATTTCTAACAGTAATGATTCTTACATCTAAGTCTATATCTTAGAAACAGCTTCTATTTCTGACAGTAATGATTCTTACATCTAAGCCTATATCTTAGGAACAGCTTCTATTTCTGACAGTAATGATTCTTACATCTAAGTCTATATCTTAGGAACAGCTTCTATTTCTAACAGTAATGATTCTTACATCTAAGTCTATATCTTAGGAACAGCTTCTATTTCTGACAGTAATGATTCTTACATCTAAGCCTATATCTTAGGAACAGCTTCTATTTCTGACAGTAATGATTCTTATATCTAAGTCTATATCTTAGGAACAGCTTCTATTTCTGACAGTAATGATTCTTACATCTAAGTCTATATCTTAGGAACAGCTTCTATTTCTGACAGTAATGATTCTTACATCTAAGTCTATATCTTAGGAACAGCTTCTATTTCTGACAGTAATGATTCTTACATCTAAGCCTATATCTTAGGAACAGCTTCTATTTCTCACAGTAATGATTCTTACATCTAAGTCTATATCTTAGGAACAGCTTCTATTTCTGATAGTAATGATTCTTACATCTAAGTCTATATCTTAGGAACAGCTTCTATTTCTGACAGTAATGATTCTTACATCTAAGTCTATATCTTAGGAACAGCTTCTATTTCTAACAGTAATGATTCTTACATCTAAGTCTATATCTTAGGAACAGCTTCTATTTCTGACAGTAATGATTCTTACATATAAGTCTATATCATAGGAATAGCTTCTATTTCTGACAGTAATGATTCTTACATCTAAGTCTATATCTTAGGAACAGCTTCTATTTCTGACAGTAATGATTCTTACATCTAAGTCTATATCTTAGGAACAGCTTCTATTTCTGACAGTAATGATTCTTACATCTAAGCCTATATCTTAGGAACAGCTTCTATTTCTGACAGTAATGATTCTTACATCTAAGTCTATATCTTAGGAACAGCTTCTATTTCTGACAGTAATGATTCTTACATCTAAGCCTATATCTTAGGAACAGCTTCTATTTCTGACAGTAATGATTCTTACATCTAAGCCTATATCTTAGGAACAGCTTCTATTTCTGACAGTAATGATTCTTACATCTAAGTCTATATCTTAGGAATAGCTTCTATTTCTGACAGTAATGATTCTTACATCTAAGTCTATATCTTAGGAACAGCTTCTATTTCTGACAGTAATGATTCTTACATCTAAGTCTATATCTTAGGAACAGCTTCTATTTCTGACAGTAATGATTCTTACATCTAAGCCTATATCTTAGGAACAGCTTCTATTTCTGACAGTAATGATTCTTACATCTAAGCCTATATCTTAGGAACAGCTTCTATTTCTGACAGTAATGATTCTTACATCTAAGTCTATATCTTAGGAATAGCTTCTATTTCTGACAGTAATGATTCTTACATCTAAGTCTATATCTTAGGAACAGCTTCTATTTCTGACAGTAATGATTCTTACATCTAAGCTTATATCTTAGGAACAGCTTCTATTTCTGACAGTAATAATTCTTACATCTAAGCCTATATCTTAGGAACAGCTTCTATTTCTGACAGCAATGATTCTTACATCTAAGCCTATATCTTAGGAACAGCTTCTATTTCTAACAGTAAT
Organism: Bathymodiolus septemdierum; assembly: GCA_963383655.1. Taxonomy (NCBI): domain Eukaryota; kingdom Metazoa; phylum Mollusca; class Bivalvia; order Mytilida; family Modiolidae; genus Bathymodiolus; species Bathymodiolus septemdierum. The sequence continues at coordinate 136,641,072 of OY726517.1, forward strand.
GATTCTTACATCTAAGCCTATATCTTAGGAACAGTTTCTATTTCTGACAGTAATGATTCTTACATCTAAGCCTATATCTTAGGAACAGCTTCTATTTCTAAAAGTAATGATTCTTATATCTAAGCCTATATCTTAGGAACAGCTTCTATTTCTGACAGTAATGATTCTTACATCTAAGCCTATATCTTAGGAACAGCTTCTATTTCTGACAGTAATGATTCTTACATCTAAGCCTATATCTTAGGAACAGCTTCTCTTTCTGACAGTAATGATTCTTACATCTAAGTCTATATCTTAGGAGCCGCTTCTATTTCTGACAGTAATGATTCTTACATCTAAGCCTATATCTTAGGAGCAGCTTCTATTTCTGACAGTAATGATTCTTACATCTAAGCCTATATCTTAGGAACAGCTTCTATTTCTAACAGTAATGATTCTTACATCTAAGCCTATATCTTAGGAACAGCTTCTATTTCTGACAGTAATGATTTTTACATCTAAGTCTATATCTTAGGAACAGCTTCTATTTCTAACAGTAATGATTCTTACATCTAAGTCTATATCTTAGAAACAGCTTCTATTTCTGACAGTAATGATTCTTACATCTAAGTCTATATCTTAGGAACAGCTTCTATTTCTGACAGTAATGATTCTTACATCTAAGCCTATATCTTAGGAACAGCTTCTATTTCTGACAGTAATGATTCTTACATCTAAGTCTATATCTTAGGAACAGCTTCTATTTCTAACAGTAATGATTCTTACATCTAAGCCTATATCTTAGGAACAGCTTCTATTTCTGACAGTAATGATTCTTACATCTAAGTCTATATCTTAGGAACAGCTTCTATTACTGACAGTAATGATTCTTACATCTAAACCTATATCTTAGGAACAGCTTCTATTTCTAACAGTAATGATTCTTACATCTAAGCCTATATCTTAGGAATGAACATATTTTTTACTTGCATCAGAGCCTTTATCTTAGGAATAGCTTCTATTTCTGACTGTATCAGTACTTATATCCGAGTCTATATGTTACGAAAGGCTTACACGGCTTACATCTGAGCCTGTATCTTAGGAATAGCTTCTATTTTTGACTAACAGTACTTGTATCCGAGTCTGTATGTTACGAAAGGCTTACACTACTTACATCTGAGCCTGTATCTTAGGAATAGCTTCTATTTCTGACTGTAACAGTACATATATCTGAGCCTGTATACTACGAAAGGCTTACACTACTTACATCTGAGCCTGTATCGTAGGAATAGCTTCTATTTCTGACTGTAACAGTACATATATCTGAGCCTGTATGTTACGAAAGGCTTACACTACTTACATCTGAGCCTGTATCGTAGGAATAACTTCTATTTCTGACTGCAACACTACATATATCTGACCTGTATGTTACGAAAGGCTTACACTACTTACATCTGAGCCTGTATCGTAGGAATAGCTTCTATTTCTGACTGTAACAGTACATATATCTGAGCCTGTATGTTACGAAAGGCTTACCAGGGGTTTCAAAGTTTTTAATAATAGGAGGTACTTCTTAAATTTCAGGAGGTACCTAAAAAATTAGGCTGAGGGCTGTAAGGGGTCCAGGGGGCGGAAGCTCCTGAAATCTAGCATTTTGTGGACCAAAAAATGTACTTCAGAGACTGCAAAACATTAAGTGTTTTTGAAAGAAAAATCCCATTAACTTTAGAGTTCTGATTTACAGCTTACAGACTTCAGCCAAGATTATTCATAGATAGTCTGCCATATCTTAAAAAAAACCCAAAAGGACCATAAAGAGCTACGGTTCCACAGCTAGGCTTGACCAAGCCATTGTTATCAAAGCTTAAACTTCTCAAAATTCTTTTGTTGGCTTTGTCCTTTTCTTTTTCACAATACCTTGGCTTGTGTGTTTTTTTTTTTACTTTATTACCAGTAATTAAACTCATCAAAGACCATTGGCAGGATCAAGACATATAAGTGTCATAATTAATGAAACCAAGGACGTATATAGAATACATCCTTGATGAAACATATAGATTTAATTTGCAATCATCAATCTTTAATAAAATTTATAATTTTTTAATAGATGAATACAAATATAATTAAACAAAAACAATATATATTGTTACTTTCACGACTTATATGCAAAAAAAATGTTCGAACAAAAACGATTCGCGGGAAGACATTTATTAACATTTGAATCACAAAAGTTAAATTATTTTGGAAAAAAAAAGGGGGGACCGGCGTTTTGACATTACAATGTAATTCGTATTTGAGCCATGTCCGGTCCTTTTTCAAAATTTCTAGTAATTTTCTATCCCTTATCTCCTCGTACCCCCCTTTAAAAATGTTTTTCAGCACATTTTCATTTCTGTGAACAACCGCGGTAGGGCCCCGTCAAAATATGTAAATAAATTAGCCATAGGTTTTTATTTTTTTATACCGGAAGTTAAACAATATGGACGGAGTTAAGCAACAAGACAGTACGCCCCAGAATGATTCGACCTTGGGTTTTAAATGGATAAAAAAAATCGCACAAAGTATATTGTGTAGTCATATATACATAATACATAATGATCATACTAATATTACTGGAGATTACACTAAATTGTATTTGAACATAATTTGTAGTCGGTCATTTTTTTATTTTGAAATGATGTCAGCTTTGTTCCGGTCCGAGTTTTACACAAGGATGAACAATCGTAGCTACTCGGCCATTCTCGCTACCCTGCAAATAACAGGGTAGCGAGAATGGCAGAGTAGCTACGATTGAAGGATGAAAAGATATTGAGGCGAAAACATATCTATTTACCGCATGCGCAAACTGCTATTTACGATTCTAAGGTAAAGTTATTTTTAAAACAGGGAATATCCCATCAACTTGGTCGTGACGCAGTTGTTCGATTTGAATGCGAGAATTCAGCAATTGACGTGATCATTAATTTTTTATGAAAAATATTTCACAAGCCAATCGACCATCGTACTTGTGGTTTTGACCACCGCTAATTTTGGGGGGTTCAGTAATTTCTGCCGGTACTATACACGATCTCAGGCGGGTAAAAGTACCGGGTACCGGCCCACTTTGAAACCCCTGGGCTTACACTACTTACATCTGAGTCTGTATCGTAGGAATAGCTTCTATTTCTGACTGTAACAGTACATATATCTGAGCCTGTATGTTACGAAAGGCTTACACTACTTACATCTGAGCCTGTATCGTAGGAATAGCTTCTATTTCTGACTGTAACAGTACTTATATCTGAGCATGTATGTTACGAAAGGCTTACACTACTTACATCCGAGTCTGTATCTTAGGAATAGCATTTATTTCTGACTGTAACAGTACTTATATGTGATTTTCAATAAGGGAAGCAATTTTTGTTCCCGAAAATGATTGTTATAAATGTTGATATTATGATATGTGTGATGTGTTGATGTGTTACTATTAAAATGTGCACCAAGTGTAGTGTTAATGTTTAAATATGTACTATGTATATTGTTAGAATCCAATATTCCCCCTTTTTTGTCCACTTTATACTAGAAGGGAGAAAACTCTTTTTTATTTTTATCTTTGGATCTAGTTTTTTTTTTTTTTTTTTTTTTTTTGAAACAGTATCTTATAAATTCAGTAACTTTACATCAGTTTATATGTTTCTTTAAACAACCCTTCTTGCAAGCAATATATTCCTTGTTCTTGAAATAAAAATCATTATACAAGAATAGGATTTTTCCATCTCCTCTTTATCATTCGGTCTACTTGTACTCCAATATAGTACCTTATATTCAATAAGGGAAACAACTTTTGTTCACATAAATGATTGTTATAAATATTTATGATATGTATATATATATATTTGATTACTGCCTAACTGTGAAATAAAATCTGTTGTAATTAACAGTTATGCCTTTATCACCAACTGTCAAGCGTCATCTTATAAATGTGTGTGTTTCTATGAATGTGTATTGTAAAAATTTTATTGTTGTATATGAAATAGTAGATTGGTTCCTGAATTTTGTTTTTGTTGCTTCATATTTTAGATATGGATAATACTGTTACAGTTCTCTCAATGAATGTAAGGGGTCTTTTTTCAAGTGTTAAAAAAAGAAATGATGTCTTTGATTGGGCAAAAGGGAAAAATACCTCAATTGTTTGTTTTCAAGAAACCCATAGTAGTAAAGAGGTTGAAAAACTTTGGGAGGATGAATGAGGAGATACATGTCTTTTCAGTCATTTTAATAACAGAAGTGCTGGTGTTTGTGTTATGTTTAAGAAAGGTCTAGATTATACTGTTCATGATTCAAAGATTGATCAGAATGGAAGATACATAATTTTTAGATATTAGTTTATTTGATCAAAGATTAACATTTGTGTCTCTTTATGGCTATAACAGTGATGAACCGGAAATGTTTAATGAAATTATGAAGAATATTGCTTCTTATTCTAACACTAGTTATTTATTGTGTGGTGATTGGAATGTTGTTCAAGATACTAGTATTGATACATATAATATTATACATAATAGAAACCAAAATTCGAGGGAGAAAATCGAAGAAATGTTAGAAACCTTTGAATTACTAGATCCATGGAGAACCTGTTTTCCAAATGGTAGAAAGTATACCTGGCGTCAAAGCTCCCCAATAAAACAAAGTCGTCTTGATTACTTTCTTGTATCTGAGGATCTTTTTTCACTTATGAAAAATACAAAAATAATTCCAGGATATAAAACTGACCATTCAGCAATCACTTTCACTTTTTCTGCCAGTCTTGCCAGAAGGGGAAAGGGGTATTGGAAATTTAATTCTCAGTTACTTAGAGATTTTGTTTATGCAGAGAAGGTTAAGACATGTATTAAAGAAACTGTGTCTGAGTACTATTTATCTGGAGATATTAATGATCTTTTAAATGTTGAACTTACATGTAATGACCAAGTATTTTTTGAAATTCTTAAGATGAGGATCAGAAGTATTTCAATATCTCATAGTATAACAAAAACAAGGGAAGAAAAAGACCTTACCCTTAAACTTGAAAAGGATATTCTTAATTTAGAAGATATTATGAACTCAGCACCAAGTGAATTAATACAATCGTCTTTAAATAATAAAAAAATAGAGTTTGAAAGGAAAAGGGAGGAAAAAGTAGAGGGTATACTTCTTCGATCAAAGGCAAACTGGCATGAAAATGGAGAAAAATGCTCACAATACTTCTGTAAACCAGAAAAGAAAAATTTTATTAAAAAAACTATAACTGAGCTTATTGATGACGCAGGTCATCATATATCAGATCAATCTAAAATTCTCCTTCAACAACACGATTTTTACAAAACATTGTATTCAACAACAAATTTAGATTGTAATGATGAGTACTTTTTTAATCATAATATTAAACTCACAGAAGAACAAAAATACTTGTGTGAAGGTAATATAACATTTAAAGAATGTGCCCAATCACTGAAGTTAATGACAAATGGAAAAAGTCCAGGTTCTGATGGATATACTGTAGATTTTTATAATTTTTTTTGGGAAGATATTGGTCCATTGCTTTATAGGTCATTATATTTAGCCTATGAGTCTGGAAGCTTCACTGATTTTCAGTATCAGGGAGTCATAACATGTATTCCAAAAGAAGGAAAGGACAGGCGTTTTATTGGCAACTGGAGACCAATAAGTTTATTAAATACTGACCTTAAAATAGCTTCTGCTGTAATTGCTAATAGAATTAAACCTCTATTACCATTTATTATTAGTGATACACAAAAAGGTTTTATAAAAGGAAGATTTATTGGGGAAAATACAAGACTGTTGTATGATTTGATGCATTATCTTGAACAACATAACAAAACCGGTCTTTTACTTCTTGTAGATTTCAAGAAAGCATTTGATTCAGTTGAATGGAAATTTATGAAAAAAGCCCTCTCAAGTTTTAATTTTGGACCATCTGTTTGTAAATGGTTTGAACTATTCTATTCAAAAGCCAAAAGTTGTGTTATAAATAATGGTCACATGTCAAATTTTTTTTCTCTAGAAAGAGGCTGTCGACAAGGTGATCCGCTTTCACCTTATTTGTTTATAATCGGTGTGGAGCTGCTTTCATTAAAATTGAAGGCCAACCAAGACATTCATGGTATTATTATCAATGAAGTTGAATCTCTCATAAGTTTGAATGCTGATGATACCTTTCTTATTCTAGATGGGAGTGAAAATTCATTGAGGGAGGCTCTTGAATGTTTTGAATCTTTTTACAAGGTGTCTGGTTTAAAAATGAATTCATCCAAAACAAAAGCTGTGTGGGTTGGAAACAAGAAGTATTCAGATCAAATTATTTGTCCAAATATAAAACTAAATTGGTCTCATGAAAACTTTAAGGTTTTGGGAATTGATTTTTCACTTGATTTAAACTGTATTACAGATATAAATTTTACCAAAAAAATGAAGGAGGTTAAGGCAATATTAAAAAGTTGGCAGCATAGAAAACTGACATTACTTGGTAAAATTACAGTTATAAAAACTCTTGCACTACCAAAGCTAATTCATTTACTGACATCTCTACCAAATTTACCTCAGACAAAAATAAATGATTTAAATTCACTTTTTTATAAATTCATATGGAACGGGAAGTCAGATAAGATAAAGCGAAGTACTTTAATCGGTGATATATATCAGGGGGGTTTGAAAATGATAGATCTTCAATCATTTAATATTTATCTGAAAGTAGGTTGGATTAAACAATTATTTTCCAATTTAGATGGTGATTGGCAAAAAGTATTATTATTCAATCTTCAAAGCTATGGCGGTGAAAGAATTTTAACTTTTCAGAAAGAAAAGCTAAAGGAAGTTGCTATGAAGCTTACAAATCCTTTTTGGAAAGATGTTCTGTCTAGCTATCATTTTGCAAAACCTTATACAAAGATGAATACTAATGAACTATTGTCTCTTGATATCCTTAATTTTGTACCAGTAACTGATTTAAATTATTATATTAGATGGATAGAACATAATGTGCAGTATTTATGTGATCTTATTGACCCACATTCTGGTAATTTTTATACTTTTGAACAGACTAGAAATAAACTGAATACCAATAATTTTTTGAAGTACTATAGTCTGGTGTCAAGTGTTCCCAAGTACATCAAAGATGATCTGAAGGAAAACTGTGTAAATGTAAATTTCGACATACTTAGTAAAAAGGATGCCTATTTAGAAAGAATAGTTCATAGTAAAAATGTTAGGTTTGTTTATAAAGGTCTTGTGAATGCAATCATTTCTTTACCAACAGAAAAATTTTCCAAATGGGAAAAACTTCTTAATTGTGAAATAACAAATTGGTCAAAATATTTTATTATTTTAAAAAAATCTTGTAGAAACTCATATCTTCAAAATTTTCAATTTAAATTGTTACACAGGATCATTCCTACCAATTCCTTTTTACATAAAATAAAGCTCAAGAATACTAATTTATGTACATTTTGCAAAATTCATGATGAAACTATTGAACATCTATTCTTTGACTGTCCTGTGACACAAATTTTTCTCAAATCTTTGTCAAAACAATTAAAACAATATTACAAGAATTTGATTTTTGACAAAAAAGAATATTTCTTTGGTTTTGAGTCAGGGGATCTTCTTGTTAATTTGATTTCAATTATTGCAAAAAATTACATCTTCAAGTGCAAACTCAATGAACAAAGGCTAAATATTGTAGAATTTAAACATAAAATTATGTGGTACCGTTCACTTGAACAATATATATCAAAGAAAAACAATACCATTTTAGCATTTGAAAAAATGTGGACTCCCTTACAATATATTTTCAACTAATCATAATATTTTTTGTTTGTTTGATTCATATAGTGATGAGATTCTTTTTTCAGCTTTTTTGTACAAAATGTCAGGAGCAATCAAATATTTTAGAAAAACAAAATGGTAAGAGAGTGTGTGTGAAAGATGAATGAAAGTGTTTATTACTATTATATATTATTATTTCTTTATTTTGTTTATCAAAATGTAAAACCAATGTAGTCACAAAACTTATTTTTGAAAACTCCTGTCACACCCTAATCAGGTGGTGATGTAAGGGAATTTATAAAATCCTGACTATAGGTAAAAAAACAAAAAAAACAAAAACAAAACAGTACTTATATCTGAGCATGTATGTTACGAAAGGCATACACTACTTACATCCGAGTCTGTATCTTAGGAATAGCTTCTATTTCCGACTGTAACAGTACATATATCTGAGCCTGTATGCTACGAAAGGCTTACACTACTTACATCTGAGTCTGTATCTTAGGAATAGCTTCTATTTCTGACTGTAACAGTACTTATATCTGAGCCTGTATGTTACGAAAGGCTTACACTACTTACATCTGAGCCTGTATCTTAGGAATAACATCTATTTCTGACTTATGTTACTTACATCTGAGCCTGTACCTTAGGAATAACATCTATTTCTGACTGTTATGTTACTTACATCTGAGCCTGTATCTTAGGAATAGCATCTATTTCTGACTTGTTATGTTACTTACATCTGAGCCTGTATCTTAGAAATAGCATCTATTTCTGACTTGTTATGTTACTTACATCTGAGCCTGTGTCTTAGGAATAGCATCTATTTCTGACTGTTATGTTACTTACATCTGAACCTGTATCTTAGGAATAGCATCTATTTCTGACTGTTCCTCCTGATGACTGACATATTCATGAGAACATTTCTTCCAGTAATTAAAATCTTCTGAGCTTTTGTATTTTTGATTTTTGTGCATTGTTTCTTCATTTTTTTTCTGCTAAAAGGAATTTCAAAATTAATTGTTAATCCATGTAATAAAAATAATTCTTTCAAGAAGTTTAAAGGTTTATTCCTGTATCATAATCTGCTTTTCCAAACACCTCTAATTCATCAATATTTTTGCATAAAATTTATTTTGTCTGCTGCTTTAATTCAATTTATAAAAATTTAACATGGCTTTAGCAAAGTGTTTTTGCTACTCTTCTCTAAGGTAACTTTGAATGGTCACATTGGTTGGTTGGTTTATGGTGTTTAATGCCACTTTCAACAATATTTCAGTTATATCGTGGCAGTTAGTTTTATTGGTGGAGGATACCGGAGTATCTGGAGAAAACCACCAACCTGTCGCAAGTCTATGACAAACTTTATCACATAATGTTGTATCGAGTACACCTCATCATGAACTCAAAATTTAGTGGTGATAGGCACTGAATGGACAGATAGTTGTAAACTGAATGGACAGATAGTTGTAAACTGAATGGACAAACTTTATCACATAATGTTGTATCGAGTACACCTCATCATGAACTCAAAATTTAGTGGCGATAGGCACTGAATGGACAGATAGTTGTAAATCCAACTACCATGCCATCATGATCACAACAGCCCCCCTTGTGCAGTTGAACCATGCTATCTCGAATACTGATATATTGCTTCATGAATTAATTGAAGTAAAGGTATGGTCCTCTTATAAGTAAGTATTTACTTAATTTATGATACATAGCTTAAATACTCTGTTAATTTGAGATTACAATGGTAGGTTCCTCGATTGATTGAATGTTTGTTCAACATCTATTTCTCCCCATCCCCTCCCATAAATTGCAGGCAGAGCTATGATAACAATGTTCAAATCATAAAGAAATTTGATTTCCACATCGTTATGTGATAGCAGTAAATAAAAGAGTGACACAGATGAAAACAAAGACAGACGAAGTGATCCTTATGTGTTGATCATGCTATGTGGGCCAAACTAGATTTTTTCTGTATCAAAGGGGATTTGTGTACCTAAGCATGTCATAGAGAGCATGAATTTTAAACAAGCAAAAATTTCAATATTCATACCTTTCCAAATTTTTTACAAGTGCATAAATAAGAACAGCTTTTTCTACAGCCTTTCAGTTTCCTATGTATGAATGCAATTAAGATGAAGAAATAGTTTATAATTGTAAACGGGGGAGGAAAACAAAGTCTTTCTTCAAAGTCCATAATTAACATGTATCGTTGGAACTTCCAGATTTCTGCTGCTTCTTTGTCAACCTTTGTTATAGTTAAACTGTAATAGATAACATAAAACATTAAACAGTTGAATACAGCCACCTAGAATATTCACTGACAAGCTTTAATTAATTGTACGAGGGCAATCAATAGGAGTCATCACAACTTAGAAAACAAATAGGTCAGAAATATTCACTTGCGAATGGTCCAGAGTTTATTCAACACATTTAGTTGTACTTTTATATTGCTAGTTCACTGAAACAGCAATCTGCAGGTAGACATGTCGCTTCATTCTGATACATTATCTTGATGTCGAGCCAACCCATCTTTTCTCTTACTCATTAACTCTTAGTCCCACGATCAACCGTACATGAGTCGAGCACTCCAACCATTATACCACCGACAAGTTTCATCAATCTTTGCAATCAGTGCCTGTCACCACTATGTACTTGATACAACGTTAACTGAATGTGATATAAGTTTGTGAGTGATTTGAAGTCTGTAGGTGGTTATCTTTGGATATTCAAAAATGCATGCCCTTTCACGAGACGTACTCAATACAATTATAGTGAGATAAAGTTTGTTGATGACTTGCAGCAGATTGGTGGTTTTCTTCTCGTACTTTGATATAACTGAAATATTGTTGAAAGTGGCATTAAACACCATAAGCCTAACCGTAATCATCTTCTGGTACTCTGATGCCTCAATCGACAAAGCTGATTGCCACAATATACTGGTAATTAAAATATCGTTGAAAATGATGTTAAACATGAAGTGCTGTTAAACACCAAAACCCATAATCCCTTATATTTACAGTTATTATATACTTACGCAAACATAGCAAACAGTAACGTCACCAGTACCAGTTTACATATCAACAGATACTGTATGGTGATAATATAACCTCCAACACTGGACAATGGACACTTCTGAACAGGAGCAACTATAGGTTCTGTAAATAGATGGAAGGTCAGACAAAACAAATATTTTTGTATTCTGCAAATTTCTTCTTTCCACTGACTTTGTACATTTATTAACCAGTATGAGTATGGATTTTTTGTTAAATCATACAAAGGCTTAGTTTCAAGTTTATAATAATCTTATTTAACCATGTATTGCAATCCAGGAAAAGAAAATTAATGATCACTCATGACGAGTGGACTTTCCACTGAGCGACTGCCTTTTGCTTTTTCTGTCCTGTAGCTGGGTCCAATTCTGGGTTGCTTCAATAATACATCAATTATGCAGATTTTAAGCCCGATAGTCAAATATCAAAGAAAAATAATACCCTCGATATATTTAATAAAACGCTATACTACACCAATATCAATGTATAAGCAGGAAAAGTAGTTTTAGAAAACCCAAACAATTCTACACCTTTCCATAATCATGATCATTTAATTATCAATAAATATCTGAACTTTTAATACAGTTGACTCTCATTGTCTCGAACTCGGTTGACTCAAATTTTTATCGAAGTCCAGAACTTCGTTGTGTATAAATATATATAATTTGACTCCTGTTGATTCGAATTCGGATGAGTCGAAATTTCGGTTGTCTCGAATAAAAGTTTTGGTCCTGAGATGTAGAAAGCCATATTATTTACATTCGTTAAGTCGAATTTACCTGTCAAAACATGTGTATTACCTTGGGCTTAAAATCGGATCACATGTGAAACATTCGGTCATTGACTTTGACATTTTTACCTTCTGTCAAATTAATTAGTGACAATATTTGAATTGGCTTGGTATTATGACGCAGGTTAGATGTGTACAATCAAAAATTATCGATTCATATTAAGTGCCGCTTGGGTCGGCATGCATCAATGATTATGAAAAGTACACAACGGAAGCGTTTTATCTATTGAATTATTTGTCGGAAATTAATTTTGATTAAAGAAGATGTATTATTTCTCAATTTTGAGAGATTTGAAAAAATGTTACTCTTAATTAACAGTTGTAATAAAAGGGAAGAAAAACCAGCAACAAAAACATCGAATAAGTTTAAAATCGTTCCAAAAATCGGGACAGTGCTGGTTTTAGCTCTTCAAAATTTCGCTCAAGTTGTCTCTCTTTCATCATTAAACAAACTAGACTTCCGATATTTTTGTAGCTCCTCTTGAGTCGAACTACGGTTGACTCAAATTTTTTCCATGGTCCCATCGAATTCGAGAGTCAACTGTATAAACAAAATGTGGGGTCAAACCTCATCAGAAAAAAATATTCTTAGAAGAAAAAATATTGTATTATAATGATGACAAAGAAAAGGTTGAGTATGAGCAAAATAGTGAGTTGTTCAAGTTAGGTACCTAACATTTCGGTTGGGTCTCTAACAAAACAAAATTAGGACTTCAACTGGACCATGGTACACACCAAGATCAATAAGTCCACTAGTTATACTCAAGATATATAAAACATGAAAAATAAAAAAAACTTACCAGGAATGTACATATGTGAACCAGCAAAAGCATCTGAAACAAAAAACTGACATTTAGGCAAATTCAGTTAACCTATAAATCAATGATATACTAATATTATTTTAAAACAATTTACGTGGGAAATATCAATTTAGAATACTATTTGCATTTAAGGTTAAAAGATGTTTTCGAACAAAAAATATGTCTCCCACCCTCATTTTGATGAAATATTTATAGTCAATAAAAGGGAAATAACAACTTCAAAATTGGTCTGATCAAAACTAGAGGTACTGCTGGATGCAGGAGTCCTGCATTGATACATAAATGGAATAACTTAACTGTCCTCTACGTGGGACTAATACCCCCTGCGTCTCCATCATCTTAATTGAGCCAAAACATATTTGGAACACAACTTTTAGACTCATAATTCTGGAAAAACTTGATGGACCATGATATACTACTAATTTGCACATCTTCATATTAGGATCTTGCAATGTACAAAGTTTCATGAACTTCTGATCAATCATGTAGGAGAATTTGCGATGACAAAGTGCATACTGAATTGCCTCAAAATTTCTAAGTCCAAAGAAGCATAACAGAGGTAAAACTCAATGGACCGGGATATCCTACTAATGTGCACATCTTCATATTAGGATCTTGCAATGTACAAAGTTTCATGAACTTCTGATTAATCATGTAGGAGAATTTGCGATGACAAAGTGCATACTGAATTGTCTCAAAATTTCTAAGTCCAAAGAAGCATAACAGAGGTAAAACTCAATGGACCGGGATATCCTACTAATGTGCACATCTTCATATTAGGATCTTGCAATGTACAAAGTTTCATGAACTTCTGATTAATCATGTAGGAGAATTTGCGATGACAAAGTGCATACTGAATTGTCCAAAGAAGCATAACAGGGGTAAAACTCAATGGACAATAAAATCCTTTATACTGCAAAGTTCACACATCATGATCTTAAAATCCACAAAGTTTGGTGGAAATCGGACAAAAGATGTGGAAGTTGGTCCGGACGGATGGACAGACAGACAGATTCCTATATACCCCCCCAAATTATGTTTGCGGGGGGTATAATGATGTGTAGATATGTGATTTTCCATATAATAATAAGCAAGCATGCAAATTTTAAGGAATTCCCATTTAAAATGTAGGAGAAGTTGCATTAGCATGTACAAACTTTTATAACAGATGGACATAAACAATATGCTTCCCCCAGGGAAGACATAAATATATCAATACAAAACTAAGAAAACTTACTAACTGTCGGTTCTCACACCACTATAAAACATTTTTTTTTTTTTTTTTTTTAGAAAATTAAACTCAATTTTCTTACCATTTGCACAGTAGCTAGTTGTCAAATTATCATAATATGAACTGCAATTTTCATCTCCTGAAAAAAAAATAAGCAAACATTAATGAAACCTGCTATGCCCATGGTGCATTTTACACTTCTTATGTGTACATGTAGTCGACTAACTCTTTTTGCTAAATGGGTTCAGTGTTTCTTACTGCCATTTTCAACAGTATTTTAGTTATATCGTGGCACTCAGTTTCACAGGTAGAGGAAACCAAGGTATCTGGAGAAAGCCACAGATCTGCCACAACTTTCTAACATTCTATCACATTGTATTGAGTAAACCTTGACACGAGCAGAAATCTATCTACAACTTTAGTGATAAGAGTATGACATTGATAGCATAGGTAGATATACATCTAATTATCATATGATCACAGCCACAACAGTTTCTTTTCATGCTAAATAAAGGCCATTAATTAATGGTAATTCAGGGGTTAAAAAATCTTGGACCACCTCACTATCCCAGGGCTAGCATACTCCCAAATATTACTAGCCCGAATCTATGAACCACTAGTCCTGGTCAATAACGTGATTTCATGAAACTGACTTGCAGACTTGAACCCTTGTACAACATGTACAATGTATATTAGTTTAACTATCTTTCTTTCCAGATCTGGTATTGCGTTTTATTTTCCCTTATTTTCCAGTTCAGGTCACTGTAAGGCAAAAAAAATAATAAAATATGTGTGTTTACGGTCACATGTCAAAAAAATTTAGGGTCGGTCGGCATTAATTTTTTTTTTACTATCGGCAAAACCGGAAATAGTCATTCCCTGTTCCGGAATCCGATATTTCATTTTCTAAATTTCCGGTAATCCGTCTTTTGTTGAAGCTGTTAAATATGACGAGTTACGCAGTTTTTCTATTTTCTTTGCTCTCAATTTCGACAAAAAGCTAGCAGTTGAATAAATAAAACATTGTTGCTGATTAAACAACATATAACATATATGAATATAAGTAGACACGCGAATATTGACAAGCTTGTCAATATCCAATATATTTTTTTACTAGCCCGTTGGGCAAACAGCTGATTATTTCAGCTAGCCCAAATGTGGAAATTACTAGCCCAGGGCATCGGGCTAATGGATTTTTTAACCCCTGTAATCTATACAATTGTAAATGAGTTAGAAATAAAAAAATAATTGTCCATTTATTTTTTCATTGGATAAAAGGCTATGATCAACATATCTTACATAAACTAGATACCATTGAGATGGGAGCCATCTCATGAGGGCCCTGCCAGTGTGTCATGTGAAGATGGAATTTGTGTACGTGAAGGACAGGAAAAATGAATGTATGGTAATTGTGTACAATTTTTAATATTGGTATGCGGCACATCGTCTCCTGGAAATGCACATACATGCCAAATGTCATAAACCTCCGTGAAAAAATAAAACATTTCTGGGGCGGACACGATTTGGACCGGACGCACGGACAGAGTGATCACTATAGGGCGTCTGCCACAAAGTGGCGGGGTCCTAATGAATATCACTTATTCTAAACAGAAATCACACTAGAAGACTGGAGGGAGAATATGATGCTGACATATCACTGTCCCTCAAATCTTCCATAGTGCCATATAGAAGCATTACAACAAAAACATAAAAACATAAGATTTCTTACCTAACATATACCTTAGTGACAATTAATAATCACTTTAGGCGTCAATGATGAAGTATCAAAATGACACAAACAAGATGACACTAATTTGACCTTGAGGTCAACGTTCAAGGTCAAAGGTCACCAACAATGGTATGCGACACATCGTCTGGAGATGGTCTACCTACATGCCAAATATGAAAAGCCTATCTTGAACGACAAAAAAGTTACAGCCCGGACACAATTTGTTACGGATGCAGGGACCGATTTGACCATGAGGTCAAAATTCAAGGTCAAAGGTCACCAACAATGGTACGTGACACATCGTCTGGAGGTGGTCTACCTACATGCCAAATATGAAAAGCCTGTCTTGAACTACAAAAAAAGTTACAGCCCGGACACTATTTGTTATGGACGCACAGACCAGTTTGATCTTGAGGTCAAAGGTCACTAACAATGGTACGCGAAACACCGTCTGGAGGTGGTCTACCTACATGCCAAATATGAAAAGCCTGTCTTGAACTACAAAAAAAGTTACAGCCCGGACACTATTTGTTATGGACGCACAGACCAGTTTGACCTTGAGGTCAAAGGTCACTAACAATGGTACGCGAAACACCGTCTGGAGGTGGTCTACCTACATGCCAAATATGCAAAGCCTGTCTTGAACGACAAAAAAGTTACAGCCCGGACACGATTTGTTACGGAGGCACAGAGTGATCACTATAGGGCGTCCGCCACAAAGTGGCGGGGCCCTAATGATAGTTCATATGTTTGTAATATTTAATACCCGAGCTTTTACTTAATTGCACACATGATAATTCACATGCAATGTTTTGCAAAACCAATACCAAATGCTAAATCCCAGTCACAGAACTACTAGAATTTCTTTTTCAAATATAACAACTTTAGACATTTGAAGATGCATTACCTGTCCATGAAACTTTAGACTACAGTTGGGTGACATGTTGGTGAAAGTCATATGTAGAATATTGATAATAAACGTGATTATCACATATTTTGTTGCAATAAGTTCATTTTTGCGTGTCCAATAATAGCTAGAAGTTAGTGTTGGTTATTTGACCTCAGGCCCTCAGGGCAAATATCCGTATTTGCCCTCAAATATTCGTATTTGCCCCCATATTCAACTTCCCGTATATTCGCAGTGTTCTCAAAGATTATATGTCAAAGTACAAGGAAAGATGGGGTGTATAAAGATATGCATAATATCGTATTTCAACCAAATTAACATATTTCAAAACATTGGAATAAAGTTTAAATAACTTGAAACGGAATAATTAGCTCAAATATATACGTCGTGTTGAATCGGAATTTCGATTCAAATGTCAACGTCTTGGGTAGATGTTACAAACACTTTCCAACATCATTGTACAGATCGACATTGCTTGGTATATTTTTTAAACCAGATTCGAAACAAAAATATTTGCAAGTTGAACAAAGGCAACACTCTTAAGGATTTATTTTTGCAATTTGTCAGTTCAAAGATCTTTTCTGCAATATAAAAGTCAATGCTTGGAAAATGTCAATGTAAAATATGTGATAAATAGATTATGACATGAAATTTTCCATATTGTCCCTGGTATCAGACATCGACCCATATCATCCCTCCAGCTTCGTTGTCGGGCTTGATATGGGAGTCTCGGGATGATACCAGGGCCAATATGCAAAATGTCATGTAATAATCTCTTAATATTCCGATACAATACACTGTGATATGGTGAACATAAATTCTAAAATTTACCCTACAAAAATGTACAAAAGTTGCAAGGAAAATAAAAAGCACAGAATAAAATCCTTAAATTATCTTTACAAACCTTTAAAAAATAGGTTGTACTTGCAATTCCTGCCAATATAATAGAATACAGAACATAACAACAGCATTTACACTGGGATAAGCTACTACAATGTATTTCAGCGAGTAATTGATTCTTGTTTAATGCCAACTCTGCAATTTTTCAGCCATATCATAGTTCACTGAACAACAGTCCGTGGATATAAATGTCGCCCCACTCGGACACATTATCCTAATTCTGAGCCAACCAGTCTTTGCTCTTTCTCCTTAATGCTGCGCGCTTAGCAGAGAAGCAACAAATACCAATTTTGTATACATGTAAAACTCCAAAACACATTTACTTAATTAATGCAAAGTAATATATTTTTGTAGACCTCAACATGACATTCCTGTATACTCTATTAGTATTATTTATCAGCTGACTTTTTGGATTCATTTGGTAAAGTGTTATCATCATCTTTAACAGAAAAAAGAAGAAAAATTCAGTAATCCGAAAGACTATTATACTATTATAGTATACTAACCATCAAGATCTCCTATCTGTGTAAGAAACATGGCAAACAGTGGCCTGGTGAGAACTCTTTTAATAAGGTCTGCCCCTAGTGGATAGTTTGGGTACAGAATAGCTTGAATTGTTACTCCACCAGATACCATAAAGATCAAAAACATTCGAATGAAGGCCACAAAGTCAAACTTTATCTTCAAAACAAAACAAAATTTTAAATCCAAATATTGAATTGTTTTATAACTGGTTATGTGAAGTACACATTGATATATAAAAAAACAAATCTTTCATAGCATTTTTTTATAACATGATGTCCACTTTTGTACTAGATCAACATGTTTAGTCGATATTTTTATATTGCTAGCTCACTGAAACAACAGTCCGCTGATAGACATGTTGCTCCACTCTGACACATTATCCTGATACCAAGCCAATCTTTGCTTAGCGGAGAAGGAGCAAATATCAATAATATAGTCTTTGGTTTGACCCGATCAGAGTTGGAACCCACAAACTTCCACACTTGATGTGAGCATGCTTACCATTACACCATTTATAATTTTCCTTAGTATAAAGCTTAGTATCATACACATACTAATTTCCAACTATTGAAACTGTCATAACATTGGCCACTAGTAAGTTCATTTGTTAAAAATGCTTAACCAAAATGATTAAGTGAATAATAAAATGAAATCATGTTATTTGTCACATACTACACTCACCAGTAGCTGTTCAGGGATAAATGAACAGTTTATTTCATTGGACAATGTTTTTGTCTTTGGAAATTCAATAGAGAATTCATTAATGAAATTAATAATAAGACCACCTGTAATCATTCACATTCACTGTTCCATTGAAAACAATGGGTGAACAATTAACAATTAAACCTAATAAATGAAACTCGACACCAAAAATTCAAATTCAAAAGATGAAACTGAACTAGTTGAGGTTTATAAGATGTTGTGAAATTGACATAAGATAACTCCACTGTGCATCATATTATACACAAAATAAGAAGTAAACTAAACAAATTACCATTCTATTCATTCTGACCAGCATAGGTCCAAGGGTAGGACTTATAGGCAGGTAAATACTTGGTAGTCTGTAGAAGAAGAATATCAGCCCAACACTTAGTACTGTCTTAGTAACATAAATATCTGAATAGTTAATCCATTGTGGCATGATACGTAGGCACAGATACATCACAATGAAGCAGAAAATCAATGTCATTTCTACAAAAGATCTCATCATGGACATCCCTTTATGTCTCTGAAAGAGAAAAAAAAAAGGAAATGTGGAAAATTACTATATAACTACATTTTATAATGAAGATTACAAAAAAGATAATAGTCTATCTGTGGGAGGTAGAATTCATTGTTCAGCAGCTTTAACAATTTTCCTTTCCTATCTAGGAAGTCATTGATGGTGATCACCTTTCTACAGTAGAATGACAAGACAAAACCAATGATTTGAAACGTTTTTTTAAATTAAAATTTTTGTTATTGCATAAATTTTGTTGATTAAAAACAATATAATACAGAAAAAAATTATGATCAATAATGATTTGACAGTACTGTATATGAATTAAGAAAATTACATCAATCTCTTAACAACTATAGTAGTCCCCTTTTTACAAGACCACCACTTCAGCAAGGCAAAAGTGGCCTTATAAGAGGGATGACATCTCTTTTGGGTAATAATTTAGTAGTATTTTATTATCGCTATTTTGTTTATTTTCCCTTTGATGTTTAAAACCGATATATTTCATATCATGTGGGTGCATGATATGATTCCAATTATCACTAATCGCTAAGCGTTGTCAAGGACGCACGTAGTATTATCTTGTTTTCTAATATGACGTTATAATGACGTCACATTCCCAAATTGTTGATAATTAAGTGATTAACGATATAAAATATTAATTGTGCTTAAAAAAATGTCAGTATCTCAACAAAAATTATTTAATTATGAATACAGAATAGCGATAAAATAATTAAAGATGCTTTTTAAAACTTGAGGACGTTTCTCAGACATCTCTCATCTCGGGGCTTCGCCCTTCGGTGAGAGATGACTGAGAAAAGTCATCTCGTTTTAAAAAACATCGTTAATCACTTATTATCTCAGTGTATCTGAAATCTGGCCTGATAATAGAGGGAACCACTGTACTAACATCCATTAGCTTTGGAAGAACAAACATTATGATGAATCAATAAAATGCAAACTATATGTTCCCCACAATTTTTTTTATTGAGAACATAACGAGAAGACTACAACAATTACCTGGTGTTTGACATAAGTATGTCTCACCAATTCTGTGAAGATCACACAGGTCCACATCCAAACTACCATATCTAAATATAGATTTCCACATGTTGGCCAAAGTACAGCTAGGCTAAACACACCCAAATACAGGAAATAAAATGTCTATAAATAAATTAGGAAATCCATTATGTATATTTAAAATGTCAATTAAAGGTCTTCAATGCAAGAAATACATATACGAAAACAAATGCTCATAAAACTTTCGAGTATGACTTAGTACTCCAACTCAAAAATCATCCAATCAGAAAGTCATATTCAATAAATACAGCATTCTGATTAGACAATATTCCAGTTTTTGAGAGACACACCTAATAGATTTCAGGTTTTGGTTTTATGGTGTTTTAATGCCACTTTCAACAATATTTCAGTTATATCATGGGGGTCAGTTTTATTGGTGGAGGAAAACGGAGTACCTGGTGAAAACCACCGACCTGTTGTAAGTCACTGACAATCTTTATCACATAATGTTGTATCGAGTACACCTCACCTGAGCGGGACTGCATAGATAGTTGTAAATCCAACTACCATACCATCACAGCCACGACAGCCCTTTGGCAAAGCATGTGGCAGCAGAACTAATAAACCTGTATTCAAAAGGTCAGGTCTCTTACTTATGAGTGAAGTAGCTTTATAAATATCTTCCAAGGACCAATGGGGTCTGAAAATTGACTATTTCAAACACCCTTGTGAAGTTTTATACACCACAGGCTTCAGACCATCAACTTATTTAGAAAAATTTTACTCACTTGTATATTCCAAAACTTAGCTATAGGTGCTGTCCATAGAAGCTGAATTTGTTTCCATACTGGTAGCTTTCTTTGTTTTTTAGATTTTAAAGCACTTGTGAATTTCTGTTTCACAGATTTCCTTCTTTTCATCTGAAATAGTGTAATTTTTACATATTGAAATTCAATATTATAATTTCATCATTTCTGCTCATGAGGTTATATAATGGAAAGAAAATTCGTGTTTTTAAGACCTAAGGCTTGCAGATTTTAACAGATCATATTTTATGTGAAGCAAGTCATGTTTATTCTAAGAAGTTGATATATATTATAGTACTATCAAAGTCCTGTATTTATTTATTAATGTTTTCATTATACTTAATAACAGGTAAAACAAGATAAACTACCAAATTAATTTTTGGGTTAGAGTTATGGTGTTTAATGCCACTTTCAACATTATTTCAGCTATATCGTGGCAGTCAGTTTTATTTCTGGAGGAAACTGGAGTACCCGGTGAAAACCACCGACCTGTCGCAAGTCACTGACACACTTTATCACATAATGTTGTATCCAGTATACCTTGCCACGAACGGGGTTCGAACCCACAACGTTAGTGGTGATAGGCACTAATTGCACAGGTAGTTGAAAATCCAACTACCATACAATAACGACTGCCCTTAATTAACTCTTGGAAAAAAGCCACACATTTTACTGCAGTGTACTCAATATAAGTTTAATAATAAAGTCTGTCAATAACTTGTGGTAGGTCGATGGTTTACTACAGGTACTCTGGTTTCCTCTACAAATAAAACTGACTGTACATAATAAATATTAGGCGTTAAATACTCATTACCAAACTTAAAATATAATACTAACACTTCTCAATTCTTTCTCTAATTTTGATTTTGAAAATGCTAAAACAGCTTCTTCATCATCAGATGTTGAGTGATCTGATGTTTCATCTTCCATCAAAAAAGATTCTGCAAATAAAAAAGAAAGTAGTTGAATTACAATATTATAACTAATTATGTACAGTAATGAGTCAAATGTCTTGTACAATCTTACCATCAGTTATTACAGGGTTAAGGTTATGGAGTTTAACGCCACTTCCAACAATATTTCAGCTATATCGCGGTGGTCAGTTTTATTGGTGGAGGAAACCGGAGTATCTAGAGAAAAGCACCGACCTGCCGCAAATCACTGACAAACTTTATTACATAACGTTGTATCAAGTACACCTCGTATGAGTGGCATTCGAACTCACAAAGGTAGTGGTGATAAGCATTGATTGCATAGGTAATCATACATCCAATTACCATACGATCACGACCATACTGCCTAAGAAGGCATTACAGGTTGGCAGGTATGAACCAGGAAAAAATATATATGAGGAGGAATTCAGTATTGGGACAAATGGAGAAGTTGTCAATAAAATGTTTTTTTCTGACTAAATGCTTTAGTTCTTATTGTGAATCAATGCACATTACATTACATGTACATCATTGAAATAAAACTAAAAAAAATCTGATGAAAAGGTGAAAAAAACTGATGTTTGACAATCATTTTCCCCCACAAAATCCACAAAATTTGTGACATTTGCAACATGGGTTGCTAAAATTTAACTATTACAAGTAAAAATAGTGGAACTTTTGAAAGTGTCAGCTTATTTGAACAGAAATATTGATAAAGCTTTTGTATTTAATGAATTAATTCTTTTTTCGTAAGGAGGAATATATATTTTTGTTCCAAAAGTTTCATGTTTTGTTCATAACCAATGGTGTCCTTCAAAAGTATCTATGAATTGTATGCATTACGATGATTCAGAATGTTTTAATGAATTTGATCAGTGTGTATTGAAAAAAACTAACAGGGATGAGTTATACAATAAAAAGTTGAACAGATGGTCCCTATAATAATCATGAAATCAAGGTTTTATTTTGGGATTCGAAATTGTCGTCATGAAGTTACGAACAGAACGTTGACCAATAATAGAATCATGAAAGCCGTGACACTTCCTAAAGTGTACCTTAATCTATTGTTAGTGCGGGAATTTCCACAACGTCACGCACAACTGGGTATCTCACAGAAATCTGTGACGTAGTTCACAATAATGTCTTGTCGTCTCGATAATGGTGGACAGTTATGAACGCAACAGGTAAGTCATATACATGTACAATGATTTCAACGGTTTTTTTTAAACTTCATGTATATGTTGAGATAAAGACAACTTACAAGCAATTTTTTAGTACATTTATTTACATTGTGAAGTAAAAAAAATAATCACTAGTCTGTTATTTTCCAAAAAATCTTCATTCTAGCCACCTTAGTCGCGAATCACTGTTGTAGTCCTATGCTACGAACACAACGTTTGATCGTTTTCACTCTAATATCTTGTGAATCTTCACATTACGGTAATGATTACCTGCAATGTCATTTTCTTTCTTTCTCAGACTATCCAGTGAAACTCCAGTGAATTAGACAATTAAAAGTTTAAGAATAAAGTATTTAGTGGTGCCATTGGTGTCCTTGTTACTCACAACACTTTTTTTTCTTTTCTCTACCATACACTGAGGATACTAAGATAAAGTTACCAAATTTACTTTCAAGTGTATAAACACAGCCATATCAATACTATGATGATTAAAACCTGCTAGTATATTCTCAGGAAGATATAAAATGAAATTTATTTATGTATAAGGTTACAAGTGTTCGCATGTAACGGTGTCCACATGATAAATCATTCTAAAGTCGAAGATATGAATATTTATTTTTAAATTTTAAACCTTATTTTACAACTGTTATATTAATAAGGTTATTATTGAATACAAAAGTGGTCTTTTAAATATATACAACAGTCTATAAAAAGCTGCATTTGGACACTACGTTATGAATGCAACAGACATTGGATACTCTGATGCATCACAAAATTATGAGAAAATGGGTACAGAATTTATCTTGCCATTGCTATTTGATGAAAATATAGACATTTTGCTTTGCAAAAACTCTCAAGGATCTTTTAATTAAGGACTTTCATTTTTTACTTATGATGTCACATTTTATGTCCCAATATAGAATTCCTCCACATATAATATAACTAATCGTAGATTTTGAATATCAAATTAAGACCAAGAGTGACCGAAGCACGCATAAGGATTAAACGAGTGGGCGGAACCTACGAGTTTAATCATTAATGTGTACCGTATTCGGTCACAAGTGGTCTTATTTTGATATTCAAAATGTATGATTTAGTTATACTGTTTATTATATAGACTTTCAAAATTTCTTATATATTTTATTTGTTTATTTGTATATTTCATCCCACGCATATGAATCTACGAGCAATGATACTAACGAGTTCAGCTGGAAGGATCGGGCATCTTGAAAATGTGAAATCTTAGCTACATGTCATATTTACAACAATACACAAAAATAATTCAAATGCTTACCTTGAAAACTTATTTTAGTTAAATTTGTTCAAAATTGAAGGGTACACGAAGCCAAATAACGTCTAATCTTTACATTTCAAACTGGAAGTCTTCATATGACATCAATGACATCATGTTGGCTATGTGCCAAAGTCGTCAATAACATTTTGCAGAATTTTTTCGGCTTACAATCGTACATGTATTCACCGTAACACAACAAGGGACATAACCACCACACTTATAGTTGCTTAAAGTAGTTCCGGCGGGAAAAAACTGATATTTCACATGTGAAATACCGAAATTTATTTCACGGATAAATCCCCATAATTCACACCTAACTATATAATAAATATAACTATATAATTCATCTAAAGTTTTTTGTTATATTATTTCATTCAATAAAAAAACAATTCATTAGGTATTGCAAAAAATTTAACATATCTTATTATTTTTTTCCGGGGTTATGGTTATGGTGTTTAATGTCACTTTCAATATATTTTTTCCTCCGACCACAACAGTAAAATAAAGACAAAAAACATGCCCATTTGTATTTTTCTCTTTCTCTAAATAGTAAAAAAATTTGAAAATTGACATAATAATCAACTAATGAACTATGTAGCACATAATGAAATATTACTTGACAATGTATACAATGTCATAGTTACCATTGACTGTCAAGCCTTTGTTTTTCTTCCCAGCAGACCTCCCAAACACAATCCAGAAAAACATTGGAAAGAACAAGTATACACTTGATAATATCTGGAAAAAAATGAACAAAAAAAGTTCAGGTACATCATTAAAAGACGAGTGAATATGAATAGCCTTTAAATATAGAATCATTGCTAAATCAAAAAATACCCTTTTAAAAATTAATTAGCAATACTAACAAATAATAACAATACATGGCATGTTATTTAATTATTCATGTTGTTTTATTTGAGAAACCAATACAACCCTTAAAGTAATGCTGTCAAAGTCAAAAGGTAAATGAACTATCCAAAGAAAGGTATATTCCAATATTTTACTTACTTTGCCTCTTTCTACGATTTTTCTATTAGATTTTGAAATGCTACGACAGTGTGGTATTTTTCTATTAGATTTAGAAATGTTACGACAGTGTGGTATTTTTCTATTAGATTTTGAAATGCTACGACAGTGTGGTATTTTTCTATTAGATTTAGAAATGCTACGACAGTGTGGTATTTTTCTTTTAGATTTAGAAATGTTACGACAGTGTGGTAATTTTCTATTAGATTTTGAAATGCTACGACAGTGTGGTATTTTTCTATTAGATTTAGAAATGTTACGACAGTGTGGTATTTTTCTTTTAGATTTAGAAATGTTACGACAGTGTGGTATTTTTCTATTAGATTTAGAAATGCTACGACAGTGTGGTATTTTTCTATTAGATTTAGAAATGCTACGACAGTGTGGTATTTTTCTATTAGATTTAGAAATGTTACGACAGTGTGGTATTTTTCTATTAGATTTTGAAATGCTACGACAGTGTGGTATTTTTCTATTAGATTTAGAAATGCTACGACAGTGTGGTATTTTTCTATTAGATTTTGAAATGCTACGACAGTGTGGTATTTTTCTATTAGATTTAGAAATGCTACGACAGTGTGGTATTTTTCTATTAGATTTAGAAATGCTACGACAGTGTGGTATTTTTCTATTAGATTTAGAAATGCTACAACAGTGTGGTATTTTTCTATTAGATTTAGAAATGCTACGACAGTGTGGTATTTTTTCTATTAGATTTAGAAATGCTACGACAGTGTGGTATTTTTCTATTAGATTTAGAAATGCTACGACAGTGTGGTATTTTTCTATTAGATTTTTAAATGCTACGACAGTGTGGTATTTTTCTATTAGATTTAGAAATGCTACGACAGTGTGGTATTTTTTTGTTTTCCATTTTATTACTTAAATATGTCATTACTTCATATCTGAAATATTTTTGCCACTGCTGGGATATCAATATAGGTAATATTTGCCTAGCAAGTCAATTCTATTTAATCATTTTAGTGCAAATGAAACATTGAAGTCCAACGAACGTTGAATTCTACTTTAAATTTAAAGACAATTGTTCAATGTAAAATCTTGATTATTTCGCAATACAAAACGTCCCATAATTCTGCTAAAAACAGATGTCCATATTCACCCAAGCCATCATTAACAAATATCTATTTTATGCCCAATTTTTGTCAAATTTTTGCAGGCAAACACTGCACAAAAGGACATCCAAACATTCAAAATGGCACCACAATGCTTTTATGGAAAGCTTTAGATTTTAAATTTAGGGCTGTTCCATTACAACATAAGTGGCACCCATGGATAGTACTTTTAAGTCACTTCCATGGGTGAGTGGGTGTCTCAAACGGTTGAAATGGGGCAGAAATGGAAAGAAATATTGCTTATATGAACTATCACCCTAATTTTCAAGTGCAATCCATGGGTACCATGTATGTTTAAATGGAACAGATCTTACCATGACAATATCCAAAAGTCCTGTATTTGAGTATTGAATTGTTTACAGTAAAATATACCTTAAACCAGTAAGGGAGTCTACAAATCCCCCAGTCTAGTTCAGTAACTTGAATAGGACCATACAGTTTACTCGTCAACCACTTTTGACAACATGGATGTGCAATAAAGTTCAGATAATTAGATTCGTATGCTATTTCAATTGTACTCTTATTGTTGAAATCTGGTAACGGTCTACTGAGCATAGAGTAGGCCTGGGCGCTGGCATCTGTATAACTGATATCTAAAACTCCTAATGCCATCTTCCCAAAATCTCTAAAGTCAAAAAGAAAAGTATTAAAGTAATAAAACAAGATTCCACAGCATTTTAGAAGATCTCATCAACTGACTAGTTTTCCAATTCTAGTTTTTCTTGAATATAATATGGTCATGGCAACACTTTTTGAAAAATCTAATTAAATATGAGAGATAAAATATGGGTTAACTTCGTGTGTTATTGACACTTATCTAATAATTTGTTCATTGTAAATATTTGTAAACCTGGTTCTCAAAGGTAAATTGTTCAAACGTTAATGATAAAAAATAATAACTGTATATTAAGAGGGAACCAGCTAAAACAAATTAATCTTCACTGACAATGGAATTGTCAAAATTTGACATTGAAAGATTTATTATTATCATAATTTTCTTGCTATAAATATCTCCTTACTGTGCACAGGCTTCCATTTCATGTCTTTGATACAACTCCATTGGACACTTAGATAACTCCCTGTACATGTTACTACAGATTAAAGCTACAGGGATGGGTTGATCACAGCGATACCACAAAACCTTAGCCAACTTTGGTCTACTGACTAGTATAGCCCAAACAATGAGACAGTGAATAGCCTGAAATATTTAAGGTAAAATATTTTTTTTAGTGGTATGTTGATTAATTGATATTTGAAATCCCTTTTAATAATATTTACTAGTTCAATTCTTTTTTCCAAATAGGGAAAAATCACATATTAAATGTTGAACGTCATCACTCTTTTACTTTATACAATACCTCAGTCATCAGGCCTTTTTCAAGGATAAGTCTATATAAAAATCACATTTTTTGTTTCACAAAATGTTAATGTTTATGTCATAGACTTGCCCTTGATAAAAGCAAGATGGCTGAAATACTGTCTAAAGTAAAAAGCAATAAAGTTGCTCAAGAAAGAATTCTGATAATCAGGGATGAGAATTATTTTAATTTTCAACAATATTTCAGCTATATTGTGGCAGTAAGATATATTGGTGGAGGAAACCAGGGTACCAGGGTAAAATCACAGACTTGTTGCCTTTATTTGCCTCAATACTTGGCTATAATTGAACTCAAAACTGATAGGTACTACCATACAACCAGGACTGCCCATTTTTATCAATCAAAGCCAAAAGTGACATCATAAATAGCATTATAGCACATTTTGGTCCCATAAGGATTTCACTCTTACTGGACAATGTATCTTCAATGTTGCCAAACAGTGTAGTCTCTAGAAATGGATGAAGTCTTATTTTCCATTTAGACAAGCAATAAACAATCATATAGAATGTTTCATTAAGAGTAAAGATATAATGAGAGTGTCTTCTAAATAAGATTTTTAGGTCTTAGTGGTTTGATTTATTTTAATAGCAAAGAATGGTCAATTTAATGCACAGTTTTCCCAGTATTAAAACAAGTTAGTTTTTCTGATAAGAACAAAAACAAAACACACAGTTTTGCCACACATACATTGTATATCATTTAAAAACCTGATTTTATCTTTTAAAAACTAATATCTTGCAAACCGTGTTAAAACTCACAACAAATTATTGCTTCCATGAAATTATTTCTTATACATATTTATTTTGTACAAGAGATCTTGATAATTTTTATTCTAAAATCATTAAAGAACAGAATAAACAATTGTTCTACAACTGACCTTCCTTTCTGCTACAGAAGGTTCTTTCACATAAAGTTCAACAGAGTTCATGGACAATTCATAAGGTTGAACAAAATCCTTAATTCCAGACAACTTGGCTATAAGTCTATTTAAATCATTAGCCAGAAAGTCTTGTGGCAGTGGCTGGTCCGGAATCTTCAATTCATAATAAAACAAAAATTCAGTGCATACAAAGTATGATTGAAAATTAAATTTCATTGAGTGCAACCAATGATTAAGTTTAACAATGTCAAAAAATAAGACATATATCTTGGTGCAAAACTGAGTACACATAGATTTTTCTTTATATATCACCTCGTGAAAATGGGAAAGCTATATAGATGTCAAATGTCATCCAAAGATTTAAAGAGATAAAATTTGATATATATTTATCTGTATTAGGCAGGAGGAGAACTAATATGTTCTAGAGCATCGTCTCTTGGTGCTTTTTGCCATAGAATGAATATTATAATATACAATATTATTCTATTGTGTATTATACATGATATATATTGTAACGCTACTTTGTTTGTTATTTTGTGTGTTTATAATCATTGCTGTATATGTGATCATCTATTGCAAACCATGCCCCTTGTGGGTCGGTGATTATAAATAAATAAATTATCTATCTATCTATAAATTACCATATAATTCTTTCCAAGGATACCTTCCAAACAAACTGTTGTAAAAAATTCCAAGTCTTCTGCCTTCTCAAACAAGTATTTAAATTGTTTGTGATTCAGATATCTATGTATTTGAAAACCTTGATCTAAAAATAGTGAAACAAATTCCTCCCTGTCTTTCCGCAATAAAGATTTCTCAAATAATGCATTGTCCACCTGTAAATATATATTAAAAATGAAAGAATGGATGATATAATTTTTGTATGCCTCTTTCAGAAATTAATTTTACAGTTTTATGTGACACTTAACAACATTTGGTTTACATCAGGGTTCATATTATCATCCGACCAATCAGAGATAAGCCTACTAAATGTTAAGGTATTTAAACCAAGCACACATTGAGAGCTGTTCTCCAATTGGACATGAAACTTGTTATTTTTCTTAATAATACTATACATTGTAGTCATTTTGTATAACCTAATAATATTGGTCATGAAAAAGATGGTTGGTTTGGTTTATAATGCTTAACGCAACTTTCAACAATATTTCATTTATATCGTGGGGGTCAGTTTTATTGGTGGAGAAACATAATGTTGTATCGAGTACATCTCGCCATAAGCGGGATTTAAACTCACATCTTTAGTGGAGATAAGCACCGATTGTACAGGTAGTTGTAAATCCAACTACCTTATTATCACAACCATGATGGCCCCCAACATGCCAAGACACCAAACAAAACGTAAAATAGTTCAAAACACTAGATGCCGACACAAGACAATAGGATGGACAGACATGAAAAGACAGACACAGGCAATCCACTATACCAATCATTCTACCAGAGTGGGGGTATAAAATACATGTTAATTTTAGTGTTCAAATAAGATATGTCGGTGACAAATACATTCTGCTATATTTTGTATTTTAATTTTTTTCTCGCTTACAAACGATCTTTAAAAGTATGAAAGTCTGAGTATTGTTGAGTATTTGAAATCTGTTTATACATAAAATCTTAATTCATTTATTACTTCGTATGGCTTATTTTTCTAATTTTGATTGGAGAAAAATCTAACATACCTTTATTCTAGAAAAATCTCTTGACTGAAATATTTCTGACTTTGCCAAATCAGGTCTGTTCCAGTCTAGTAGAAGAAGTAAATCTTTATATGCTTTTTCTTCCCTCCATCTAGAACTACTTTTTCTCTCACCTAGAAATAATAAAAGAAAATAAAGTCATGAGAACTAAAAACTAGATAGAACAAATTTCCCACAAAATTTTATATTGAATTTTATCCTACAATACAAACCACCATTAGGGGGACATCATGGATTTACAACTACCTATGCAATCAGTGCCTATCCCTACTAATGTTGTGAGTTTGAGTTCCACTCATGGCAAGTTGTCCTCAATACAACATTATATGATAAAGTTTGTCCGTGACTTGCACCACTGTCCAGGTTAGTGGTTTTCTCCGGGTATTCTGGTTTCCTCCACCAATAAAACTGACCGCCACGATATAGCTGAAATATTATTGAAAGTGGTGTTAAACACCATAACCCAACCATCATTATAAGTTGCTAATAACTCAAATTACAGTGAATTATATCACACTCAAGCCCTGAAGAAAATGGAATCCTGAAGAAGCCGAACTTTAAATAAATCCCTATGTATGAAATCTTTGTTAATTTAACTTGTATAAACCAAACACCTGTCTACTCTGAATACATAAACAGGTTCAATAGACATTCAGTTTATGCAGGTTTCACTGTAATAATTATTGAATTTGAAGATTTGCTGGCATCAAAACATACCTGATGCCAGCAAATCTTCAAATATATTATGACAGCTACATTTATATTCAAATGCAATTTCTAATAAATAAGTTTTACATTGCATTCTAAATTAACCAGATATATAGTTTCCCCATACAAAAACGGTTTGATGGCACCAATCCAGCAACTGATGCAAGGAAATGTTTTATGCCGTCCAGCCAAAAAAGGTTTTAAATAAAATGTATAATGTACACCACCTTCGATGGCTTTTCCATTCTGAGCGAATAAGTGAGTGTTGTACAAAACTTATTACTATATTATGCATTTCCAATCTTCAAAATATAACATCAACCTTCCTTCATGATCACAAAATGAATATTTCACATACAGTTAGTTTTTAATTAGTTTTAATTTTTAAGTATATTATTTCTGTTATTCTTAGAAATTTTAATTTAAAATGGTCAAGCAATGAAGCAAATCCTACTTTTGAAAAGAGCTTTCAGTAAATGCTTGTCAAGGTCTGCCAAGTTTGCATCCCAGCCTTGTGTATTTATCAATGTAAGGAATGTTCTATCATCCTGAAATTAAAATATTGTATACTGTAATGTGTATATACCTTTTTCTATGCGAGTTTTTTTTATTTAAGAGATATTCATGAAATGTTTAATATTACAGATACATGTATATATATATATATATATATATATATATTATGTTATTCAGCTATCAGACAGGGTATTTAATGTGACATTCCTGGCTTAGGATCTATATTCCCTGAGGCACAGCCGAAGGGAATATATATCTGAAGCCGGGAATGTCACATTATATACCCTATCTGATAGCTGAATAACAGATATATTACGGATTTAACCATTGTTTTTTTTAAATACAACATCCAACTGTATTAAATAAATTTGCCTCTTTTATTTTCATTTTTTGTATCTCTAGATGTCCGTTTCCGTACCTTTGACGTCATTCTTCAATGACGTCAAAATATGTACCACGTCATATTTCATGTATGGAGTGTCTCATGAAGGAAAATACTGTACTAAATTTCTAAATCAATACAGTTTCATATGTAATAAATTTTATGAACGTTATAAATATAACATTAATATATCACATAACAAAACAATGGGTTTGCGAAACAGTTTCAATAATTTAAATGTTAACAACATGTAAATAAAACCTTGGTGTGGCCCCATGACGTCGAAAGTTTTCAAGGCTCAACGTTTAGTTTACTTGTTATGGTACAGCCGTGGAACATAGGAGTTTGCTGAATCGATCAGGTATTTGTGACGGAATTAATTGTTGTAATATTTTTTTGTTCATGCAGCCGTTTTGAGTATGAAAACAGCATTTAATTTGGTAAAAATACATTTATTATTCCGCATTATACCATTGATTCAGTGAAGCGTAATGGATTGTCGTCCATGTTTTAATCGTTTTTGGGGACTGAAATATATACCCCGTCTGTTTTCCAAATATATGCTGACATTCAGGGTTGAAGAACCAATAAAAATATGTGTAACAAACTAAATCCGTAATATATATATATATACAAAAATGTATATTGGAAAAGGTAAAATACCATTGTAAAATGTGCACAATTTTATAATTAAAAATTGCTGAGGATAAATCTTTCGATAATTCATTATTCTGAATATGCATGAAATATGTGCAGCTGGATGTTAAGCAACAAACAATCAATCAACCAGTTTATTGATCTAGTGATATATATATATCCCCTTTTTGCATCTCCAATTTCAAAAAAAGACTATAACCTGCATTGATAATATACCTTTCTAGCAGTATAAAACTTTATTGTAAAAAAAATATTGCCTAGTGAGCAATTTCTCTGCTACATGTATATACCATGTGAAAACAAGTTACTTTTAAATGAGTTGATATCTGTTTTGTACTAGAGTAGACCCACATGCTAAGTAGGAGTTTCTCTAGTATTAGCTCACTACAACACCAGCCATATTGTTCCACTCTGTCACATTCTCTTGACTGTGAACCAAATATTCTTTCTTCTTATTCCTTAATGCTGCATGCTTAGTGAAGAAGCAACAAATACCAAGTTTATAATCTTTGGTTTGACCTGCCCAGGAATCCAACCAAAATTCGACCACACATGAGGCGAGCGTAAAAACCGTTACACCACTAAGGCGGTTAAGTCGAAAACAAAACAAGGAATGACAACAGCATTCTATAAATAGGTATATATATTGTGTCCAATTGCAGGATTATATCAAAATTTTAACTGCTATGATATAACTTAAATATTGTTAAGAGAGGAGACATCAATATTCCTTACCCATTTAAATTCTGAAACAGTGTGTGTCTATACAATAATATTTTTTTTTAAACAAAAGTTGCATAGCAGTCACAAACACATATTTAATTCAGTCCAATAAAGACTGTAATTGCAGGTCCTGGCTAACCATGCACGCAGAGAGCTACTAGCAGCTATGACTTTCAAATAAACAATCAGAGATTTAAAATGAACAAAAAAACATACAAAATTGAAATAATGAAATATACTTACATCACTTGCCAAAGCAACGCATTCCAATATTTTGTCCCTGAATGCATTACGAGCAAAGTTGTGTTCTTTAAAATCCTCAGGATATGTATGAGCTATCAACTTCAACAATTCTGGCTTAAGATGGTGTTCTTCATAATCAGGATCAGATCTGTAAACAAATTGTTTAAAACAAAATAAACAAGATTAGTAGTCTCCCTCTTATAAGTGTTAGGGTTATGGTGTTTAATGCCACCTTCAACAATATTTCAGTTATATCGTAGCGGTCAGTTTTATTGTTGGAGAAAACCACAGATCTGTCGCAAGTCACTGACAAACTTTATCACATAAATGTTGTATCAAGTACACCTCACCATTAGCGGTATTCAAAATCACAACTTTGTGGTGATAGGCACTGATTGCACAGGTAGTTGTAAATCCAATGATCATATAATCACAACCACAATGACCCTTCCCCCCGTATAAGTCTTCTAGGCTCTACCACCAAAGACCACCACTCGTTATCAGCCCAGACTTCAGATGGAGCGAGAAAGTAAAATAACCAGAGGCTCTCAAGAGCCTGTATCGTTCACCTGGTAATAAAAAAAAACAATTGGTCCTATGTAAAATCTATGTCCTGCAGTGGTAGTCATCTTGGAATTACGATCAACATAAAAAACACAAAGTTTGTAAAGGACCTTCCAATGATTGATGCACAGTTTAGGTTCAATCAGTGCAATAGCTTCAGAGAAGAATATATTTCTGTATTTTCCCCATATGGTTCTGTGTTAATACTATGACCTGTGGTGGCAGCCATCTTGGATTTCCGATCGGCATAAAAAACAGAGGACCTTCCAATGATCATTCCTGGGCAGTTTGGTTTCAACTGTCCAAGGGTTTCAGAGAAGAAGCATTTTGAAACATTTTTCCCATAGGGTCCAATGTTAAACTAAGTCCTGCCGTAGCCGCCATTTTGAATTTCTTATCGGAACAAAAAACATAAAGTTTGTAGAGGACCATCCAATGAACATTCATGTACAGTTTGGCTTTAATAATATTTGTAGTTTCTGAGAAGAAGGCATTTGAACATTTTCCCATAGGGTCCAATGTTAATCTATGTATTGCGGTGGCAGCCATCTTGGATTTCCGATCGGCATAAAAAACATAAAATTTGTAGAGGACCTTCCAATGATCATTCCTGGGCAGTTTGGTTTCAACTGTCCTAGTGGTTTCAGAGAAGAAGCGTTTTGAAACATTTTTCCCATAGGGTCCAATGTTAAACTAAGTCCTGCCGTAGCCGCCATTTTGAATTTCTTATCGGAACAAAAAACATAAAATTTGTAGAGGACCATCCAATGAACATTCATGTACAGTTTGGCTTTAATCATATTTGTAGTTTCTGAGAAGAAGGTATTTGAACATTTTCCCATAGGGTCCAATGTTAATCTATGTCCTGCGGTGGTGGCCATCTTGGATTTCCGATTGGCATAAAAAACACACACCTTGTAGAGGACCTTCCAATGATCATTCCTGGGCAGTTTGGTTTCAATTATCCTAGTGGTTTCAGAGAAGAAGCGTTTTGAAACATTTTTCCCATAGGGTCCAATGTTAAACTAAGTCCTGCCGTAGCCGCCATTTTGAATTTCATACCGGAACAAAAAACGTAAAGTTTGTAGAGGACCATCTAATGAACATTCATGTACAGTTTGGCTTTAATCATATTTGTAGTTTCTGAGAAGAAGGCATTTGAATATTTTCCCATAGGGTCCAATGTTAATCTATGTCCTGCGGTGGCGGCCATCTTGGATTTCCGATCGGGATAAAAAACAGTAACTTGGTAAAGGACATTCCAATGATCATTCCTTTACAGTTTGGGTTCAGTCAGTTCATTAGTTTCAGAGAAGAAGATCTTTGAAATTTCAGCCAATCAGAGCATATTATTGGCCCTGGCAGCCATATTGAATATCCGACTGGAACGAAAAACAATAACTTTGTAGAAGACCATCCAAGGAACATTCCTGCTAAGTTCGGTTCCAATCGGCCAAGTGGTTTTGGAGAAGAAGCTTGAAATGTGAAAAGTTTACAGACGACGGACGCCAAGTGATGACAATAGTTCACCTGGACCTTTGGTCCAGGTGAACTAAAAATGTAGTAGTTAATTGTACCCCTCAGGAGAGGTCACCTCTCTTATAAGGTCAGTTTTTCATTGCAGAAGGGACGATCTGATAAAAGAAGGACTACTGTATGTTAATCCTTAACAATTCATGTAGATATACAGTTAGTAAATATACATTGATTTATCTGGGCTCTTGTTTGCTTATATGTGTTTTGCTAGCTTAACATATATTTCTCGTTTTGTTATATAGTGCTTGCCTGTTTTAATTTTTTTTATATTTGCTTGTATATATGCTAAAGTGGGTTTTAAGAGCTTCATTGAGCTCATGTTATTTGTTAAATGTATATATATGCCGACTTTAAATAAAATTTACTTTACTTTACTTTACATGCATGGTTACAAATATTCATTGAATTATCAATTCTGAGGTTTGAATATGATCTTTGAAATAAACAAAAAGTTGGTATTTTACAAAATAATAATGAATTCACAATATCGTCTACCAGGGCTCACCACACATAGTAAAAACAGGGTGACTTGACTTCTCTCTCTTGACTTAAGGGCGAAGTGAGGGAAAATCTGGGAGACTTCCGAAAATCGATCCAAATTTTAACGTTTCTTTCCCCTCTACCGCATGTTCCCCTACCTTTCACAAAAACGAACAATGATCTTAAAAGGATGCAATTAACGAGTTTGGAATAAAATATTGAACATCAAACCCTGTATGGGTCACATTTCAGGAACATGGGAGCTCCTTTTATGTGAATATTGAAGAAAAAGTATGATTATTGGTGAAAAAAATACGGACTTGAAAAGACTGACAGGGTGACTTCATTGAAACCAAGGCGAAGAAGTCGCCCAACTTCGCCTGGTTTGGTGAGCTCTGTCGTCTACAACAACTCTTATGCAACATCTTTGTTTGTTTTGGCATTTCAAAAAATTGCTTGAAAGAATGATGTGAACAAACCCATATTCAGCTGATACCTTGATCCTACACTTGCTCAATGCACAATATACTATTTAAGAAACAATTCTCGGATGCCGGGCTCTATGCTTATTTCAACATGGGTAGGCATTATATTTGTCAAGATTTTACACCTCGCTAAAATAAGCATAGAGCCCAGCATCCGAGAATTATTTCGATTCTAACAGGGTATATACGGCAATTTTATGCATTCAAGTGTACCTAGACAGAGGTTATTTTTGGGCGCTGTATCAATTACCTCCCGCTATTATTTACAAGAATATATAACGCTACAGAAACGCTATAAAAATTTACACCAATCAAAAATTAGTTTCATCTGATTTTTTTGTATATTTATTATTTTTATTCTTTTAATCTAACATACATAAAGTACAAATATGCAAAATACGCTGTCGATTAGATATGCCTTCTGCGCATGTGCTAGGGTGTTCTGTGCTAATTAGAGCCCTCCATTGTTTTCAAAGCGAAAGTAGCACGCCATATTAGAATACTGAATAATTGTCCCAATACTTTTCTTCTTTATAACAATATTTCTAAAAATTAAAAATATTCATCAGTCAACAAATTGTAATTCACTACCTCTAACATTTTCACTGCAAAATTTTGTATTTTGAACAATTCTATACGTAAATACCTTTCCTGACTTTCTTCTAAGGCGTAAGCCAATAGATCAGCACAACCACCAGTGCCTTTAACAACTACAACTGGCATTTTGTTTCTGAGATAGAACAAAACTAGGTCTATACCTCTTGGTGACCCTTGTATTAATAAACCAACAACAGGTATGGTCTGTGATGATGTATCTGTTATTTCACTATCATTTTCATCTGAACCTGTAAATCATATAACAAAACTAGAGGCTCAGTGAGCTGAGCTTGTGTCGCTCACCTTTCATTCTGCTTTAAGGAAACTTAATACACAACCTTTGATACATGTAGATGCTTCCTACCAAGTTTCGGTTCATATGGCTAGGCACTTTCAGAGAAGATTTTTTAGATATCGACCAATCAGAAACAAGAATTACCTGTGGTGGCCATGTTTGTTAACCGATCGAGACGAAATTTGCAAACTTCATAGAGGACATTCCATAGATGCTTCCTGCCATGTTTCAGTTAATTTGGCCAAGTGGTTTCAGAGGAGGAGAATTAAAAAAATTGGCCATTCAGAAACAAGAGTTGCCTGTGGAGGGTCATGTTTGGTAATGGATCATAACAAAATGTGCAATTTTTAGAGAGGACCTTCCATAGATGTGTCCTACTAAATTTCAGTTCATTTGGCTGATGGGTTTCAGAGGAGAAGATTAAAATGTGAAAAGTTAACAGATGACAGACAACAAATGACGGACGCCAAGTGATGCCAAAAGCCCACATTGCCTTTGGCACGGTGAACTAAAAAGAATATTAAAATATGAATACCTACATGTAATGTATAGTATAAACATGTTACAATATATCAGCATTAGTTAATTTCTAAGGGAGATAATGGCAAGTTATCTTTCTTTTAACAGTTTAATGCAAGAGTTATCTCTCTTTTAACAGTTTACTACAATGGAGAGATTTTTTTTTAGAAATGAACCAATCAGAAACAAAAATTGCCTGTGGTGGCCATGTTTGTTAACGGATCGGGATGAAATGAGCAATCTTTATAGAGGACCTTCCATAGATGCTTCCTACCACGTTTCAGTTCATTTGGCCAAGCGGTTTCGGAGAAGAAGATTTTTAAAAATTAGCCAATCAGAAACAAGAATTGCCTGTGGCGGCCATGTTTGTAAACGGATCGGGATGAAATGAGCAATCTTTATATAGGACCTTCCATAGATGCTTCCTACCAAGTTTCGGTTTATTTGACCAAGCGGTTTCGTCGGAGAAGATTTTTAAAAATCGGCCAATCAGAAACAAGAATTGCCTGTGGCGGCCATGTTTGTTAATAGATCGGGACAAAATGAGCAATCTTTAGAGAGGACCTTCCATAGATGCTTCCTACCAAGTTTCAGTTCATTTGGCTGAGAGGTTTCAGAGGAGAAGATTAAAATGCAAAAAGTTAACGGACGACAGACAACGGACACCAAGTGATGGCAAAAGCTCACGTTGCCTTTGGCAAGGTGAGCTAAAAAGGTATAGTAACACATTGAATCCATTTTATGAAGAATTTCTCTTACCAAAGGTCAACTCTTTTAATAAGTTCATATTCATATTCATTGTGCATCATCAGCAAAAAAAATCTATTTCAACAAGAGAAAACTTCTTTGATAAGGTATTTCTTATTATCAAAAATGGTAGCTAAGGTATTTCTTTAAGCAAAAGTTGTAGTTTTATAACCAAACTTGGTTTTATTGCTCTCAAAACATTAAATTAT
Source organism: Bathymodiolus septemdierum (assembly GCA_963383655.1). NCBI lineage: Eukaryota > Metazoa > Mollusca > Bivalvia > Mytilida > Modiolidae > Bathymodiolus > Bathymodiolus septemdierum. Next base: position 136,680,062 of record OY726517.1, read on the forward strand.
TTGGCATTCCAATCTTTCGATTTTGAGCATACCTGATGAAGGTTATTCCAGAAACTTGTCGTGCACACTAAATTTGATATCTACGTTTTTATTGAAATACGGTCTCAATGTAGGAAATCTATGTAGGTAATAGACATACCAAAACTCAAAAGACGTTTGAATCGTCTTGGTTTTCCTAGCTGACACTGTAACTGTTTTTCAATATTAGAACGGAAGTCTATATATTGGTTTCTTTCTCTATCTCCTGACTCTGTTTCTACTAAGATGAAATGTGTATGATCTGGATTGAGTTCATGTAAATCTCTACCATGTTTATATCCTTCATTGTTAATAACCGTTACTCCTTCCTGTAAAAAAGTCACTTTAAATGTTATCCTATATAATTGTTGTAAAATGAAAATGTCTATGCAAATGAGAACTGATCTTAATAATTTGAAGAAAAAAATTCTCAGTCTTGTTCTTGTTTTCTATGGTGTTTGTTCATTTTGTTGATAATTGTGAAATTGTTTACCATAATGTTTATACTTTCTTCTAGAGAAACAGGTGCCAAATGTGGAGCAGGGACTGTTTACTCTTCCGGAGCACATGAGTTCACCCCCGTTTGTAGTAGGGTTCATGTTGCTCGATCTTTTCTGTGTAATGTTTTGTAAATCGTTGTTTGTCCTTTTTCTTTTGGCCATTGTTTTCTCTGTCCTTCTTCAATTTATGGCTTCTGATTACCCCTTTGGTATCTTTAAACTTTTCTTTCATAAAATCAATAAAATTTGGGGTACAACCTGAAGGCAAAAGTCTGAGTTTTTCCTAAACAGTTAATTCAGATCAGCTCACTTTGTGGTACAATTTGCATTCTCTTGATATGAAAAATCTAATAAAAATCTAAATATGCTTCATAATGGTATTTAAACTTCCTTTCCTAAACCTATCTAAATAGATTCTCCTTGTGACAAAATAGACAGCTGTTCAGTTTGTTCAGGTTAAATTAACAAGGGACTTTTATTTGTGAATTCTTGTTTTATTCAGTGCTCGGTTTAGATAAATTTTGATGTAATAACAAAATCATTAAAAAAATACAGAACTTCTGAGATTTAACTTCCAATTTCAATTTCAGAATCCTGAGTCGTTGACTGATGATATCTATTAAGCAAATACTATATTAAAACCATGGTGTTTCTACTTACTGAACCATCAAGAAGATTTTCATATACAATCTTTGGTTTTGAAACGACACCAATCACAGTAAGTTTTTGGAATTTTTTGACAAAATCAGGTCTAATTTGACTTAGATTGATTCTACTGTTAGCTCTGAGATTTCTCTCCTCCCTAACTGCTTCCCCGATCATACCAGATATGCCATCATCAATACCATTTGTAATAATCCACATCTCTGTTGTATTAGCTGCCTGAAAAATAATGAGAAGAAAATGTTTTGTGTTAACACAATGTAATGCCATTGATATTTAGAAATATATTGGATCTGTGAGGCAAAAAAAACTTTACTAAATTATATGAACAATATATATTGTGTATGTTTTTTTACATAATGAATCCTATGTAAACTTGTGAAAAATATATTTCTCTTGAAAGATGCATAAAAATAGAAGAATGTGTCCATCTCACTCTGATGACCCCTGTGTATTGTGGTTAAAAAACACTATGCGAAAATCTCAGAATATTTGACAAAGGGAAAACCAAAAATATGCTAAATGTCTCTAAATGTAGGGAAATAACTCTGAAATCATTACGTAATTGGAAATGGACCTACGTATTGTGGTCAAAACATATATATATCAAGTTATTTAGCAGAAACCTAAGAACTTGTTTATTCTTCCAGCAAATCAAGGGCATATCCCCAGAACGAAAAAGTTGTAAAATCCGAAATCAAACTTGGACTGTCTTTCACGATCCTTAACATTCATTTATTAATTTCAAATTATTTACTTTGGGAGAACGGAAACATGAGAAATTAAATATTTTTCAAGGGAAACGAAAAAAGTGGTAAAGTCCAAAATCAAATCAAAATATTTCAAATGATTCGCTTATCGACCAAATGAAATCCGTTTTTCTTTCTCCTCTTTATTCAGATATTTATCAACTGATTAAAAGCGAATTATTTAATGTACATTGGTGTAATACTTACAATAATTTAATGTTTTTTGCTTAAATGTACGTCCTTGATGTTTGTCTGAATAAAAATGAATGAATGAATGAACAGAACCTTATTATTTTACGGTGCTTTTTGTGGTATTTTAAATGCAGACCATGACCTGCAAATCTTTTTTCCTTTGGCTTCGCATCAGGCTATACAGAAATGCTTCAGGGGGTTACAATCTCAATGCCCACGGGTAAACACGTAGATAACTGATAATGTCGACGGGTTGAACTTGGATCTGTCGAACGCCGTGAATGGTTTGAACTGATTTGAAAGTCATGTTAATATTCACTATCTTAAGATCGAAGACGGATGCTTCGAATAGTCGGTGGTTTTCTCCAGTTTCCCCCACCAATAAAACTGACTGCCACGATATAACTGAAATATTGCTGAAAGTGGCATTAAACACCATAAACCTATCCCCCCAAAAAAACCTGAATGTAGTTACTGACTAAACAGTCATATCTGAATAAACATTCATATCTTAACACTTTAAATCAGACAGTAAACTTAACGCATAATTTCTTATCAACTTAAAGCATTAAGCAGAAACCAAATGCAGGACGCACAGTAAAACTTAATGCCCCTGACCCATGAAAGGTGATTACATTGTCAACGGTTTAAAAATGGCTATGAGTATCAATGACAAAATATGAAACTTTTAACCAAAAACAATTTTTAATATGAAGAAGACTGTTTGCATTTACCTTTATAATTCCTTTCTTAAATTGGTCTTTTAAGCGAGAATTTTTCCAAGCTTTGAAATGACGGACTCCTGATATTAAGGACAATACAATCTTTGGACTCCGCATGTTCCAGTATCTCTCCATATAATATGACAATTCATATGGTGATGTGTCCCAAGGAATACACACATAATGCTTTTTTAGCTGAAATAGACAAAAAAAAAACTTTGTGGAACAAACAAAACAGATTTGACAAAGGCAGCAGAGGACAATGCAAAACATGTCAATATACAATAATAAAATATGATGGTTTATGGTGCTTAACATCACTTTCAATAATATTTCAGTAATATCATGATGTTCAGTTTTATTGGTGAAGGAAATCGGAGTACCCGGAGAAAACCACCGATCTGTCGTAAGTCACAGACAAACTTTATCATATAATATTGTATTGAGTACACCTCGCCTGAGTGGGGTTCGAACTCACAAAATTAGTGGTGATAGGCACTAATTACATAGGTAGTTATAAATCCAACTATCATAGGAATACGACCATGACAGTCCCAAATAAAATATTACCATTTTAGTTCAAATTCTTGTCCAAAACTGAAAAAAAAATAAAGATTATTTTTAAGTATTTCTATAAAGTGAATCTTTGCAGTTTTATTACTGTTTGTTTGTATTTGTTTAACTGCTGGAAATCAAGAGGAGGAATGTAGTGAATCCAATTATTTATTAAAATTTGGTCACATTTTGTGCCTGTTCCAACCACTGAATCTATATTTCTATCAGCGTCTGTTGTCTTATCGTTGTGTTGTGAATTTTGAATGAGTGGCTTATGTTATTGAGGTTGGTGAGATTGTTGATCACCATTGTTTAGCTCTAGATATAATATTTGTAGTGAAAAGAAATATCTATCAAAGTTTTATGAAGCTTTCATGCCATAATACAAAATTGTAAAATCTGAGGAAAGGTAACAAATGTTAATGACAAAGGAAAACATGACCTTTGTTCCAAGCAAAGCAAATAAAGGACTCAGAACATTGATTCATTATCTATGGCAACAAATATAGTGTTAAAATCAACATTTTTATTTCAATTTTTTACAATTTTGTTACTGAATATCTGTTTAAGTTAGTACCATATTTACCATGTTACATATAAAATATCAAGTTCCTGTAATAATAATAATAAATAAGCCCACACCCTCCTCCCCTTCCTCAGTATTCAATGCTACCTCTATTTTTTCCTCAGGTGATTTACTACCGAACTTTAAATTTCCACCAGCAAAAGGGGCGTCTTGATAAATGCGACTGTCTTGTGTGTCAACTGAGATCTGTCCAATTGATATGACTGTTCTCTGAACATCATCAAAATGATCAGCAAAATTGAATAATGACGCAGAACTCTTCTGTGAAATATTGTCATGGTCTTTTTCTTCATTTATGTTGCTAACAGAGCCAATATTTTGCTGAGATGATGATTGCGACGATATCGATGGTCTTTCTCGAGATCCAGTAGAGGGTACGTGATGAAATAGTTGCTAAAAATAGAGAAGATCATATTTTTTTTTGGTTAAATTAGATATTGTTACAGCAGACATACATTTGTATACAGTGAATTCCTAATTATTCAAGGTATACAATTCTTGTGGTATTTGAGTTTTCAGTTGCATCAAACAACAAAATTAAGAGTTTAAAGAATATTTGTCAGCATATCCATGATATGTATTGATAATTGCTTGGGGATCCACAAATTTATATATCCATGAAAAAAACATATGGTCTTCAAACCATGAAAATTGGCACCAATGAATTTAAATGTATTTACAATTGGTATTTTTTGACACTAGTAATTTTAATAGTTCATTTACAAACTATTTTCCCTCGTATTTATACCCTGTTATTAAGTCACCATATTTGGCAAGTCATTAATTCATACATTAGCAACTTTCAATAATTAGCTATAAATAACATTGTTTGTGTTGTAAAGTGGCCAGCTTAATTTCAGCCATACCATATAACCTTACCTGTAAAGCAATTACATGTGGACTTGTTACACCGCTGGCACCTGGAGGACTAGTAGAATATATAGAAGATTGATTACTACGGGGTTTCTGTACATATTGATGAGATGGACTGCTTCTACAGCTTATTGATGGTGATTTGGCACCACCAGGTGTCTTTGGTGAGTGTAGCAACTCCTGTTCTTCTTCTTTGCCATCCTAGAATACAATATATCATGGCAAGAACAAGTTACATTCGATGAGATGATAATGATGTCTGCTTTGTACTAGACCAACATGCTTAGTTGGATTTTTATAGTACTAGTTCACTGAAACAACAATCTACGTACAGGTAGATGTGTTGCTCCACCTAGACACATTATTCTGATTCCATGTATTACAGTCTTTGCTTTTACTCCTTATTAGCTGCATGCTTTGCAGAGGCAAGAAATACCAATCTTAGTCTTTGGTTTGACATGACAGGGGCTCAAATATCATATCTGTTTTCAATCATTCGTGCAAAATTTTATCTTGTTTGGTCATACATTTCGTTAGTTATTACAGAAATATGATTTGAGTACAGCTTTTTCTGGTATGGGTACACGTTACACTAATTAGACACTACCCTCACAATCTACATGTATATAATTTAATTTGATTTGAATATTTCAATCTGATTGGCTAAATTAGCCTAATCCGCCTGGAGAAAATTTGGTTATACTCGATAACCTGGGTTGGTATTGTGACGTCACCAACGTGTACATCCGCCAACGACAAATTCAAAAAGTCACTTGAAATAATCGTAATTAAAATCGAGGAATCATTAAATTTTGTTGTAAAAATTAAATTATAAGGAATATTTTAAATTGTTGAACAGGTTATACTTGCATAACCTGGTTTGGGTCAGTTTACGCTTTTCATTAACCGCTTCACGGTTTATTAAGCGTAAACTGACCCAAACCAGGTTATATCGTATAACCTGTTCAACAATTTCAAATATTCCTTAAAGAATTCCAATTTTCTATAGTTTGTCCATCAGTTTCCTTTCTTTTTTTTTTTTTCGGTCAGACATCCTTATGTCTCTGGTTTGATAAACAGCTGCATCATCCCACAAGATCTGAAATTATATCCATGGAGCTATGCATGAGCACAGGGCCTTACATGCATGTTACTATCCATGAATATGCACAAAGGCTAACATCCTAATATTTGTTAATCTAGTTGAGATTAGGATTCGAGATTACCTTTTAGCCCTCTGTCACTTCAAGTCCTATTTGTGTTGTTAAGTCCATACAATATGTCGAAAAACCTATAATGTACATGTCTCATCAACTCCCAATACATTGCAATTGTGTTGATCTTTAAAAAAATCTATACAGTATTGATCACTTCGCGATGATTTTAAATTTAAATACTGTAAAAGTCCATTGAATAAGAGCAATTATGATGAAGCAAAACGATCCACAAACTACCATGTAAGACAGGCAAAATATGAATATGAATGCTCAATCGCAACAAATATGAAAGAAGATAACAAGATATTCTGGAAATTCATACAATCAAAAACAAAATCCAAAGAAAATATCCCATGCATAATGGATGAAAACGGAGATGTACAAATGGATAACAAAATAAAAGTGGAACTGCTCAACAAATTTTTCCAGAGTGTATTTACAATTGAAGACACTACTCAGGGCATTCCAATATTTCCACCAAGAACTAATCAAAAACTTGAAACAATAGAATTCGATATCCAAAAAGTACAAGAACACCTAGAAAAGGGACCTGATCAAATGCATCCAAAATTTCTGAGACTGCCAAAAACATAGCCGAACCACTGACTAAGATATTCCAAAAATCAATAGAAACTAGGAAAATACCAAATACTTGGCAACTAGCAAATGTAACCCCTTTACATAAGAAAGGACCAAAACAGCAGGTGACCAATTATCGCCCAATAACTTTGACATCCATTATATGTAAATCAATGCAGAAATTTGTTAGGGGCAGTCTTATGAACCATATGGAATCAAACCAGTTATTCACCAATGATCAACATGGGTTTAGGAAAGGGAGATCATGTATAACTCAGCTTATAGAAGTTATGGAGGATTGGACAGAACATCTCGATAACCACAACTCTGTAGATGCTATATACCTAGATTTCCAAAAGGCATTTGATACTGTGCCCCACCATCGGCTAATTACAAAATTGAAGGGTTATGGAATATCTGGAAATATCCTTGAGTGGATCAAAAACTTCTTATCGGAACGTAAACAAAAAGTGGTGGTTAATGGATCCAACTCGAAATGGACTGATGCTACTAGCGGAATACCCCAAGGGAGCGTTCTTGGACCCATACATTCACAATATACATAAACGATTTGCCTGACGTAGTACAAAATGTAGCTAAGTTCTTTGCAGATGATACAAAGTTGTATGCTACAGTAAACAATACAAATGATGAAAGAAAACTACAAGGAGATATAGATAGACTAATGCAGTGGTCAAAAGATTGGCTATTAACTTTCAACAAATCCAAATGCAAACATGTACATTTCAGTCTGCCCAATAATGCTAAATATCAAATGGGAGGGGATATCATTACCCAATCCACAGAAGAGAAAGACCTTGGTATCACTATAAATGAAAAATTAAAATTTCAAATTCACATCAACAATCAAACAAAAAAGGCCAACCAAAGACTAGGAATGATAAAAAGAAGCTTTACATACATGGACAAGAATATGTTTACCACACTCTATAAAAGTATAGTCCGTCCACACCTAGAGTAAGGAAGCAATATATGGTCAGTTATGTATAAAAAGGAAGCCATCCAAATTGAAAATGTTCAAAGACGAGCCACAAAACTGGTAACAAAATTTCAACATCTCAGCTACAGTGACCGATCAAGGTATAGGATTACCATCTTTACAAAACAGGAGATTAAGATCTGACATGGTAGAAACGTTTAGAATTATTAACAATATAGACAAGGATTTAAGCATCAAAATCTTTCCGAAAAAATGAGAACACCACCAGAGGCCACAAGCATAAAATCTACAAGAAGCATTGTAGAACTAATATTAAAAAATACAGTTTCTCGCAAAGAGTAGTAGACACTTGGAATAGTTTGCCCGCGAAAGTAATAGAGTCAAATACAGTAAATGGGTTCAAAAACCAGCTAAATTCGCATTGGAAAGACCTCGAAATCAAATTCAGGACAGATATATACAAACCAGAAGAGACAAATGGATATGACCAATCAAGAAGGGTCGCAGGGGCTAACGAGCCCAAATTTATGACCTCTACAGACTACACCAGGTAAAACTAGTTTTCTTTTCGAAGCGGTCGCTTTTGAGACAAGTTCTACACTGACGATGATCCAGGACGTGTTGAGCAGCTCCATGGGCTTGCCTGGCCCTGTGAACCTTCACCAATACGGCATTAGTACCCAGCACCGACCATAACTTCGGAAACCAAGACCATGAGGCATGATGGCATGAATGAGACAGTGGAGTGACTGAGTCTGCAAAAACTTAACCATGCATAAATTATAATTACACTTCAACAAACGATTGCTATGCATTACCTGCGATGCTAGAGAAACGTGCAATTTAAGATTTTTCTTTTTTCTTTCGTCCATCGTCGATTATAATACGAAGATGCAGACGACATTTCAGTTGCACATTTCGACTGGTACTGTAGCTAACTTTCTGTGGGAAATCAGTTTGATAACGGTTTACCTAAGAACCATACCAGATATAACCAGATATAACCAGAACGTACTAGCAGACTAAACATGAGTGTTCGTCAAGCTAATTAATGATGACATAATCCCCGATTTGCATAATCAGCAATGGTTAATAATATATTTGTATAGTTATAATCCTATAGGTTGTATTTACCTACGGAATAAATAATTATTATAGAATTATTATTAATAGTTACTTTATTGCAAATTACACCCTTCAGGGTCAAGCAAAAACCACAGGCGCTCGTGGCACGGACCCTCCCCCCTTTTTCTAACTTTTTGTTTGCAAATTTATTTTCAATAAAATTTCTTTATTTCTTTATTATTTCATTTCTTTTTCCTTATTTTAACTTGTTCGTGTCAATATTCATATAATCTTATGTTAACATCAAATTGCATGTGTTAGATATTAGATACTAATAATACACAAGGCATGCAACTCGGCAGGTTTAAAAATCGTACCCCTGCTCGCTTCGAGTACATTTATTGCACCTTATTTCCATTATGTCATTCAAACTAGGACATGTATCCATTCCTAAAAGACGCATCTTTTTGCCCCTGTATTATTAGTATCTAATAGGGTCGACACATGCAATTTGATGTTAACATAAGATTGTATGAATATTGACACGAACAAGTTAAAATAAGGAAAAAGAGATGAAATAATCAAGAAATAAAGAAATTTTATTGAAAATAAATTTGTAAACAGAAAGTTAGAAAAAGGGGGGTGGTCCGTGCCACGAGCGCATGTGGCAAAAACAAGAACAATTTAACATACATACATTATAAACATACAACATCAGGGGCGGATCCAGGATTTCAAGTTAGGGGGGTGCACTTAAAAAAATTGCGCCTGGATCCGCCCCTGAACATCATATATTTATTTATTTCAACAAGTAAAAAGACGACTCTCTGACCGTCGCGGACCCTATATCAATGCTACAGATTGTTTCAAAAAGGTACAAACTACCGGTAAAAGGGTCGAGTTCGGATTAAGGAGGAAATGAACTTTCTGAAATGAGGTATAAATGTTCGAAGTCTAGGAAGTCTAACTTTATGGTTTCTAATAATTCTTTTCTTTTTTTGTTCGTTTAATTTACAGTTTATATATATTAAGAGAAAGTGACATTCATCTTCAACAACTTTACAAATGTTACATAATCTTTGTCGACGGGGAATATTTTTATAACGACCCGTTTCTATTATTACTAGTGCAAATTTTGTTAAAATTTGTCCATTTTTAAAACTTGTTAATTCGGATAAATATTAAAGATATATGAGTAGAGGAGGGTTTTTGTGTTTTTAGAAATGGGCTTATATCGATCTCGGATTGAGTTTTTGGTAATGTTTGAAGTTGTTCAACACTGTTTATAATGAAAACGTCCCACAAAAGTGATGAATTAACAAATTTAAAAAAAGGGGGGTCCACAAATCGGGTACCTGTGATGGCAATGACATCTTTTTCCTTTAATGTACATTTTTCCTTACCTCTATCACCGACAATACTTTCCGGACTTGACTGTATGAGTAACACAACGAGTGTTTATAAGAAACAGGAACTGCTGCTTACTCTTCGCGAGGACATGGGTTTACACATGTGTTTTTGGTAGTTGCTCCTATTTTTAGATTTCTGTGTTGTGTGGGTTTTTTTCTTCGTACTTTGTCGTGTGTGCAGTGACGTCTTAACGCATTGGCACGATGGGCAGTTGCCCGGGGGCCCCACGAGCATAGGGGCCACGCTAATCTAGATATGTCGTGTACGGCATGTTATTTAATGTTTAAACACTGAGTTTGTTGGAAGTATCAAATAAAATAAATATATTTTCAATTTTATCGACCATTTACATTTTTATTCCTGTGAGTGGTTGTGTAGGAAGGGGCCCCAGTGCACTATTTTGCCCGTGGGCCTATGACGTTGCTAAGACGATCCTACGGCGGCTCTGACGTGGATGAAGTCCTATTTGAATGACCGAACTCAACGTGTCGTTCACTAGTGTCATATGCAATGCATCTTCAAAGTGTCGTACCGTAATTAGGTTCTGTCTTAGGGCCTATATTCAAATATTGTACTGTATTTTTGCAAAACCAATCAGTGAAATTTGCCGAGGCCATACTTTTAGTTATCACAGTTATGCCGATGACACCCAAGTGTACCTCTTGATAACTGGAAAAATATACTCAAACGCCTGGAAACTTGATTATCAGACGTTAATGTGTGGTTTATCTCAAATTAAACCAAGACAAAACAGAACTTATTGTATTTGCACCGAAACACCGTGTGAAGGAATTTTCAGAATGTTGTCTCTCTTTCGACGGAACTATAGTGTTTGCCTCGGCATATTTTTCGACAGGACATTATGCATGCAAAAACAAGCAAGTGCAATTATAAAGTCATGCAGGGCCGGATTTAGATGAAGAGAGGCGCTAGGCTATTCCACAAGTGAGGCCCCTCCCTTGCGACTAGACGAAGATGGAAGAGTATTTTAAACAAAATTCAGTGAAGCCGATTAAATGCATCAGCAGGTGTGCTCAGTAGCGGCAATCAGGCCAACGACTCTCTTTACGTCTGTTGGAAGAACATTTCTTGCGCCACGATGTCGAAACAAATGTGATGTCTGATAATACCTTATTAGCTCACTTGACCCAAAGGGTCATGCGATTTACAACCATCACTTGGCGTCCGTCGTCGTCCGTAAACTTTTACATTTTAATCTTCTTCTCTTAAACCACCACGCCAATTGGAACCAACTTGGTAGGAATATCCAATAGATGGTTCCCATACATAGTATATGTTTAATGTTAATCAGAATTACACAAAAGAAACAAGAGGCCCATAAATCATTATCAGATGTCACAGGATGTCGGATTGCACAAGTTCCACTGTAAATGGGTTTTTTTTTTTTACAGAAACCCTAATAAGAAATATCTCGACGTGTTAAATCATAGCAGAAATAATTCTCCTTCTGCTTCTAATTGTTAATGTTACTGCTATACTTGACAGCAACAGATAAAGCAGCAAAAAGAATATTATGCTCATACTCGCAAAATTTCAACAAAATTGGGGGTTGTATTAGTTTCAAGTTGCAGTATGTCTGTGATCAAGGTCGTGTCATACATACATACAAAATCAGTGCCTATCACCACTGATGTTGCGAGTTCGAATCTCGATCAGGGCGAGGTGTGCAACATTTGAACTCGCCATAGTTTTCCATGAAAATCTGTGAATTTAGGCTACGACATGATTACATATTTGAAAGAACAAAATACTTGTTTTTAAGGGTATTTCATGGATATCTCATTCATGTGAACTCGCCAGAATGGCTAGTACTTGGATGGAAATACCCACCTAAATCATTGTACACTCACTTTTGGTGTGTTGGCGAGCGGTGGTTTCCCACACTGCTATTCATCCATCTGGTCATAGCCTTTGAGATTTTATACAAAATTGTTTAATTTTTTATATTTGAAAAGACACTATCAAAATCGAACTAAGCGTTATGGTCGAAAACAAAGTGGTGGACATCGTCATTTCATGGACAATATTCTCGCTGTGATTTAGCTGAAAATGTGCTCATTTGACGTTAAGACAACATTCAAGTGTCACAAATGGCGACTTTTTTTTTATTATTAAAAACAAAATCAGGGACGAAACATAACATTTATTTGCTGTAGTTGCTAGCTGGACTCCCTAAAACAACACATTTAGTATCACAAGGAAATTCTTGGGGCCCAGCAACCGACTTTAGAAATGAAATAGTTAAAATTTCAGTAACCAGCTGGGCTACTGTCTGATCATGAATTTTCAGGGACCCTGGGCTTATTAATGTTAGTGGTCTTGTTAAAATTTATCCCTGAAAATGTATTCTTATTATATACATGTATTAAAATTAAAATTATTTCAATATACAACAAATGTATTTCAAAACTTAAAAATGTAAATATCATAATAGGATACACTAGTGGATCACCAGGGGCGGATCCAGGATTTGTGGTTAGGGGGGCGTGAGTAGGCGAGGGGTCTGGGGACCGCTTAAGGTCCACAGCTGGTCCAGGGCAGAACCCTGGTGGGGGGCCCAGGGGGGCAAAGAAGCCCCCCCCCTGAAGCTCTGGGGATTTTAGGAATTACAGACATTTATTTGAACGACAATTTTGAACCAATCACACCATTTTTATCAGACCAAAAAAACTTGATTTTGAGTTAATTTTGTCGGATAATAGTTAACAGTATATTTTTGACAGATTATAAGAACCTAAAGTAAAACTTTTTTTGAACAACCGTGATGCGAATTGTTCAACTCATGACTGATCGATCACGATATTTTAACCCTTCAAAGAACTATTGGTTTAGTTTTAACGCATTCCTTATTTCACTAATTGGTCTGTACTTTCGGTGCTTGTCCTTTCGGGTGGTTCTAGTTAATACTGCCCGTCCGGATGGAGCTTTTCTTTTCGTCGTTTGATTCATTCATTAAAAACATATGATTCGACCGTTCTTGTTTATAGACAAACAAAAGCGGAAATTGTCGACGAATCCATATATGAATCAACGAACACACCCAACTTTTAATCAGTTTAAGAATATTTTAAAATCTTGGAATGGAAATGTATGTAAATGTTCAGTTTGTGCTGACTTTTAAATTTGTTTAAATTTCTACCATCTAGGTCATATCCAGTTTTTATTTATTGTGCTTATAAAATTGTTATGCTCTGCTCATAATATCAGCTTTTAGTTGTTCATAGTTTGCTACATTAGCTCTTGGTATGCTTAGCTTATAACATCAGCTTTTAATCTGCTTTTTTTGCTTATCTTGTAACTGTTATTATCTTACATGTAGTGCTTACTTAGTCTTGTATTTTAGCTGTATGTTGCATGCTTGTTATTTGTTATTTATTCTGTGTCTGTGTATGTCGGTTAAAAGCTCAACAGAGCTTATGTTGTATGTTGTTTTAACCATGCCGACTCTAAATAAAGCTTATTTATTTATTTATTTATTATAACGTGTATTTACAATGGGTTGGAATATTTTACCACAGGCCACGAGTTAACCATTCATGAAAAAGTTGTTTGTTGAACTGCTTAATTAACGTTGTATAACATATGCTTTGCGAATTTTAGGGGGGCGCACGTCCCGCACGCCCCCTCTAAATCCGCCTCTGATCACTTATTGCCAATCTCATAAATTGGTTAAATACACCATTTAAAACATACATTATATTTCAACAATTTGATTTTTAATGATGAACAATATTTATATAAACCATACGTAAACAAGAAGCATCAAGTTTAAATTACTTATTCCTTATTCCCGATTCAATGTCGAATAAGTATAACCAGTTACTTATTCGACATTGAATAAGGAAACAGTAACTAGCTTCTTATTCGACATCGAGTCGAGAATACAGAATAAGTAACTAAATTGATGTTCATGCAAAAACATCCCGTCGAGTGGTTCCGGAAATTACTCGAAGGTTACTTGAGGTAGAATTGGATACAGTGGTACCGCTGGAATTAAAAAAAATCCCACCCCAATTCATATATTCCCTCACTGACAAAAATCTGTTGGGATCATCGATTATTTAATTGTACATGTATGTCAATAATCAACTCCAGCTTTTTTTTAATTATCAGACTGTCTTAAATTTAGAAAATTTTGTAGTCTTTTACCTTAATTTTATTTGTTCATTTAAAAAAAATAAACTTTTGGAGGCAAGGTTTGAAAAATGGCATCAAATTTCAACAATAAAGGCAACATTTTCTAAAATAAAAAATACTAACTTCTTGTGCATTTTTTTCTGCTACATAAATCATATGATGTACTGCTCATTTTATGATAATGAAAAAAACAAAATGATTCCAACAGAAATGGATTTTATTGCTTAAGAATATAAGAATTCGATGTTATTATTATTTTGTTTTTTGGGGGGTTTATTTATAAAATGTTCTTAAAAATTCATTGTTTGTTTATTTGATAAATCCAGTTGGTTGTACACACTTCAATGTGTATTACACTACATATGATAAAAACAAATCTTATTAGACTAAAAGTTTTATTTTCAAATTTTTTCAAATTTTTTTTGGCCGTTTTGTTTAAAGGTCCAACTCACGGTGTTGGTCAAGTACAAAGTGTACATCGTCATCATCTCCATCAAATGTAACTTATTCTAGCTCCATGATATAACTAACAAATACCCATTTTGGCGTTAATCCAGTGGCGGATTTACCGTTGTGCTTAAGCACAGGGCCCGGGTTGGCCAAGGGGGCCATCTTCCTGTCAAAATATTTTTTACGATGGATTTTTGCTTATATGTTGCAATTTTAAATTTGAAGGCAATTTGTTTCTGATCGATTCCAGACATAAAGACAGAGTTGATAGGGCCTACCTCCTTCAGGGCCCAAGTAATTATAAGGGTTCTCATTTGTCCTAAATCCGGCACCGCCGCGTTGAACAATAATCACTCGCTCATATTTCCTACACCTAAGCAAGAGAAAGTTAGAATTAGATAAATCAAAATTTATGCATTCCATGAGATCAGGAGGAGCTAACTCTGTAGCAAATACGAGAGATTCAGATAGAGTGTGTAAAAAACCGGAAAGATGGCAAACTAAATAAAGCGAAAGATGGATACGCTAGAGAGGTTCTTAAATCTCCGTTGTATGTTTCTATGATTTAAGGCTTAATAAATATTTTATTTGTCGAATTCCCTTTCTTTGTTTGTCGAAGAGTTGCATTTGACCTCTGCAAGGAGAACAAAATAAAAGGTTATAATGGGTCGAAGAGGAAGAGCGAGCGATTTTTTTTTACCTCAGACCCCTCGCCGAAAATTAGTTTCCATATCATTACGACCCTAGCTACGACATTGACCTCCAATGAGAGTGGTGGAGTTGATAAATATTTAAGGTTTGCTCAGGGTGGTCTTAATAGCACCATAGCCCCCGGGCAAAGCAATGCACTCGAAATATCTAGATCGGACAAGGAGATCATAAAGCATCAGCTGTAGTTGTGACGAACTTCATTTAACCATGTATATTTTCATTAATTAATACATAATTGTACTTCAGTTATCAAGCTTTTTTTTTTTACATTTGTAAAATCTATCATTGTGTCACAGGCAATTCTACCATGTATCCATGTAGATAGGGAAATAATTGCTGTGATGGTACTAACCAAAGGAATCAACAAGTTTTAACTGAAAATATATTTAACATCCAACATTCAACACTAGGAAAAATACAATATTCATTCACATATAATAACAAATGACGACAGGAATAAACAATATGACTATGACGAATTCTACGATATACTGACTCATTATATTAAACTTATAACTGAATTTTAATATAATAACTTTTAAATAAATAAATTAAAGCATTAAATCTAACTGAATCATTTATAACTTTATAACACAAATGTAAATACCTGAAAATATATGCGACGCTATTAGGCGTCCGCCTATTAGACATTTTCAATAACTATCTACGACTACGTCTACAACGACTAGGGAAATTGCACGGGGCTATATCAAAATGTATTTACAACATAATTTTTAAAAGTCCATTTAATTACTGCTATATCGCCATTCAATCTGTCTGTCAGTATATGCTTGTATCTGTTTTTATTTTTATTATACAAAAACAAATATTTCCAATTCCTATAGTTTTTATTTCTTTTTTGAAATTTACGAAAAGTCAATTAGTTTGTTTATTTTTTAACGTCATTAACGGTAAAGAATAATTAAAACATTCGTATCCACAGGTTGATCTGGATTTCAAACTTGTAGATAGAAAACGTGATGAAATGTAAAAAAAAAATGTGTGCTCGATTGGAAATTTGGAGTTTTTTTTTTCTCGTTAGGAAATAACCGGATTCAGGAGCTAAAGTGAGCTTGTGAATCTATTCCTCAATTATTGAACGTAAAAACTCTTATATCTGATTTTTTGATTTTTTGATTTTTAGTGTTTTAACGCCACTTTCAGGAATATTTCAGCTATATAATGGCGACCAGTTTTAGTGGTGGAAGAAGCCGGGGTATCCGGAGAGAACCACCGACCATGGGCAAGCAATTGGTAAGCTTTATCACTTGCGGCTGCGAGTCGAGTGCACCTTTTTGTAATTTACAAAGCCGGGCGCGAACCCACGCTGTATTGATGATAGGCTTGTATGAGTTGTTAGGTAATCCAACTACCTAACTCATTGAGCCACCCGGGCCCTAACTCTTATTTCAATGTCAAAGCTATTTTTTATTAAATTAATATTTCACCGCAACGCATAAGGAAAATAAATTAGCGACCTTGAAATTTCTTTATCAATGAATAAATGTAAAAACCAACAAATCAAACCCTTTCATTTTATTCAATGTTGAAATAACCATGTTTCTATGTATAATGGATGATGATACAAAGGAGATGGTTACAACCCTTCTCCCGGGTCTGACGAGATGCCCACAAAACGTAACAGAGTACCTTAGGCAGCTGCTGAATTTTTTACTTCTGATGATTCGGCCACACCCAGACTCCTTGCTAAACATTCGTCATAGAATGTCGAACGGGCAGATTGAAAATTGGGATGGATGCAATGCATTTTCCGATTTCTTATAACACAGATACTCGTTTTATTTAGCCACTGGAGAAACCCCAGAAAGCCTTCTCCGTTTGACTAGAACTACTCGACACTTGTTTTTGAATGAAACAGGACGAAACTACACCATATTACCAGTAAATAGAGTTATGTTGTATATGATGTGGCTGCGATTCTACCCATCTTATCATAATCTTACTCTTATTTTCAATGTAATTCTTGCTACAGTTCACAATGAGATAAATGAATGTATTCCGATCATAAAGAGAGCATTATAACGTTTTATGCAATGGCCAACAATAAACGAATAGAGAGAAGAGCGATTTCCATGGACTAAGTTTGATTGTGCAGTCGGTGCAATTGACGGAACATCTACAGAAATCTGTCTTTCGCAAATCGAACTACAAGAACTATATTTTTCTGGACATCGACATTTCCATGCAATACATACGCAAGTAGTTATTGACAACGCCGGTTATATTTGCTATGCCAAGGCGCGATTTTTAGGTCATCAAAATGATGCAAAACAATTTACAATGATGCAACAAATCGGTGTAAATGGACCACTACATTTCCTTGAAGACTGCATACTTTTTCGATCAGATTTATCCAAATCGACACCCAATAGTTACGCTATTTACTATTTACAACACAACAAATAAACCGAAAAACAGAACACATGAGGGACCGTTCAATATTTATCAGATTATTGGGCCGGTGCATTGGCATACTGGGCACATACTTTTTTTCTTGTATACGCCCGCAGGGCAAGTAGATTTTCTAAAAAAAAAAAATCTAAATTCCTCATGAACTGGGCACATACATTTTTTCACACAAACAATTAGTGTTTTTTTTTGTTTGTTCAACAGTTGACTGGACCTTAAGTTTATTCTATCAATTCAATTGCTGGGCAAATAGATATTTTGAAGAAGGTAAAAAAAATGCACCTGCCCATCACTCTGATAAATATTGAACAGTCCTTGAAAAAAAGTTTTAAAAAAAATTCAACAGACCTGTTTCAGAATTCTAGTTGAACATATGATAGGGGATTAAACAAATTATAAGGCATTAGGAACTTTGTGGAGACACCCGCGGCGGCCGAAATTAGTAGACATTGTCGAAACGTGTACACAGCTCTGGTAAACCGACGTCGGACAATATTTGATTAAACAAGGGTACAATGAGAGATAGTTAGTTATTAATAATTCTTTACCGTTAATGATGTTTTAAAATTAAACAAACGAATTGTCTTTTCGTAAATTTCGAAAAAAGAAAAAAAAAACTTAACGAAATTGGAAATATTTCTGTTTTTTTTAATAATAAAAATAAAAAACAGATACATGCATAAATACAGACAGACAGATATTTATTTAGGCAACATAAAAATGCACAGAAAAAAGGACATGCAATTTGATATTCATATACATATGCTCGTTAAATGGGGATATAGCAGTAATTAAATGGACTTTTAAAAATCATGTTATAAATACATTTTGATATAGCCCCGTGCAATTTACCTGTCGATGTCGTTGTAGACCGTAGTCGTAGATAGTTATTGAAAATGTCTATTAAGAAGTCCTGGAAGTTAATGAAAAATATATAAAAAATCGCGGTGCGTATTTGGTATAAACATATTTTATTGGTATAACTGACATATATAAACAAAACAATAGCAATTCTACAATAGGATTCAGAAACAAGCAAATGCTTTTTTTTAAATCTGTTTCCTATGTTAGTGTTGGAAGTGTTACTATAATTAGTCGTCAGTCACAGTCATACGTCATGATGAATATGATAAAACAATGAATGAATAAACGAAACAAATAACATAACATCTATACTTTTTTTTAATAGAAAAACTATTACGGTGACAATTGGTATTTAAAAAAAAGGTGTAAGGCAAGTGTTTAAATAACCTTGATATTTCTCGGGAAAAGACTGCACGATTTGGCCGAGCGTTACCATACAGGTATTATATAAATGTGTGGATATACATGTAGGGTTAGTTGGCACTGGACGGTGAGATGTTGGACATACAAAGTACACATATTATGGAATAAGAATAAGAATGAGACTACTTTATTAAACCAATCATGGTCACAGTATGGGTACCTGTGCGGTGCAACTGACGTGTTTACGTAAAGTTTGTGGGCATTTTACCGTTTCCGATCATCGACTGTCAAAACTGGAAGGATTCAATGTAGGTTTTTATGTTTATATGTGGTAGTAAACATTGTTAATGAAGACAAAAAATTACAGACACCCGCTGATATAATACCTTTATACGCCAGGAAAATTTTAAACATATCTGTTGAACGGAAATATCCTTTTTTACACTTAAACTTGATTCTGATGTTGCGTAAACATTGACATCATTGTTTTATTGCTGAATTCAGCAAGGACGATCCTGATTTTTTCAAAGAAGCTTCTTCGTACAACCAATTATCACCACACAAAGTCATGTCTCGTTCCAATTTACATTTTTTGTATAATTATAATCTTATCATTTACAATGACTGGGCATTTTAATGTTACACTGTGGGCTAGGAATACGTAATGCGAACAAATTTTACACATTTAGATGCGTCAGTTGCGCCGCACAGGTACTGTGATGGTGCCCATAGCTGAGCAGTAGAATCAATACAGAAATATACATAACAAAATAAACCACATATAACATAATAATAATAACTTGATTAGATTTGATTAGTTTGATTAAATACACATAGTGAGACTAAGTCAAAATGAAAATAAGCAAAATAAATATTCAACTTAACCATCACAATTGACTGTAGCTACGGAACATATGGTCCGCCAAAAAAAAGAAGAAAAAAAAGGACCATAAAGGGCTACGGTTCCGCAGCTAAATTGACTGCACAATAAAAACGTGTAAATTTAAATTTAAAGATCTAAAGTGATTCGGGATTGTCAGTACTGGACATGGAATCGGATATAGCTATTGTATAACCCAAGTAAGGATAATTTTATTTCATTCTCGGGAATTCACTTGGTGAAATCGGTTCATTCATAACAAATCTCATCACTAAAAATAGCAAAATTGTTCAACATAGCACACATAATCAGCCGTCTCATATATTCCATTATTAAAGGTTCCTTCGAGCGACCATTTTTTAATAATTTGCACTGTCGCAATATTGTCACAGTAAAAGAGCATTTTTTTCCCATGCCATTAACTGTTTTCTCCACAAAACAGTAGAGACTACTATAGGATAAAGTCCGAGAAAAGCCATGGAAGCAAGGACGTCTTGACAGCATTATAGTCCCTCGGGCACAGCCCACTTGGTGTCATAAAAATTAGCATTAATTTTGTTCATTATCTATCGTAATAAAATTTTGATATACATGTATTGAAGTTGAAAGTTTACAACCATGAAATATTTGAAAGCTTAGCAAGTCAAGCGGAACGTAGACATATAACTATAGGTCTATATACCTGTATATAGGAAGTGGTCCCAGTGATAAAGGGCTTGTCACGCCAGATTTAGATAAAAATCCAATAAACCCCCCTGAATTACATTAGCTCCTTTCTTCTTCTTCCATTTAATGGCCACCTCAACTGGTTGACTATTCTGCCACTTTTTGGGTGTGCGCATAAAAAGACGCAATAAAGTGAAATTTTGTCGCCATCTCTTGTTGTAGATGGGATTGGGGTTTTAATTAATGTATTTAAGTGAAAATATTACGATCCAATCATATATTAGAGAACTGAACAAGTCTGCCCATTTCAGCGGCACGTAGACATGCAAATACGCTTATATAGAAAATGACCCCTCCCCCTCCGTAATAAAAGGGCATTCTACCTCACAATTTATATATTGGAAGTGTAATGCTACCGACCGCGACGTAATGTATTTTATTTTTATTTTAAGAATAAAATATGAATATATTTGTATAATTAGTTGATATGTATTCAAAAACATAATTTGTTTGTTTGATGTCGGTTCAGAATATTGAAGTAAACCGGTATTCACTATTTTCCCCCTTGGTATTTGTAAAGCACGCGCAAGAATTTGATTTTCATCACGTGTTCTCTCCCTATATAAGAAAAAGTTTCCTATCCGCGCCAAATCTTTATTCAAATAGCATACTAATATCTATATTTATAATTGTAGAAATCAGAATGTTGAATTGTTCAGAAATGGCGAGTCAAGTTGTTGTTAAGAGAAAAGCTCTTCCCAAACGGTAAGTCAATTCATATTTATACTTAATGAAATGAAAAATAAATAAATAAAATAATCAGACATTTAAAATTTTGCATTTACTGATTTAGAATAAATATTTTCACCTAAAATACATTATTTAGTCCTCAATTGTAACTCAATAATCGTAAAATCAACATTTTTTATTAACCAAAGACAAAAAATCTAAAAAACACTATGAAAGCTACGAAAGAACCCTCCCCTTTTTTTGCAATAAAAATAAATAATTCTTAAATTAACATTCGAGATTAAAGTTCTGATGTTTAATGACACTTTCAACAATATATCAGTTATATGGTGGAGGTCAGTTTTATTGGTGGAGAAAACCTCTAACAATTTAATCTTTATCACATAACATTGTGGTTTATGGTGTTTAACACCCCTTTTAACAATATTTCAGTTGTATCATGGCGGTCAGTTTTATTGGTAGAGGAAACCAGAGTACCCGGAGAAAACCACCGACCTGTCGCAAGTCACTAACAAACTATCACATAATGTTGTACCGAGCACACCTCGCCTGTGCAGGATCCGAACTCATGACGTTAGTGGTGATGGGCACTGATTGCATAGGTAGTTTTAAATCCAACTACCATACGATTACAATCACGACGACCCCTTGTAGCATTGTATCAAGTACACCTTGCCATGATCGGAATGTGAACTCGCAATGTTAGTGGTGATAGGTACTGATTGCATAGGTATTTGTAAATCCAACTACCATACAATCATGACCATCTGCAAAAGTTGGGTAGTGGTAGGGACTAAAAATTTGAGTCTTTTGTTGTTACAATTCCTAGACCATTTTTTAAACCTTCACCAGTACCCTTAAAAATACTTGCTGTCTATATTAGATACTGTTCTCAATAAAGACAACACACTCTACTGATAATTATTTGTTTATGGTTTTTCATGCTTCAACACATTCTTTTTTTTATGGAATCTTGATATTTTGTTTTAAGTAAAAAAATGAAAAAAAAAAAAATAGCACAACATGTTTATGGTGTAAGTTAATTATATATATAAGGACTACTAGCATAAATACAGCATTATTTAATTTGAAAATGCTGTAAAAGTGCATCTGAACCTGAAAACATTGTAAATTTGGCACCTGTCCATTGTGACGTTTTAACCTGACCATAACAACCCCCCTCCCCAAATCAAGAGAGTATTCAGATGGGAATGTGCTGGGCAGCTCCATTAGGGATTAGCCCTTGGAACCATCAATGAGTATCTATTTTTAATATGAAGATTAAAATGTAGGTTACCATTGCTGCCAAGTTGAAGATGCATAAATGCTGTCTTATACCACAAGTACCCCACTGGTTGCACTTAGACAGGAATTTCATCACCCTCTCTCCCTTCCAAACAATTAAGATTTGTTTTTTTAATTGAATCTTCTTTCTTGTAATTTTACCTGTTTTTCATGTTTACTGCTCGTTATACAAGTTTATGTCAATCTAAGTGTATACAAATCATATTATTAAAATTAGAATTGGATGTTTGTTGTATCTTTTTTAATTTCTTCCATTGGCGATACATGCATATTCAACAACATGCTGTTTGGAACGTCGTGCATCTATGACCATCCAATCATATAAATATATTTGACCAATTGAACAACAGATCATGGCATGTATTCGATTTTGATAACCTAAAGATTTATTAGCTTCGTCTCTGATTGATCTGTTAAAAGTATGAACCCATACTGGATGTTCAAATATAATTAAGGGCATATATCAGACACTGCAAATATCTAAGATCTCAAATTCAGACTTGTATTTTATCCCATTAAACCTACTTTTAAATATAATATGTCTGTATAATATATATATAATATACATTGTATTAAGAAATTAAATGTAAAAACAGTGATGACTGTATCATAAAAAACCATAAACAAGTAGATCTGAAAAATAAACGTCCAGCAGATTCACCAATATATTTTTTTATACATAAACATGTATACATTAATATCTAAACAACCCTGTGTATATTAGGGGTCAGCTTCATGGTCTTCCTTGCAACCTCGCTGTAAATTGTTTTTTTGCATATGAAACAATGTTGATGAAGAATTTCATTTCTTTTTCTTTTTCCAATGTAAAAGGAACTGCTCACCCTTCCGGAGCACCCGAGTTCAGCCTCTGTTTTAAGTGGTGATCTGTTACTCGACCTTTAGTTTTATGTATATGTTTTGTAGTTTGTTGTGTGTCCTGTTGTCTATATTTATTTGGCCATTGTGTTGTCCGTCCTTCGATTTACAGATTCTGATTACCCCTTTGGCATCTTCAAACTCTTCTTGCAATGGTAGTTGCCATGAAATATCCTTGTGATATGTAGATATACAAGCTTGCACAAATGAAGACCTCAGAGTCTGGGGTCCAAAATATACATAGGCTACATTAAAATAAATTTTAATATAGCATTCCCCAGAACTAGAAATGACATGTAATTGTAAATTGTATGACATTTAATTTACAAATGGAGATTCAATCTAGTACAAAAGAAGGCACCATGGTCTTTAGGTTCCTTTTCTAAGCAAATTAGGTTAATTTTTTATCAAAACCACATTTAAATTTTATATATAAATTTATTTATGGTATATATAGAAGGGCATTGTTACAAATCAGTAATGGTCAAGGGGAGATAACTCCATTCTACTTTCAAAAGTGTTGACCCATGCACAGAATCACTTGATTCTCTTATGCAATTCATGCTCGACCACTAAATATCAAAGGATACTTTGGGATAATTATTATACCCCCGCTCCACCAGAGGGGGGTATACTGTTTTACCTCCGTCCGTCCAAGGATATTTTTTGTTGTTTTTTTCTCGGCAACTATTGATGGCAAAAATCTGGTCACAAGCTTCATATAGGTATACCATATTGTGGGAAGCGTTTTTGGACCCATCAGATTCCTACTTCCTGTTTACCGACTTAGTTGGTTTTTATACACATTGAACATATATACGTGGGTATCATAATATTAAGTGAGCATTAGCTCAGTTAATCTTGTTTATCTTACAACCATCAAAAAGCACAACATCCATCATTCATCAATGATTATGACATAACATTCATCAATGATTATGACATAACATTCATCAATGATTATGACATAACATTCATCAATGATTATGACATAACATCCATCATTCATCAATGATTATGACATAACATTCATCAATGATTATGACATAACATCCATCATTCATCAATGATTATGACATAACATTCATCAATGATTATGACATAACATTCATCAATGATTATGACATAACATTCATCAATGATTATGACATATCATCCATCATTCATCAATGATTATGACATAACATTCATCAATGATTATGACATAACATCCATCATTCATCAATGATTATGACATAACCATTATTTTGAAAATCTTTTGGTGACCGTTTCACTAAAGGTCGCAAGTAGTAAACGTAGACCTAAGTGTACTAAGAGTTACGACCATTTCACTAATAGTTAGGATTTACGACTTACGATCAAAAGTGATCGCAAAGTTAAGAGTGGTGGTAGGTACGCATGTAGCAAAGATGACCGCGTTGTGCTAGCTCTTTTTCAGAAATAGAGACATGTTAGAGAAGACACTGGATTTTTTACGATAAACTCAACCCAATTTTATTTACTTAATACAAGCACAGGGCAACAAATAAATAGAACCTGTATCAAATAATTATTTAAACTTGGTTCTTCAATTCAATTATAGATTAAATCATTTCTTGGAGAATTATTAAATGGTTCTCATGAAATTGTTGAATGCGAAGTTTATGATGAATTACAACTTTCATAGGCAACAATGCAACCATTTTACATGTCAGTAGAAAACCATTTTTTTCACACATCAATTTGTTTTGTACATACATGAGGCAAAAACTATTTTTCAAAGATTTTTTTTGCAAAAGATTTACTAGTAAATTCAAGCACATATTTATCAAAGGATGCCTTGTAGAGCTCAAACTTTCAAAAAGAGATGAGAAATCTACATACATTAATCAGAATGACCAGAACATTTATTTACCCCCAATTTCGTGTGTTGCTTGGAAGCAAATTTTCTAAACTTAATGAGCTTAAATGTGTGTAAAATGACAGTAAAAAAAAACTCAAAAAAAGTTTCACCTAAATCTGATATTTGTAACAAAATTGTTTGCACGTTTACAACAAATCATGTTTAGAACTCGAAATTGACAATTTAAGACTACATTTCAATACAAGTGTGGTCAGTAACACGTGTAACCTCCAAGCTTCCGGAAAAGTTTGTCAACACGTCTCATGCTTTGAACAAGGTGGCGTAAAGTTCTCAACTTGTCAAGGGTATACTTTGCCATTCCTGGACCAAAGCATCACGCAATTCTTGTAAATTCTGACATGCTGGAACCCGATCATTGATTTTCCGTCCAATATCATCCCATAAATGTTCAATAGGGTTCATATCCGGTGACATTGCTGGCCATTGAATACTGTCAATTGACTCCTGACACAAATAATCACTAGCGATCTGTGCTCTGTGGTCTAGCATTATCGTCCACGAATAGCAGTCTTGTTGCAAGACAATGATTGTTAAAATGAGGCATAACGATATCCCGAATGATGTTGTTGCGATATTTTTGACCTGTCATGATACCGTTCAGAATGTAGAGGTCCATTTTGCAGTCGAAAGAAAAACATCCCCACAGTGACAACTCCGCCACCAAAAGCTGTTGTCCCTAAGATGTGTTGTTCCCTATATGCTGTATTCTTGGGTCGCCACACCCACATGCGGCCATCAATATCTTGTAGAAGGAACCTACTCTCGTCTGACCAATGAACTCTACGCCATTGCCTCAAATTCCAATTACGGTGCGATGGTCACGTGACCACTGGTGTCGAGCATGACGATTTCTTCAAGTCAACAAAGGTCTTTTGATTGGTCTTCAGGCTTTTAAACGTGCGCAATTGAGTCTGCGGCTAACAGTTCGTACACTCACACGGCCATGAATCGCCCAGTTGTCGCGTAATCGACGTGCTGTCAAAAATGGACGACGACGAGCTGATTGCGATAGTGCTATGTCATCTCTGGGTGATGTTTTACGTGGCCTACCAGAACGATCACGTTCTTTAACGGTCCCTGCTTCTCTATGGTGCTTCAAAAGCCTGGATATAACACTGTGTGACACCCCAAACTGATCGGCAATTCTGTGCAGACTCAATCCAGTATTTCGCATGCCAATGACTTGCCATTTCTGTTCAAGTGTTAACTTACATCTGGGCATCATCAAAATGTGAATATGAAAAGTATACACCGACAACAGCATGAGAAACACGTTACGTTTAATTACACAAAACTTGCAAGGTGAAATCTGATGGGTTGCATAGTAAAACCGGTTTTTCATACATAAATAAAATTAAATCGCTAGGTGAAAATTTACCTGTCAATTAAGAATAGCTGAAAGAATAATATGGTAACAAAAAAACCAACAAATTTAATTTTAAAACAAAAAATATTAGCAAAATGATATAGGTGTTCCTTAACTTTGGCAAGGTGTATAGTTACTGATATGGAGGGCAATATCAGGATATACAGACTGCCCAAGGGTCATAGTACGGACCACGACACAAGGGTAGTCTGTCTATCCTGATATGGCACTCTATAACATGTCTATCCTGATATGGCACTCTATAACAGTAACTATTGTGTTTATTGCATTGAAGACCAGAATCTGACACATACAATATAAATGCATAGACATTTTTAATCAGGATCATTGAAGGTTTCCCTAGGCATTGTCACCTTCGTTATTACCTAATTTGAATTGACTACAGCAATTGTTTGAATGGTGTTCAACTTATAAATTAATGAGAAATAAAATGAAATTATAAGTAACATTGTAATTGATTAAAACGTAAACAAACAAATATCCATGTATAGACCAGTAGTACCAGTCTATACACGGTTTTTGGACTGGTTTATATCAGCATTCCAGTCTATATCACGGAATAGTGAAGAGTGTTCAGCCAATTAAATGTATGATTTTTATTCTGATATGCAATTATATAATAATAATCTCAAACATTATAATTTATTACTTTCCTTAAATAAAGTTCTTCTTTTCCAAGGCTGTCTTCTAAATCTGCACTGCATACATTACTTAAAGATTCTTCGGATCGTTTTTTATTGAAAGTATATTTTTTACCAACTTTCTTGTTGGTCGTTTTCAGACTTAAATTGTTTTTGAACTTCGACATAATTTTTTTTCTTATAAAAATAATAAAAGCCCCCACCCTCCTCAGTTATAAAATGGTTAGTGCCTTATGTGATATCATTATTTTATGTTGAGAGTTGTATAAAATCATCCAAACAAGGACATGTTAATGTTTGTTTTAATATGCTTTCTTTTTCTTCGTTTTTTTCTTAATATCAACATATTTTATTAAAGCGGAATACCAAATAGGAAAATTTTCAGGAACGATATCGATATGAATGTATTGTCAAATCTATAGTCACACTTTTGAATAACATTATTCTATGAAATAAGTGGTAACATTTTACGCTTGACAAATACATTTTTTCCTGATAGCTTTGATTTGTTTATTATTTAAAATGCCTTAAAGCAAATATATTTAAGAATTAGTAGGATATAAAATGTGAAGGATTTTTTTTTTTATCATCAAGAGGTGAAATGAAAAACAAACCTATAGGTATAACTTGCATTGTCAGAAATGATAAATTCAATAAACACATTTATCTAACATTATATACATTTTCCTTTGAAATTAACGAAAGTCGCCTGTCTGATACAAGATGTTGTATCACCACACTGTAGTGATGAAAGAATGGTGCGACGTTGCACGAGACGTTCTTTGCCGAACTACTTTGACATGACGTCGTACCATTGGAATGTGAGACAAAACACAGTAACCTGACGTTGGTGAATGAACGGAAAAAATAACGTGACGTCATACACAAAATGTAGTCTCCCTCAGAGTATTGTACACATTTTAATTCAACCCTTGCTATTTGTTTAAAATTCGTTTTTATTGAAATGTTAGATAAACTTATTACATACATAGTGTGGTGGTACAAGACTGTGTATCAGATCTTGTCTGTTGCGTGAATTAACCGCATCACAACTCACGACTTGTAGTGATACTGGTTCACACAACAGACTCGACCTGATACAAAGTCTTGTACCAACACACTATGTATGTAATGGGTATATATCAATCAGTATCAATATTTTTCACAAATCGTATCAATATTATAAAAATAACCATTTTTTTTGTCAACGGAGTCTGCCTATTGTTTCCTCATTTAAACATATGCATAAACATAAATTAAGGGGTGGGATGGTGTTTTTTTAAACAAGTCCCAGCAAAACATTCAATATAAATACTAACAGCCAAATATTCCATGTAATATAACAAACTTTTAACAAAGAAATTTATAGATATAACCAAGGAAAAGAAAACTTACTATTCTCAAGTATGACCCCCTAAGCAAAACCGGATCAAACTGGTGTGCCAAATCAAATGGAAAATAAAAATTTCACTGTCTTGTTAATTAAATAATTCTAAAATTTGATTTTACCCAATGTGAATTTAATGTAATCAGTTTCCGAGATATACTATATAAATGATACAATACCTCCGTTGATAGGAGATGTTACTTGTCGTAAGTCTTAACTCTTAAAAAAGATTAGGACTAGTTTAGTGAAACGCACATATACGTGCACGTGAGGAAATCCTAAGAGTGATCTTAGACTTACGATTTACGATCACTTTAGTAAAACAGTCGTCTATAACTCTGATTCAATTAAATTCAAACTGAGGTTATGATAGTTCTTGGACAGTCTTCCTTTAAAATTGAATGCAACAGCCCCTGCCTCCCTCCATGATGGCATCAACAGAAATTTCTTCAAATCAACAGTTTTACTGTTGCGTTTTAAAATGATTTTTAACTATTTTAAAATGATTTTTAACTAAAAAAAATTATTCTTGAATAATTTCACCAAACGTTCATATAATTTCCTAAATTTATGACTTCAGTCTTCGAAATTAGACTTTCCAATTTACTGGCCAGAAAACTTCAAAATTAGAATATTTATAAATTATATAGATTCTATTGAAAAAATTTGGCCAAATTCACTGGTCCGAATCAATTTCCACTGGCCGTGGGTCACCGGACCACTGCTAAAGTCGATGACTGTGACTTCAGCTTATTTGTGGCCAAAATATTGTATCTAACACAAAAATATTTGAAAATAATGTAACATTTTTGTTTCATTTGTAACTGAATTTGTGAACTTTTTTTTTTTTAAGGTAAATTTTACTTTTTTAAGCCAAGCATGTTTTTTTTTAATCATTAAACATTCATATAATCTCCTGAAACTTTTTAATGTTTCCTAGTTACATGTACAGTCAACCCTGTCTACATGGTCACCTCTATTAAGTAGTCGTCGTTATTTAAAGGTACCTTTTTTCTTTTCCTGTTATATGAATTGAACTTCTTTTAGCAGGTCACCTGTCTTATAAGGCCACTATCCCAAAGGTGACCTCTTAATACAGGTTTGACTATGTTGAAAAAATTATATCTGCATTCAAATTTAAAAATAATTCTCGTACATGTATATACCAAATTTCAAATATCAATTTCTATTCTCATTAGTAGTTTGAAGTTAAAATCTATTTTTAGCTCATCTTGCCAAAGGCAACCTGAGCTATTGCCATCATTTGGTCCGTCGTCTGTCTGTCTGTCAACTTTTTACATTTTAATCTTATCCTTTGAAACCCCTTAGCCAAATGAACTAAAACTAGATAGGAAGCATCTATGTATGGTCCTCTATAAAGATTGTTCATTTCGTCCCGATCCGATAACAAACATGGCTGCACATGCAATTCTTGTTTCTGATTGGCTGATTTCTAAAAATCTTCTCCTCTGAAACTGCATGGCCAAATGAACCAAAACTGGGTAGAAAGCATATATGGCAGGTCCTCTTTAAAGATGCTCATTTCGTCATGATCCGTTAACAAACATGGCCGCCACAGGCAATTCTTGTTTCTGATTGGTTGAGTTCTAAAAAATATTCTCCTCTGCAACCGCTTGGCCAAATGAACCGAAACTTGGTCGGAAGCATATATAAAAGGTCCTTTATAAAGATTGCTAATTTTGGCCCGATTCATTAAAAAACATGGCCACCACAAACAATTATTGTTCCTGATTGGTCGATTTCTAAAAAAATATTCTCCTCTGAAATCGCTTGGTCAAATGAACCGAAACTTGGTAGAAAGCATATATGGAAGATCCTCTATATCGATTGTTAATTTCGGATTGATCCGTTTACAAACATGGCCGCAATACGTAATTTTTGTTTTTCGGATTGGTCGATTCCTAAAAAATCTTCTCTGAAACCGCTTTGCCAAATGAAACGAAACTTGGTAGGAAGCATCTATGGAAGATCGTCTGTAAAGATTGCTCATTTCGTCCTGATCCTATTAGAGAAATTTTTTGAAAAATGTTGACATCTTGTGTTCAATTTACATAGTGTACAATGTTTGATTGCTGGGATAGCTGTGATAGTGGTAGACAAAAAATGTCAATAGCCAAAGTGGCTAATCATCATTTTTTTTCCTAGCCACATTTGCATGTGATTAGCCACACATCTGAAATTGACACAAATGAACAAACACTCGTTTGAAATTATGTAACACTTTATTAAACTTAGAACCAACAAATATCAACAAACATGTTTTTTTCCTAGCCACATTTGTGAGTGGCATTTCTGTCATAAGGTTTTTTTAACTTTGGTATCAGCTTTACTTTTTTTAACTGGGATTTGTAAATAATGACAAAAGTGTCCCTTGCTGTTTTCTAGGATTAGAATCTGTCTCTGATTCATTCGAGACCATAACAAGGTCAGATTCGTCCTTATCGGCCATGTGGTAAACATTAAAAGTAAAAAGAAAATCGCTATCAGAAACGGATTTTTGTATATGGAACTGAAATGTTTTTAGCGTAAATAATTTTCCGGAAATGACTAAAAAGGCCCGTCTTTATGTTCGGTTTTGAATATTGCTTTTATTTACATCTTGTCAGCTGAACATTTTTTTAAATACACGTTACTGGTTTGAAATTTAACAAAGATTTTTTTGAGTACCGTAAATATATCATTCGCCAAAGTGGTGCTCGTAACTGAAATTTAATCGCCCATGGCGAGTGTGGCGACTTTAGCGCTAACACAAGATAGCTGATGTTTATTGATAATACTTCCTATTATTTTTGTTACTCTTGGTTTCTTTTGGATTTGACAATTATGACATCATGACGGATGCTAGTATAATGGAGCAGGACATGCTAATCCTTTCAAAGCATCTGGTCTCATTCCTAGTTTTTAGCTGAATTTAGTGTCTTTTCCTTATGCTTGTACTGTTGTGGTATCAAGTTGCGCAGTACAAGCACTGACGCAGTCAGAAGTCGTCATAATTCTGAGAGAAAGAAATTGTTGTATTGGAAAAGTATATGAAGTTTGAAAGAGGGGAATTGAGTCGTAGAGAATATGTTTGTATATTGAGCTATACATTTCAACCTTTGATTTGAAACCAGAACTTAGTTTTACCAGTATATACCTCTTGTTTTATTTTATAATTTAAAAAATGACTAACTCTGCCAGTGTAAATAGCGGCAAGCGCATATATTTTTTTTTTGGCACAAATGATACCTAAGGTTTTAAAAATGTATTGGCGCAAATGATCGCATTTTTGGCGCAAACGGATATCGCCCACCAAAACACCATTCATAAAATTAATTTCAATTAATCAACTTTCTTAAAATTAAATATATTCAATTTGTAAAAAAATAATTTCAATAAATAAAACCATTAAAAGAGTAAGGGTTTATATTAGAATATTAACATTTATATAAAAGAAAATCATTTGAATAAGTGTTGAAATAAATTAGACTAATATATTTATTTTAAAATAAATTTAGCATATATATTTCTTTAATTTTGATATGAATTCAATTTTAATAAATACAAAAATTAAAGTATAGTTTTATATTAGAATTTGTATATTTAAATGTAATATCAGAAAAAAGCCAATAATGTAACTTTGTGTTACTGATAATGAATGGTGAAAACATTGAAGTATTAAGTAATCAATTCTTTGATGGAGATAATATATTGTCACCAAACAAATATTCCCCCATGCTGGCCCCTTAATCCTTTTTAATTACAGCTGTCAACTGTCTTGATCTTTTTGAAAGTTGACCTTTGGGAAATCCTCAGTAATTATGTATTTGGATTGTCCCTTAACATTCCTTTTAAT
The DNA here is from genome assembly GCA_963383655.1 of Bathymodiolus septemdierum. NCBI lineage: Eukaryota > Metazoa > Mollusca > Bivalvia > Mytilida > Modiolidae > Bathymodiolus > Bathymodiolus septemdierum. The sequence continues at coordinate 136,712,779 of OY726517.1, forward strand.
TTGGGTACCCTACAGTTAGAATCTTGTGGCCATGTGTTAGTATCTCGTGACCACATGATAGTATGTTCTGGACACATGCTAGTATCTTGTGGCCACACATTGCACTAATGGCCATGTGATAAATATATATCTGCATGTCCCTTTCATGCTTCCATAGTAAACATTCGGAAGAAAATTGATAAAAAAAATAAAAATATTAATACAATTTGTAAGTTTTACTTGAATTTGAAAAAAAATTAACACATTGTCAGAGTAAAGACAGCTTGAATTTTTTTTTTTTATTTCATTACAAAAACTTATCTTCAATGAGTTGAATCCACTGCATCACATGGTTTTAATCAAACAGCATCCCTTGACTTCAATCAAACAGCATTACTTGACTTCAATCAAACAGCATCATTTGACTTCAATCAAACAGCATCACTTGACTTCAATCAAACAGCATTACATGACTTCAATCAAACAGCATCATTTGACTTCAATCAAACAGCATCACATGTCTTCAATCAAACAGCATTACTTGACTTCAATCAAAGAGCATCACTTGACTTCAATCAAACAGCATCATTTGACTTCAATCAAACAACATTACTTGACTTCAATCAAACAGCATCACATGACTTCAATCAAACAGCATCATTTGACTTCAATCAAACAGCATTACTTGACTTCAATCAAACAGCATCATTTGACTTCAATCAAACAGCATCACTTGACTTCAATCAAACAACATCCCTTGACTTCAATCAAACAGCATCACTTGGCTTCAATCAAACAGCATCATTTGACTTCAATCAAACAGCATCACTTGACTTCAATCAAACAGCATCACATGACTTCAATCAAACAGCATCATTTGACTTCAATCAAACAGCATCACATGACTTCAATCAAACAGCATCCCTTGACTTCAATCAAACAGCATCACTTGACTTCAATCAAACAGCATCACTTGACTTCAATCAAACAGCATCCCTTGACTTCAATCAAACAGCATTTCTTGACTTCAATCAAACAGCATCACTTGACTTCAATCAAACAGCATCCCTTGACTTCAATCAAACAGCATTACTTGACTTCAATCAAACAGCATGACTTGACCTCAATCAAACCGCATCACCTGACTTCAATCAAACAACATCACTTGACTTCAATCAAACAGCATCACTTGACTTCAATCAAACAGCATCACATGACTTCAATCAAACAGCATCACTTGACTTCAATCAAACAGCATTACTTGACTTCAATCAAACAGCATCACTTGACTTCAATCAAACAGCATCACTTGACTTCAATCAAACAGCATCACTTGACTTCAATCAAACAGCATCACTTGACTTCAATCAAACAGCATTACTTGACTTCAATCAAACAGCATCACTTGACTTCAATCAAACAGCATCACTTGACTTCAAACGATCACTTGGCTTCCATATGCATTTCCTAATTCAATCTGCTAAATATGTGGACTATGTCAAGAGACACAATATCAAACATTACAATTTAAATGATTTACAATGCATAGTTTTAATAGACTCCTCATCATCTCATTGAAAATTAACTTGTTCTCGCCATGATATAGCTGAAAAATTGCTGAATTGGTGTTAAACTCACTAAAATAGACTCATTTAGTAGGAAAAAAATAAAATGTTTTGAATATATTTTGATTAGAATATTGGGTTTATTGGCATTGGTTCAAATCTAGTTTTTAATAGCCCACTTTTTTAAGAGGAGGGGCCACTAGACAATTATTCCCAAATCCCAGAATGAACTCTGTGAAAGTCATATACAACATCAATTTTTAGAGACAAAAATGTACATGTCTGGTGAACAGATATATATTGAAGACAATAAATTCTTGTTTTATTATGTGCCTCAGAAATTATTGATGTATGTGTAAAACAAAGGCTGTCCAAGGCAAAGCTGAGGTCTTTAAATGTTCATAATAAAGACATGCTCTTACTGTCGGCAATATGATTGTTAATGACAGGCCGGTTTTCTTTTAAGGGACAAAATTTCTAAATTCAAAAAGGGGTTGCAATTTTGAAAACATTTCGGAAAGATCATGGTTCAGTCTGTTGTAGCAAAGATTTGGAATTTCTCATCATTGTTGTTTTTTATAATAAAGGTTAAAAAAGGGAAGATAATTTTTTTTTTAGATTGCTTCACAGAACTGATTTGATCTGATATTTATTTAAATTGTCAAAATTTTGTTTTATTTAAAAAAAAATCATATTGTCTGTTGGTGGTTAAAGTTATGTTAAACATCTGATCATGGTACATTAGGTCAAATATCACTCTGAGGAATTCCATTAGGTCAATTGGGTTAGAGTTTTGGTGTGTAATGCCACTTTCAACAATATATCAGTTATGGCGGTCAGTTATATTGGTGGAGGAAACCGATGTGTCCGCAGAAACCCACTGACACTTTATCACTTAAAGCCATTATGTCGGTTGTCCTAATATTGAGCAGATAAGTCAATGTAAGTTGTAAATTTATGTCGCCACCCCACCCCACCCCACCCCACCCCACCCAAACACAGTTTCCAAGGCCTTTTAGTGTGTGTTAATCTGCCCTGTCTTCTCCCAAACCAAGTTTCTAAGGTTCTTTGTTAAAGTTGTGTTAAAGCCCCCTCCCCACTTGTCTGTTCTTGGTTAAAGTTGTGTTTAAACATCTGATCATGGTGTCCCAGTGTCCAAGGTCTTATACTCTATTTGTAAATAGGTCTATGTATATATGTATAGTGTAAATATATTTTTATATATACTGTAAATATGTAAATATGTTTTTAATCATTAATATCATGTATTTAGTATGTGATATTGTTACATTTCTGTATGCATCATTAAGATATTGCAAACCTTCATTTGAAAAAGTGAAGGATGTCAACGTTTAAAATTAATTTTTTAATAAAAGCTATTATTCCTAGACTTTTGGTTAGTTCCAAGTGTAAAAAGTGATTTTTCTTTCTTGTGTTCATTAGATTCCACATCCCGTCTCGTGAAAATACTGATTTTCCGAGAATCTTTATGGGCAATTAATTACCCATACTGCCCCATTATGAAATAGCTCAAAACAAATCGGTGTCTGTGTGAAGACGATCGATAACATCTTCTTAAAGATCTGGACAGCAGAACTCGTACCAAAGATAATGAGCTTTTTGAATTAGAATTAGATTTATCATAGAACTATGTATGTTCCCGAGATCATTTATGCACTTGTACTTCAATAGAAATTAATTTTGATAATTTAATAAGGTTTATGAGTGAATGTTGCATGCAAGAAACGGGTGTATAAAAGAATTGAATGATAGATAAATAACTTTTTCCCAGTTAGGTTTCACATTTAATAAAGGCACAATAGTGCCAAAAATACAATAATTTTTTATATCGTCTGTAATTAAATGGATTAAGTATTTTGAAGTACTAATGGAATGGATCTCAAATGTGTTAGTTCTTGAGAAACTAGTTCTAATTGAAAATGCATGATCAAGGAGAATAAAAAGGATTGAAAGACTTAAATCAGCACAAACCAAAGTAATAAGTTTATGTATCATGGACGACTGTACATGTAGGAGTTCTTTTTTTTTTGTCAACTGAACAATATATCTATCAAGGACATGTGTGGTATCATTGTGGTTTACGTATCCTTAGAGTTTGCTGTTTCTATACAATGATAAACATCTCACACCTCAACATCCATGTGAGATGACCTTTTCCCTAAATTTGAAACTTTCAACTATATAAATGTATGTATGGTTTAAATTGTTATCAGCTATATATCATGTACTACCTGTATGCAGGCTATTTCCCATCAAAAATGTGTACTCCAGTATTTTTTTCAACTACATCATGATCTCCTGTAAAGATATGTGTATGGCAAGTGTTGGTTTGTGATGTTAGTATGATGTTCAACAGGACTGCTTTTACAAAAAAAAAAAAAACAAAAAAAATTGCACGGAAAGAAAAAAAAATTGCATGAAAAAAAAAAAAAAAAAAAAAAAAAAAAAATTGCATGGAAAGAAAAAAAATTGCATGTCCTAATTAACTTTTGTTTTTCAGGTTTATTAATCTATTTTTATTTTTTCAGAAGTAAAAGTGGACTGCATCAATTCTTTTGACGTATTGTAAATAAAATTTTAATTAATATTTTTGTTTCTTTTGGATCTTTTGTAAATTTAATATGATTTTGTAAACAAGTCTCATTTAAAGTAATAGTTTTGGCGAAGTGCAAAATTGTTTAAAATTAAAATTTTTATTTGTTTTGAATCTGTTGTAAATTTATTATAATTTTGGAAACAAATCTCATTTCTGGTGACTTTTTTTTTTAAAAGTAATAGTTTTGGCGAATTGTAAAATTGTTTAAAATTAATATTTTTGTTTGTTTTGGATCTTTTGTAAATTTAATATGATTTTGTAAACAAGTCTCATTTAAAGTAATAGTTTTGGTGAAGTGCAAAATTGTTTAAAATTAAATTTTTTATTTGTTTCGAATCTGTTGTAAATTTATTATAATTTTGGAAAACAAATCTCATTTCTGGTGACTTTTTTTTTTTAAAAGTAATAGTTTTGGCGAATTGTAACATTGTTTAAAATTAATATTTTTGTTTGTTTTGGATCTTTTGTAAATTTAATATGATTTTGTAAACAAGTCTCATTTAAAGTAATAGTTTTGGCGAAGTGCAAAATTGTTTAAAATTAATAATTTTATTTGTTTTGAATCTGTTGTAAATTTAATATAATTTTGGAAGCAAATCTCATTTCTGGTGCCTTTTTTTTTTTTTTTAAAGTAATAGTTTTGGCGAATTGTAAGATTGTTTAAAATTAATATTTTTGTTTGTTTTGGATCTTTTGTAAATTTATTATAATTTTGAAAACAAATCTCATTTCTGGTGACTTATTTTAAAGTAAGTTTTTTATGAAGATTTGCTATTAATGGCAATTTTAAAATATTTTTTAACAAAAAAGTTAATTTTTTTTTAATATCCATAAAAAATGTGTTTTAAGATACACTCACGCAGACACCACAACCAATTGAAGATGGCATCAAAGCCACTGAAACTACAGTCAACAATACTTTAAGTGGTTTTAATAGGGACAAGAAGAGTTTGAAGATACCAAAGGGAGGTAATCAGAATCCATAAATCGGACAGAATACACAATGACCAAAAGAAAAACAAAAACAATGATCTACAAAACACTACACAGAAAACGAACGATCAAGAACCACGAACCCCACAAAAACCGGGGTTGAGCTCAGATGCTCTGAAAGGGTAAGAAGAGTTTGGAGATACCAAAAGGGTAATCAGAATCCATAAATCGAAGAACAGACTACACAATGACCAAAGAAAAAAATACAAAAGGACAACGATCTACAAAACATGTATTTAAAACTAAAGATCGAGTAACATGAACCCTACTAAAAACCGGCTTTAAAAAGTTGAGGTAGCTCTGTGTAGTATAATAGTAATCAAAATCCGTAAATTGAAAACAGACAACACAACGACCAAAGAAAAAAGTACAAAAGGCCAAACAACGATCTACAAAACATACATATAAAACTAAAGATCGAGTAACATGAACCCTACTAAAAATCGGCTTTAAAAAGTTGAGGTAACTCTCATGTACAAATAGTTTAACATCTACAGAGATTTGAAGGTGTTCTGAAAAGGGTAATGCATCTATGGAGAATTTAACACACTCCAATAAGCGTAAACATCTACATAGAAATTAAGGTGCTCTAATAAGGATACCGGTCAACTTTCATTTCTTTTTTTTGCACAACATGCATACAGTGTACCTTGTTAATTTTTTTTTTTAATGTTGTCATCAATTTTTCGTTCATTTAATTTCCTTAAAAACTGCTTGTTTGTAAGATTTACTGTTGCTACCAAACAGTTAGAAGAAAGAAGCATACAGCAGACGAATACCAAATCTTTATCCATGGCATACATGAGGTATATATTTTATTCTAGTAGACAGTAACAAATTAGTATTGTGTACAATATAACATACGGTAATGATGAAATGATGAAAAATACAATTTACAAATTTAAAACTAATGTGAAATAAATGAAGTTTTCGTAATTTTTCTCTGATTATTTGTTGAATACCAATTTTCGTGGTTCCTGTTAGTATCATAAAACCATGAAATTTAATGAACCACGGAAAAGCATATACAACAACTTTAGAACAAGAGAAGTTTGGAGTAAAGGTGCAGTCACATGATACAATTTCCTGTCTGGTTTCCTGTCTGGTTATTCTTTTCAACAGGCTTTAGCAAAAACAATTCAACATCAGTTGGTTTCCTATTTCCATCTGACATTTTGAGAAGAATTTTATTGTGAGAACAGTGAGAAAAATTAAGTCATATCAGAATCAAATTTAAAAGTTAGACTGTGTGGACACTTGACCATTCGACTTACCTGTGCCACAGATGCAGAATTGCTCGGAACTTAGACAGTTAATCATTACATGCGACCGCACCGTAGGTATCAAAACTATGAATTCAAATGTCAATGAATATCTCGCTATCCATTTATCTACGAAAATGAATGAAATCACAATAGTTATGAAATACAGTTTTTGAAATGTATATGTGCGAAATTAACAGAATTTTACCAAACTTATTGTAATGTAACTTTAACTTCATTTATTCTATCTAAAACTGCGAGTCTCACTGAAAATGTGCAAGATTTTTCAGGACAGAACATTCTTTGTCATATGTATACTTAAAAAAACCCTCAGCAAATTAAAAGTTGATCATAAAATTAAGATAATTCAGCAATTTTTTCTAATTATTTTATAGAATTATTGCTGTAATTAATCTAATAATATACATTTATGGCCCTTGTTGTAGGGAGATACAAAGCTTTGTTTACCCGAAAAAGTCATATTTCTCGAGGACATAGCACACACAACAACGAAACATTTTTTTTAAACTAATTTAACGTTTTATTCAATTCGTGTAGTTGTTTATGTTGATGGTTACATCGCAGTTATCCAAAAAATGAGGATTGAACATTCCACAACATGAGAAATTTTCTTTTATGTCCATTTGTATGGTGTTGTTTGTTGTCCAAGTTATTTTTTTTGACGATATCCAGGGGTTGCCATGGAGGCATGCGGCAGCGGGATACATGATTTTTATTTCCCTGGAGCATACGGTCTAGGGATACATGAAGTTTTGTCTTCCTGACATGTGATGTTTTCTAACTAATCACAGACATTCTTATATCTATGAGGTATAATAAGAAGTATTGTCACATCCATGTCAAGGTCACCAAGAGATATAGGGAATACACTTTCTGGTGTTTCAAAGAATTGTCCAAGCTTTTGAAAATCAATTGTTTAAATTAATAAATGCTGCATGATTTTACATTTCAAATTACCATTTATAATTTATAATTTTATTTAAGCACTGAAACATAATCCAATCCCATACTCTCTCCCATGGAAAGTGGATGATGTCTAACCATGGTATTTATTCAGTAAGTATTGATAAAGTCATGATACAAATCCTTGTAATATTAAATATTTGCCATCATAGATTTCCACAAGTACATGTGATATTTACTGTTACATGCATCATAATTCGTTTTTCTTTTACCCTTTATAAATAAGCTTGGCAAATTCTAGTTCACAACACAACATACTATGACAGGTGCTTGACAGTACCAGATGAAGCCAGCATAACCAAATGTATGTTGTCTTGCCAATGTACGATTTGGGATCGTATAGAGATGTACTGTATACATCATGTGATAAAGTTTTGTCAGTTTGAAGCTGGTCAGAGTACTCCAGTTTTCTCCATCATTTAAACTGACTTGCCGTGAGATTACGTAATTGAAATGTTGTTGATAGTGGTGTTTAACACCCATAACAATAATCTGACTGTTTTTTCAATGTGGTACAATAGTCCCCCTAATAGAAGAGCACTCCCACCAAAAGGCCACACCTCTTATTATAAGCCTTATATCAGGTGTACTGGATAGTAAAATACTACAAAATTGTCCAACCTCAAGATTCAATCCTTATCAGGCAATTTTGTTTTATTGTATAAGGGGTAGCCTTATTAGCCGGCGACTACGGTATATAAAAACTGACTCAATGGTGTATATACGGTTAGGGTACACATTTTAAGTGTGGTATATCATGAATTTTATCCTCTTTTGGGACAAACCAAACACTATAAAATTGGTATTTATTGAAAGAAAAATTAAACAGTGATGTAAATAAAATCCACCAATATCAACAAAACAAACAACTACATCTCTTTTCAAATGATTGAAAAAAAAAGACCACAACATATGTCGATGGAAATTCAGTTCCTGGCTTGGGACTGGTACAAACATGTATCAGGCAGTATATAGAAGAATGGGATCACCACCCTCTGCCTTCTTGATAATTGGATCTACAATGACAATACAGATATAAACAAACAAAAAAATGTCTGCTTAGCATGGAGGATCAGGTAAAGAAAAAGAACAAAGACTGGTTGACTTGGAGTCAGTATAATGTGTCTGACTTCAGACACAGGTTCTGTGGACTGTTGTTTCTGTGTAATAGCACCAAAATCTAACTTCGTGTGTAACGGTTTTGTTCGAAGAAGACATTATTATCATCTGGTCAACAAGAAACATGTTCTTCCTTTTCGTCACTTGGAGTTAAACAACAATTACTCACTTAATATTTTGGTTACCGCTATGCCAATGCAAAATCATTGCAACAAGACCTAAAATATAGGCTTTTATCAGTTTTGTTGGTGATAAAATATTGATATTTTTTTAATTTCAGTACTGGAATGTAGTCTTTTCCCATAAGAATATCCAATGGGAAGTAGATGTTGTGTAACCATGGAGTTTATTAGGTGAGTAATCGTATATACCATTATTATTTTAATAACAATTTGAGATTGCTTTGGAAATGAAGGTTCTAGCTTGTGACAGGCACAAAAAAAGCTAAACTGGTATAAATAATGAAAACTTCCAGAAATGTGCATGACATAAGTACAGTATAAGTGAGGTTTTATAACAAAAACAAAAAACCCCACATTTTATTGAAATAAAGATAATGCCATTGTACATGTCAGGAGAGGACTTGTATTTTGTAAAGTGACCAGTGATAAGCGTAAAACTTGTAATTATAGGTTCCAGTTGACAGGGCATGAATAACATATAAAGTGAACACTTATCTGGGGAGGACTTGTAATTAGAGGGCCCAGATATGAGTTGCATCTGACCAGATTTTGGAAATGTTTAGCATGTGCAGATTGCATTAAAGATTTAATTTGGAGGGTCCAGTTACTGAATGCCAATGCGTTTTTTTCTTGCAGTTTATGGAAAATATTGTTTATTCCATATGGCATTTTTCAAGTTCTGATACCTTTTATATTTTCAGTGTAATGTACCGAGCCATAGATGAAAGATAAAGGCACAGATGAAGAGGTCACAGATGAAGAGATCACAGATAAAGATTGGATGAAAGACAGTCAAAAATCATGATTTCAAGATATTTGACACTGACATTTAATGTGAAAATTAAAAAAAACACTCATTTCACAATAGATGTATTAAAAAGGAATATCGGAACTAATTTTCTTTTTGTAATATTGTATGTTTTTGTAGTTATGTATATTAAGTATGCTATATGAGATATAAAGATTTCAAAATTTTAATAAAATTGTAAATATAATCCCCTAAAAAAGGGGGGATTGAATAAGAAACGTCGCATTTCTATGCTTAAGGTTAAATTATTTTTCTTTTCTTTATTTTTAAAATTTTGTTTTGGTAGAAGTGGTGCGTTTCTTTGTAACTTATGGTCTAGTTAGAAACAAAAACAGGCTCTGTAAAGGATGGGATAACAGAATTGTACAAAAAAATAAAAACATGTGCAAATATAAATAAAATTAAAAAAAAACAAAATGTAAGCAGAACCTGTTCTTTTAAATTTTGGAGGGAATTTAATAAACAAAAAGTAAAATTCTAGCCAGACCATCAATCAGTTATTTTTGTACTCTTGTATTAGTTATGTCATGTCAGTCTACTTGGTTTAAAGTGCTTTCAAGTTTTATACTTTTCAAAATTCCAAGTCTTAAGTATATTTTTTGTCGAATTTAATTTACATTTACATAAAAAAAAACATTGTCAAAAATTAATGAGTCTTTCAATTTTTTTTAAATTGTATTTGGTAATCTATTTTTTTAGCTTTAAACCAGGTAAGTAATGAATTAACTTTTTTTTTTGCTGTGATAAAATATGTATAAAAATTATCAAGAGTTATTGCCCTTTAACTATTTTGAATTTGAATGTTTGCTTATAAAATTGTATAAATATGAATGTTGTACTATTACAGGAATATGGAAGCAAGGTTCAGCATATTTTGTGGTAAAACCTATAAAATATGGTTTGATCCTGACTTTTAGTCCTCTAATAGTCCAATTATTCCAATAATTATCATAGGTGCAGAACACTTTCTAATTGTTGTCATAGTACTTACATTGATTCAAAAAGTGGAGATTCAGATGTTTTATCCTTAACATTTAATTTTTTTAAATCATTTTCAAAAATAATTCCATTTTAAAAATTTCAGTAAACTTTAATCTTGAATTTTTTTTAAATATTTTAAAAATAAATTATAAGCTGATACATTTTTGAGAGATGAGTAATAATTGTTTGTTAAATTTATTTATTGTCTTGCTTGTTTTGTTGTAAGCCTCAGCTAACCGAGCACTGCATTTCTCCATCTAACAAAGCATTACATTTCCCTATCTAACTGCATTGCATTCCCCCTGCACTTTAATAGTCGGCTTCAAAATATAAATATTTATTGAAAGCCGACTATTAACATGAACAAAATGAGCAAGCTGGTTGGCATAATAATTTAAATATTTGTTTTAATCTTTCAAAATGTATCATTTTAGTCCTACTTTTGGTGATTTTTAGTTAAATGATTCAATAATTCTTTAAATTTCCAAAATTAAGATGAGTGCAATTATATGCATTAATTCATTATTAATGTAAATATTTTCTTTCTTTTTTTTAAATTTATTTTCTGTTTTTTTGCAATCTGTTTTGGCATTTTTTATTGTTTTGTTTTTTTGTTTTTTTTTTAATCAGAGATCTGCCATGACATAAGACCATGATAAGTAGTATACAACAATACAAGAAATTGGGAACGCCAATGATCATTATACAAATTCTGACATGACATAAAAATATTGTAAATATAATTTTGTATAATTTGTAAAAGTATTCTGTATGTAAATTTTTTTTTAAGCTCCCGCGACGAAGAGTCTGGGGGGGGGGGCATATTAATTTACCCCTGTTCATCCATCCGTTCGTCTGTCCAGATATAGATACATGGTTTGTCCGGCTATCTCCTCCTACAGTTTTGGAGCTTTAATATTTTGTAGGATGTTTATACACATAATGGAGGTGTGCATGTCCACAAGATTTTGATTTACTTCAAATATTCTCAAAATGACAGGTAGTTGGACTTGGTAATTTTTTTCGTACTAGCTGCATAAAGGGAACATGGTTTGTCCGGCTAACTCCTACAGTTTTGGAGCTTTAATATTTTGTAGGATGTTTATACACATAATGGAGGTGTGCATGTCCACAAGATTTTGATTTACTTCAAATATTCTCAAAATGACAGGTAGTTGGACTTGGTAATTTTTTTCGTACTAGCTGCATAAAGGGAACATGGTTTGTCCGGCTAACTCCTCCTACAGTTTTAGAGCCACAGCTTTATCATTTTGCAGGATGTTTATACACATAATGGAGGTGTGCATGTCCACAAGATTTTGATTTTCATCAAATATTTGATAATGACAGGTAGTTGGACTTCATTTCCTTCTTACTAGCTATATAATGGAAACATGGTTTGTATGGCTCCTACTACAGTTTTTGACTTGTTTTTAATTTCTTATGGTCGGGCGGGGGGCATCATTTGTGTCTTACAGACGCACTTCATTTTTGAAAAAATCACTTCTAACAAAACAACTTTGTCCATAATTATCAAGGGCAGGGGCATACTTCTTTTCTAGTTATGGTGTTTAACACCACTTTCAACAATATATCAGTTATGTCCTGGCAGTTCATGTAGTTGTAGTTATGTATAATTAGAGGTAGTTATAATATTGTCAGTCATTGAATGGATATACAGTTTTAAACCAAAGCTTTCCAGTGGATGCTGCCATTGGTTTTAATGCTGGGTTTAAGTATATCAAAGTGTAAATGTAATATAATGCCGATTGGTCATATTTGTCCTTGTTTGCACATGTTGTAATTGATCACTTGATTTTATTGTATAATATAACTAAATATTTATGTTGTATTAAATCGACGGCTAAGAAAAAAAGGTTGAGACATGCATCGAGCTGGTCGTTAAACTTTAGTTTTTGTTGTGTTTTTCATGATAAGGGTGTGCTTGAATAAGATGAGACCTTTAAGGGTTGTGAGGTATTATCATCACTTGATGTCCATCCCTCTTTGTCATCCGTAAACTTTTAAATTTTAATTTCTTTCCTGAAACCACTGGACCAATTGTATCCAAACATGGTAGGAGTTGATAGTTCTCTAAAAAGTATTTAGTTCATCAGGGCTGAAATGAACTTTTTCCATCACTTTGTGTCTGTTGTCTGTCATCCGTTAGCTTTTCGCATTTTGATCTTTTCAACAACCACTGGGTCCAGTTGGACCAAACTTTGATGTGATACTTTTTGAATGCTCCTCTTCCAAAATTATGTCCGGTAACCTTGCCTAATGTTACAGATGGCTGCCATGGCTTCTGATTGGTTGAAAAATTGGTAATCTTTGAAAATCTTCAGAACCACGGGATGGATTGAAACCAATTTTAGTCAAAATGCAGGAACTGCTCATCCTCTAGAGCAGATGAGAGCATCCTCAAATCAGATCATTGTTTTTACCCAGTTGGATATACAAATTACAATATGTTGTGTCTTGTAATTCAAATTGATTTTAATTGAATTTGTCAAGAAATACTAGCAAGTTTTTTTTATTCAGAAAACTTACTAATCATGCCGTTTTCTGTACTAGGCCTAATATACCACTGCAGTGGCGTCTTAATGCATGGGCATGATGTGCAGTTGCCCGGGGGACAACGAGCATAGGCGTCACATGTTAATCTATGGATGATGTGTATGGCAGTTTTTTAATGTTTAAACACTGGTTTTGTTGGAAGTCCCCATACAATAAATATATGTTTAATTTTATCGACACAAATACATTTTTATTCCTGCGAGTGCGTGTGTAGGTATGGGTGGCAGTGCACTGCTTTACCCAGGGCCTACAATACTGCTAAGATGACCCTGTACCACTACATATATCTTCTATTAATCAGACAATTTAAATATCTCCTGTGACTTATAAATTTCTGTAAGATTGATACCACCACAACTAAGACATTTTTCTTTTCAATTGTTGCAGACATTTTCAGTTATAAAATTTATATGAAATAGCTAACAAGTCAGTGAAAAATTACATGGAACCTGTTAATAATTTTCCTGGTTTTTCAATATACAGTAAAATCTGTATTAAGAGGTCACTTTTGGGACAAAGAAAAAGTGGCCTTATAAGACAGGTGACCTCTTAAAAGAAGTTAATTTCATATGAAGTTTTCTATGACGGGACAAGAAAAGGGTGACTTTTTAATAGAGGTGACCGCATGGACAGGTTTGACGTTATCGTTCAAAGTAGTGGTAATTTAAATCTCTACATTAAAAGGGAGTTGCCCTATCGGTGGTGTAATGGTTGTGGGTTCAAGCCCAGATCGGGTCGAACCAAATACTATATAATTGGTATTTGTTGCTTCTCCGCTAAGCACGCAGCATTAAGGAGAAATAGCAAAGACTGGTTGGCTTGGAATCGGATAATGTGACCGATTGGGGTGACATGTCTATCCGTGGACTGTTGTTTCGGTGAGCTGGTACTATAAAAATCCAACTAAGTGTGTTGATCTTAATGAAACTTTTTTATTTGCAAATGCTTAAATGTTTCATCCTTAAAAAACAGGTATCCCTTGTTTTATCAAAAATCAATCCAAGCATGGACAAAATTTTTACAATGTGTACAAAAGATGGAAACCAAAATAGATATCTGACATGTTAGATTATTTGGGAATTGTAATATAACCTTCCAAAATAAACCTTTAATATTTTCTTCATTTTTAAGAAGTAATATAAAAACTATTCAAGACACATGGGATGAAAACTCGAAACAATTCATCGATTGTGATTTATTATATTCTAAGCTGATAGACGGGAGAAACTGTATTTCGGAATACTCTAAAATAAAGAAATGTATTCCAAAAGTTCTTAAAAAATGAAAATAATGATATAGATAACAAAACTAAAAGTAGAAATAAAATGAAATTGTTAAATAATTTAAAACTTACAGATATTAGAGGCAAAATCATACAAAGCTTAAGGACATTAAGATTAAAATTATGCAAAAGATATTAAATAAAAAATCATTACCAAAATGTCAAGATAAATGGAATAATATTTATAATGAAGAACTTCACTGGCCAAAAATTTGGATTAATCTTAAAAGACTGGACATCAGTAATAAAATTAAAGAATTCCAATGGAAATACACCCATAACATTATTTACACCGAAAGTAGACTTGAAAAAAAGAACCTATCCAATGGAAGATGTCACCTTTGTAAAGAATCGAACATTCAAGAAGATCTTCAACATTTGTTTTTTAAATGCATTATATCTAACCGATTCATATCAAACATCACAATTTTAATAAACACTTTAAATGTGGGAACTGTTAACTTAAATGAAAAAAATATGATGTTTGGGTTCAATATGGGGGGTAAACATGAATTTCTATTAAATACATTAATTTTTATATCTAAGTGGTCTATTTGGAAGGCAAGAAACAAAAGTTAAATATGACAAAATTCATATCAATCAGAATGTACTTTGTAATAATATGGAAACAGACTTTAAAATCTGAACTAAAAATTTTGCTAATGGCCAATTGTAATGAAACAATAGATAACACCAAAATCTTGACAATTCTATCAGTGATTAGTAATTATATAAGTACATGTAGTTATAATAAATGAGTACAATGCATGTATGTAAATGTTATAAAAAATTATGTTGAAACTATCATAAAATGCCGATATAGATTGACTTGCATGTTGATTTTATTATTGATAAATTTAGTTGTATTTTTGAAATGGTCATGTGGACTCTAATTAATCTCTTATTAACCCTGGATAAGAGATCTATCGTAATACAGGGAACCTTAGATTATTTTTTGCTTACCTGGTCATCTAAGGTGTTTTGTTAACAGGCGAGTCGAACAATAAAGTATTATGTTATTAAAAAAAAAGAAAGTGTGTTGGTCTAGTACAAACGGACCTCATCCTTATCTCATTGAAAATTACGGTAACTTGTTCTCGCCATTATATAGCTGAAAAATTGCTCAGTTGGTGTTTAAACAACAACCAATCACTCGGTCACTCGTGAATAATTTATACATATTTTATTGTCACTTCTAAAAAGGAAGTATGTTGTTCATAAAATAATGATTTGTTGGTATAATTTGACACAACACGATTCAAAAAATTATAACAGACCTGTTAAAAAATTATTAAATAGAATAAAACAGCAGAAAGTGAATTAGTGAGTGAGTGATTGTTGTTTAACGCCAATTCAGCAATTTTTCAGCTATTTACATGACAAGAACAAGTCAATATTCAATGAGATGATGTCCCCTTTGTACTAGACCAACATGCTAATTTGGATTTTTATAGTGCTAGCTCACTGAAACAACAGTCCGCGGGTAGACACATCGCCCCACTTGGACACATTATCCTAATTCTGAGCCAACCAGTCTGCGGAGAAGCAACAAATTCCAATTTTATAGTCTTTGGTTTGACTCGACCGGGGCTCGAACCCACGATGTACTGCACTGTTAACCATTACGCCACCAATGCAATTATGAAGGAATTCATGTAGAATTGTAAATAAAGAGGTAAAAAATTTAAAAGCCATTGAATATTGAGTTTAGCTGAAGTCCAAATCCAAAGTTGGGTATTAAATCTTTTTTCATAATGTCATTAATTTACCCCTGTCCGTCCGTCCGTCCAGATATAGATACATGGTTTGTCCGGCTATCTCCTCCTACAGCTTTAATATTTTGTAGGATGTTTATACACACAATGGAGGTGTGCATGTCCACAGGATTTTGATTTTCTTCAAATATTCTCAAAATGACAGGTAGTTGGACTTAGTCATTTTTTTCATCTAGCTACATAAAGGGAACATGGTTTGTCTGGCTAACTCCTCTTACAGTTTTAGAGCTACAGCTTTAATATTTTGCAGGATGTTTATACACATAATGGAGGTGTGCATGTCCACAGGATATTGATTTTCATCAAATATTCTCAAAATAAAAGGTAGTTGGACTTGGTCATTTTGTTTGTCCGTCCGGATATAGATACATGGTTTGTCCTAGCTGCAATAATGTAGTTCCTGTGACAAACTTGTGTCTGATGCGAGTAAGCAAGCATTTAGGGTTTTATTATTAGAACTAGGTTTGTCCGGCTATCTCCTCCTACAGATTTGGAGCTACAGCTTTAATATATATTTTGTATGATGTTTATACACATAATGGAGGTGCGCATGTCCACAGGATTTTGATTACCATCAAATATTTGATAATGACAGGTAGTTGGACTTAGTAATTTTTTATGCCCCCATGACGAAAAGTCAGGGGAAGGAGGGGGTATATTTATCAAATATTCACAAAATGACATGTAGTTGGACTTTATTTCCTTCTTACTAGCTATATAATGGAAACATGGTTTGTATGGCTCCTCCTACAGTTTTTGAATTGTTTATAATTTCTTATGGTAAGTTGGGGGCATCATTTGTGTCTTGCACTCCATTTAAAAAAAAAATCGCTCCTAACAAAACAACTTTGTCCATAATTATCAAGTGCAGGGGCATACTTCTTTTCTAGTTTAATTTTTAAATAGAGTACAGGTGAATATGCAGTCAATAGTTTAGAAATATAAACTTTTCATTCCCATAAAGGGGGAGGTCATGGTCATATGGTAGTTTTGGATTTATGACTACCTGTGCAATCAGTGTCTATCCACACTAATATTGTGAATTCATATCCCACTCGTGGCAAGGTGTACTCGATTTAACATGTGATAAAGTTTGTGGGTGACAGGTCGAAGGTTTCCTCCACCAATACAACTGTCGGCCTGGATATAACTGAAATATTGTTGAATGTGGT
Source organism: Bathymodiolus septemdierum (assembly GCA_963383655.1). NCBI lineage: Eukaryota > Metazoa > Mollusca > Bivalvia > Mytilida > Modiolidae > Bathymodiolus > Bathymodiolus septemdierum. The sequence goes on from OY726517.1 coordinate 136,730,075, forward strand.
GTTAAACACCAAAACCTCCTAACCCTCCATCATATTGGAATATTTATATATAGATAATGAATATTATAAATTTTTATCTACAATTCAGCATTTTTTAATAAATATTACTATAACAAATAAAAAAAAACGATATATAAATTTGTTTCTTATAGTTAATCCTTTTGATAGAAAATATTATATTTAAAGTTTCAATTAGTGTGTCAAGCAAAATACTGTGTCCACACTTGTTTGTAATATACACTTGTTCAACTTTCCTTTCTCTACATGCTGTGGTCATCTCATGCTTCGCTCTGTGTAGCCCTTTATTTTATTTTCATAAATAATTTCAGTGTAAATCAGAGCAAGTCCATTTAAAAAGGTACATCAACACACCAGGCAGCTCTTTAATTGAATTAAATATCACTTTGATTGTTGTTCTTCACCTTATAGTCACTGTATGGCATTCAATGGCAACAACTTACAACACATTAATTTTTTATTTGAAAAATAACTTGAATTTTACCTATTTTTTTTTTACAGATGTTTAGAAGATTGTATATACCATGGCCTTAACAGAAATGTGTATGGTGAATGAATAATATAAGTTTATGAAGATTATCTTCAGGTTATAGGTATATATATACAGGCCCACTGAGATGGGGGTAGTGGGTGGTCAGCAGGGGTGGCACCCCGGGGCCCATGAGTTGAGGGGGCCCACAAACCAAAAGAGAAAACAAGGGTGTACCTTGAGCAAGGCAAACAAAACAAGGGCAACGCAAAGCGTGGCGTATCCCCTCGCCTAAAAATTAGACCCTGTGACCTTGACTTTTGACCTTGAAAATCAATAGGGTTCCAGATTCTCTTAAGGACTAAATATGTACCAAGTTTGGTCAAAATCCATTGAAGGATGTTGATCCTAGAGTGTTCACAAGGATGTTACGGATGGACGGACGGACGGACGGACGGACGGACGGACGGTAGCGTTACTCTATATCCCTTCGCACCTTCGTTGGCGAGGGGATAATAAAATGTGCTTTCGTGAATATGTGAATGACAATTTCGTGGAGTGGATATAAAATTCTTCATACAGAAGTAGCCCCAGGTTTCAGGAAGGAGCCCACTAATGACTTTCATAGTGCCCTTGATGTTGTATAACAACTTTTCTGTTAGGTGTATATGAGACACTGAACCATGTACATATATTTAGTGATTTTCGACTTGTAAATGTGTATTAAATTACTCAAATGAGGGCCAAGCCCGATTGCTTGGGCTCTCCTAAGAACAACCATTGAACTGGCAAATCGAGGGTTGCAGGTGTAGGGGCCCACTAATTTATTATATAAGGGCTCTGAAATATGTAGACCTAAGTTGAAAAAACAGGACAAGTTACCAGCCAGGCCTAGAAAAAGAAACACCTCTCTCATTCCACCAGGAAAAGAAATGCTCAACGCATCAACCAGTGGAAGGCGAAAAGGAATGAAGCCGTTGGTGACAGTAAAACATGTGCTCAAACACAGACAGACGACAGTAATTCCATAACAGACGAAACTACACAAACTGAGCAACTACACAGCGACGAACAAGCCCTCCACAAACCAACAACATTGACACAAATAAAGGAGCGATCGACTCGGACAAGAAGTAATTTTATTGGCAGGCAATTAACGCCTACAAAATACCTCGATACGGAGGAACCCCGGACACCATGGAATAAATGTACAGCTGTACGAGTCCGTACATCAGAGGTAAATTAACTTATAAGACAGAATTCAAAGACAGATCGGTGTCCTTCTCAGAGTCATTCGACCCGGACGACCAAGCATTAATAGATCGCTACCCAGATTACACCACAGAAACAGACCTTGGTGACAGACCACCAACACCCACACAACAACGGGATGAAAACAGCAAGCGAAAGGCTTGCAAAAAGAAGAAAAATCTGTCCGCAATACCTGATTAGGTGAGTCGGACGTAAAACTCACACAATACTACTCGACCTAAGTGATTTATTTGCTATAGACAATACATAGGAAATGGGGACCCAGGCTAAGTCCCTAAGAATTACCTTTGAGCCGCGGAGCAGATCGAGGATTGCAGGGGAGGGGCTCATTAATGGTGAGTAGACAGGATCAGACTTGTTAAATTCAATTGATTCCGTTCAGCTGAGCAGGCTCACTGAGAGGGTGGTCAGCCGGGACGGCAACCCGGGCCCCATGATATTAGGGTATATCAAGCCGAACGAGGGAAAAACGAGGGTGTACCTTGAGTAAGGCAAACAAAATAAAATGTGTGCTTTCGTGAATATGTGAATGACAAATCGTGTAGTGGATATACAATTCTTCATACAGACGTAGCCCCAGGTTTCAGGAAGGAGCCCACTAATGACTTTCATGGGGCCCTTGATGATGTATAGCAACTTTTCTGTTACGGTGTACGGGGCACTGGACCATGTACATATATTTAGTGATTTTATACTTGTAAATGTATATTAAATGACCGAAATGAGGGCCAAGCCCGACAGCGTACGAGCCTCAATGATACAACATCATGCCGACCAGGAAACTCACGTCGTTAATACATCTATTTAAATTGAACCATCGAGTGGAGAAATATATTAATTTACTGGTAACAAAAGGAGAATATGTTTTCGTTTTGACCAAAATGTAAAAAAAAATATATTAGTTGTTAAAATATTCCGCCAAAAAGAAATTGGCGGGAATTCTCATGCAGAAATTTAACCACTGTTGTGATGATAAATATCCCGATAATAAACACGCTCAGAATAGGAGAAAGTCGTGTACAGGTGTTTTTTTCTAAATGTACAATTAGTGCCTATTATAACTCAAATTGTGAGTTTGATTGCCATCTGAGGAGAGATGCACTCCATATACAACTTTATGTAATAAAGTGTGTCAGTGATTTGTACCAGGTAGGTTATTTTCTAATAGTACAGTAGCTATAGTCCCACTCCTATAAAGCCACCCTTTCTCCAATGAAAATGAAATAAGTAGTCTTATGAAGGGGTAGCCTCTCTTGAGAAGGAATATTTAGTAGTATTTTACCCTCTCAATATATTTTAAATCTGACCTGATAAGAGCAGGATTACTATACATCAGTTTACTCCACCAATACAACTGTAGGACAGATGTAACTGAAATAAGTTTACTCCATCAATACAACTGTAGGACAGATGTAACTGAAATAAGTTTACTCCACCAATACAACTGTAAGACAGATGTAACTGAAATAAGTTTACTCCACCAATACAACTGTAGGACAGATGTAACTGAAATAAGTTTACTCCACCAATACAACTGTAGGACAGATGTAACTGAAATAAGCTTACTCCACCAATACAACTGTAGGACAGATGTAACTGAAATAAGTTTACGTCACCAATACAACTGTAGGACAGATGTAACTGAAATAAGTTTACTCCACCAATACAACTAGGACAGATGTAACTGAAATAAGCTTACTCCACCAATACAACTGTAGGACAGATGTAACTGAAATAAGTTTACGTCACCAATACAACTGTAGGACAGATGTAACTGAAATAAGCTTACTCCACCAATACAACTGTAAGACAGATGTAACTGAAATAAGTTTACTCCACCAATACAACTGTAGGACAGATGTAACTGAAATAAGTTTACTCCACCAATACAACTGTAGGACAGATGTAACTGAAATAAGTTTACTCCACCAATACAACTGTAGGACAGATGTAACTGAAATAAGTTTACTCCACCAATACAACTGTAGGACAGATGTAACTGAAATAAGTTTACTCCACCAATACAACTGTAGGACAGATGTAACTGAAATAAGTTTACTCCACCAATACAACTGTAAGACAGATGTAACTGAAATAAGTTTACTCCACCAATACAACTGTAGGACAGATGTAACTGAAATAAGTTTACTCCACCAATACAACTGTAAGACAGATGTAACTGAAATAAGTTTACTCCACCAATACAACTGTAGGACAGATGTAACTGAAATAAGTTTACTCCATCAATACAACTGTAGGACAGATGTAACTGAAATAAGTTTACTCCACCAATACAACTGTAAGACAGATGTAACTGAAATAAGTTTACTCCACCAATACAACTGTAGGACAGATGTAACTGAAATAAGTTTACTCCACCAATACAACTGTAGGACAGATGTAACTGAAATAAGTTTACTCCACCAATACAACTGTAGGACAGATGTAACTGAAATAAGTTTACTCCACCAATACAACTGTAGGAGATGTAACTGAAATAAGTTTACTCCACCAATACAACTGTAGGACAGATGTAACTGAAATAAGTTTCCTCCACCAATACAACTGTAAGACAGATGTAACTGAAATAAGTTTACTCCACCAATACAACTGTAGGACAGATGTAACTGAAATAAGTTTACTCCACCAATACAACTGTAGGAGATGTAACTGAAATAAGTTTACTCCACCAATGCAACTGTAGGACAGATGTAACTGAAATAAGTTTACTCCACCAATACAACTGGAGGACAGATGTAACTGAAATAAGTTTACTCCACCAATACAACTGTAGGACAGATGTAACTGAAATAAGACTACTCCACCAATACAACTGGAGGACAGATGTAACTGAAATAAGTTTACTCCACCAATACAACTGGAGGACAGATGTAACTGAAATAAGTTTACTCCACCAATACAACTGTAGGACAGATGTAACTGAAATAAGTTTACTCCACCAATACAACTGTAGGACAGATGTAACTGAAATAAGTTTACTCCACCAATACAACTGTAGGACAGATGTAACTGAAATAAGTTTACTCCACCAATACAACTGTAGGACAGATGTAACTGAAATAAGTTTACTACACCAATACAACTGGAGGACAGATGTAACTGAAATAAGTTTACTCCACCAATACAACTGTAGGACAGATGTAACTGAAATAAGTTTACTCCACCAATACAACTGTAGGACAGATGTAACTGAAATAAGTTTACTCCACCAATACAACTGTAGGACAGATGTAACTGAAATAAGTTTATTCCACCAATACAACTGGAGGACAGATGTAACTGAAATAAGTTTACTCCACCAATACAACTGTAGGACAGATGTAACTGAAATAAGTTTACTCCACCAATACAACTGTAGGACAGATGTAACTGAAATAAGTTTACTCCACCAATACAACTGTAAGACAGATGTAACTGAAATAAGTTTACTCCACCAATACAACTGTAGGACAGATGTAACTGAAATAAGTTTACTACACCAATACAACTGTAGGACAGATGTAACTGAAATAAGTTTACTCCACCAATACAACTGTAGGACAGATGTAACTGAAATAAGTTTACTCCACCAATACAACTGTAGGACAGATGTAACTGAAATAAGTTTACTCCACCAATACAACTGTAGGACAGATGTAACTGAAATAAGTTTACTCCACCAATACAACTGTAGGACAGATGTAACTGAAATAAGTTTACTCCACCAATACAACTGTAGGACAGATGTAACTGAAATAAGTTTACTCCACCAATACAACTGTAAGACAGATGTAACTGAAATAAGTTTACTCCACCAATACAACTGTAGGACAGATATAACTGAAATAAGTTTACTACACCAATACAACTGTAGGACAGATGTAACTGAAATAAGTTTACTCCACCAATACAACTGTAGGACAGATATAACTGAAATAAGTTTACTCCACCAATACAACTGTAGGACAGATGTAACTGAAATAAGTTTACTCCACCAATACAACTGTAGGACAGATGTAACTGAAATAAGTTTATTCCACCAATACAACTGTAGGACAGATGTAACTGAAATAAGTTTACTCCACCAATACAACTGTAGGACAGATGTAACTGAAATAAGTTTACTCCACCAATACAACTGTAGGACAGATGTAACTGAAATAAGTTTATTCCACCAATACAACTGTAGGACAGATGTAACTGAAATAAGTTTACTCCACCAATACAACTGTAGGACAGATGTAACTGAAATAAGTTTACTCCACCAATACAACTGTAGGACAGATGTAACTGAAATAAGTTTACTCCACCAATACAACTGTAGGACAGATGTAACTGAAATAAGTTTACTCCACCAATACAACTGTAGGACAGATGTAACTGAAATAAGTTTACTCCACCAATACAACTGTAGGACAGATGTAACTGAAATAAGTTTACTCCACCAATACAACTGTAGGACAGATGTAACTGAAATAAGTTTACTCCACCAATACAACTGTAGGACAGATGTAACTGAAATAAGTTTACTACACCAATACAACTGGAGGACAGATGTAACTGAAATAAGTTTACTCCACCAATACAACTGTAGGACAGATGTAACTGAAATAAGTTTACTCCACCAATACAACTGTAGGACAGATGTAACTGAAATAAGTTTACTCCACCAATACAACTGTAGGACAGATGTAACTGAAATAAGTTTATTCCACCAATACAACTGGAGGACAGATGTAACTGAAATAAGTTTACTCCACCAATACAACTGTAGGACAGATGTAACTGAAATAAGTTTACTCCACCAATACAACTGTAGGACAGATGTAACTGAAATAAGTTTACTCCACCAATACAACTGTAAGACAGATGTAACTGAAATAAGTTTACTCCACCAATACAACTGTAGGACAGATGTAACTGAAATAAGTTTACTACACCAATACAACTGGAGGACAGATGTAACTGAAATAAGTTTACTCCACCAATACAACTGTAGGACAGATGTAACTGAAATAAGTTTACTCCACCAATACAACTGTAGGACAGATGTAACTGAAATAAGTTTACTCCACCAATACAACTGTAGGACAGATGTAACTGAAATAAGTTTACTCCACCAATACAACTGTAGGACAGATGTAACTGAAATAAGTTTACTCCACCAATACAACTGTAGGACAGATGTAACTGAAATAAGTTTACTCCACCAATACAACTGTAAGACAGATGTAACTGAAATAAGTTTACTCCACCAATACAACTGTAGGACAGATATAACTGAAATAAGTTTACTACACCAATACAACTGTAGGACAGATGTAACTGAAATAAGTTTACTCCACCAATACAACTGTAGGACAGATATAACTGAAATAAGTTTACTCCACCAATACAACTGTAGGACAGATGTAACTGAAATAAGTTTACTCCACCAATACAACTGTAGGACAGATGTAACTGAAATAAGTTTATTCCACCAATACAACTGTAGGACAGATGTAACTGAAATAAGTTTACTCCACCAATACAACTGTAGGACAGATGTAACTGAAATAAGTTTACTCCACCAATACAACTGTAGGACAGATGTAACTGAAATAAGTTTATTCCACCAATACAACTGTAGGACAGATGTAACTGAAATAAGTTTACTCCACCAATACAACTGTAGGACAGATGTAACTGAAATAAGTTTACTCCACCAATACAACTGTAGGACAGATGTAACTGAAATAAGTTTACTCCACCAATACAACTGTAGGACAGATGTAACTGAAATAAGTTTACTCCACCAATACAACTGTAGGACAGATGTAACTGAAATAAGTTTACTCCACCAATACAACTGTAAGACAGATGTAACTGAAATAAGTTTACTCCACCAATACAAATGTAGGACAGATATAACTGAAATAAGTTTACTACACCAATACAACTGTAGGACAGATGTAACTGAAATAAGTTTACTCCACCAATACAACTGTAGGACAGATATAACTGAAATAAGTTTACTCCACCAATACAACTGTAGGACAGATGTAACTGAAATAAGTTTACTCCACCAATACAACTGTAGGACAGATGTAACTGAAATAAGTTTATTCCACCAATACAACTGTAGGACAGATGTAACTGAAATAAGTTTACTCCACCAATACAACTGTAGGACAGATGTAATTGAAATAAGTTTACTCCACCAATACAACTGTAGGACAGATGTAACTGAAATAAGTTTACTCCACCAATACAACTGTAGGACAGATGTAACTGAAATAAGTTTACTCCACCAATACAACTGTAGGACAGATGTAACTGAAATAAGTTTACTCCACCAATACAACTGTAGGACAGATGTAACTGAAATAAGTTTACTCCACCAATACAACTGTAGGACAGATGTAACTGAAATAAGTTTACTCCACCAATACAACTGTAGGACAGATGTAACTGAAATAAGTTTACTCCACCAATACAACTGTAGGACAGATGTAGCTGAAATAAGTTTACTCCACCAATACAACTGTAGGACAGATGTAACTGAAATAAGTTTACTCCACCAATACAATTGTAGGAGATGTAGCTGAAATAAGTTTACTCCACCAATACAACTGTAGGACAGATGTAACTGAAATAAGTTTCCTCCACCAATACAACTGTAAGACAGATGTAACTGAAATAAGTTTACTCCACCAATACAACTGTAGGACAGATGTAACTGAAATAAGTTTACTCCACCAATACAACTGTAGGAGATGTAACTGAAATAAGTTTACTCCACCAATACAACTGTAGGACAGATGTAACTGAAATAAGTTTACTCCACCAATACAACTGTAGGACAGATGTAACTGAAATAAGTTTACTCCACCAATACAACTGTAGGACAGATGTAACTGAAATAAGACTACTCCACCAATACAACTGGAGGACAGATGTAACTGAAATAAGTTTACTCCACCAATACAACTGTAGGACAGATGTAACTGAAATAAGTTTACTCCACCAATACAACTGTAGGACAGATGTAACTGAAATAAGTTTACTCCACCAATACAACTGTAGGACAGATGTAACTGAAATAAGTTTACTCCACCAATACAACTGTAGGACAGATGTAACTGAAATAAGTTTACTCCACCAATACAACTGTAGGACAGATGTAACTGAAATAAGTTTACTACACCAATACAACTGGAGGACAGATGTAACTGAAATAAGTTTACTCCACCAATACAACTGGAGGACAGATGTAACTGAAATAAGTTTACTCCACCAATACAACTGTAGGACAGATGTAACTGAAATAAGTTTACTCCACCAATACAACTGTAGGACAGATGTAACTGAAATAAGTTTATTCCACCAATACAACTGTAGGACAGATGTAACTGAAATAAGTTTACTCCACCAATACAACTGTAGGACAGATGTAACTGAAATAAGTTTACTCCACCAATACAACTGTAGGACAGATGTAACTGAAATAAGTTTACTCCACCAATACAACTGTAGGACAGATGTAACTGAAATAAGTTTACTCCACCAATACAACTGTAGGACAGATGTAACTGAAATAAGTTTACTCCACCAATACAACTGTAAGACAGATGTAACTGAAATAAGTTTACTCCACCAATACAACTGTAGGACAGATATAACTGAAATAAGTTTACTACACCAATACAACTGTAGGACAGATGTAACTGAAATAAGTTTACTCCACCAATACAACTGTAGGACAGATATAACTGAAATAAGTTTACTCCACCAATACAACTGTAGGACAGATGTAACTGAAATAAGTTTACTCCACCAATACAACTGTAGGACAGATGTAACTGAAATAAGTTTACTCCACCAATACAACTGTAGGACAGATGTAAATGAAATAAGACTACTCCACCAATACAACTGGAGGACAGATGTAACTGAAATAAGTTTACTCCACCAATACAACTGTAGGACAGATGTAACTGAAATAAGTTTACTCCACCAATACAACTGTAAGACAGATGTAACTGAAATAAGTTTACTCCACCAATACAACTGTAGGACAGATATAACTGAAATAAGTTTACTACACCAATACAACTGTAGGACAGATGTAACTGAAATAAGTTTACTCCACCAATACAACTGTAGGACAGATATAACTGAAATAAGTTTACTCCACCAATACAACTGTAGGACAGATGTAACTGAAATAAGTTTACTCCACCAATACAACTGTAGGACAGATGTAACTGAAATAAGTTTACTCCACCAATACAACTGTAGGACAGATGTAAATGAAATAAGACTACTCCACCAATACAACTGGAGGACAGATGTAACTGAAATAAGTTTACTCCACCAATACAACTGTAGGACAGATGTAACTGAAATAAGTTTACTCCACCAATACAACTGTAGGACAGATGTAACTGAAATAAGTTTACTCCACCAATACAACTGTAGGACAGATGTAACTGAAATAAGTTTACTCCACCAATACAACTGTAGGACAGATGTAACTGAAATAAGACTACTCCACCAATACAACTGGAGGACAGATGTAACTGAAATAAGTTTACTCCACCAATACAACTGTAGGACAGATGTAACTGAAATAAGTTTACTCCACCAATACAACTGTAGGACAGATGTAACTGAAATAAGACTACTCCACCAATACAACTGGAGGACAGATGTAACTGAAATAAGTTTACTCCACCAATACAACTGGAGGACAGATGTAACTGAAATAAGTTTACTCCACCAATACAACTGTAGGACAGATGTAACTGAAATAAGTTTACTCCACCAATACAACTGTAGGACAGATGTAATTGAAATAAGTTTACTCCACCAATACAACTGTAGGACAGATGTAACTGAAATAAGTTTACTCCACCAATACAACTGTAGGACAGATGTAACTGAAATAAGTTTACTCCACCAATACAACTGTAGGACAGATGTAACTGAAATAAGTTTACTCCACCAATACAACTGTAGGACAGATGTAACTGAAATAAGTTTACTCCACCAATACAACTGTAGGACAGATGTAACTGAAATAAGTTTACTCCACCAATGCAACTGTAGGACAGATGTAACTGAAATAAGTTTACTCCACCAATACAACTGGAGGACAGATGTAACTGAGTTGTGCTAACATCCATATCCATCTTCCAATAGGAGGGGAAAAAAAGACGTTAATTTTTAGTGCCTACCCTCAAGTTTTTATAGGTAATTTTTAGTGCCTATCCTCAAGTTTTTATTGTAATTTTTAGTGCCTACCCTCAAGTTTTTATTGTAATTTTTAGTGCCTACCCTCAAGTTTTTATTGTAATTTTTAGTGCCTAACCTCAAGTTTTTATTGTAATTTTTAGTGCCTAACCTAAAGTTTTTATTGTAATTTTTAGTGCCTACCCTCAAGTTTTTATTGTAATTTTTAGTGCTACCCTCAAGCTTTTATTGTAATTTTTAGTGCCTACCCTCAAGTTTTTATTGTAATTTTTGGACAAACAGATCCTTGCCTTGCATATAAACATAGGTAAAAATTACAAACAGCAATTAAAAGATTTTGCCACAGGTGGCAATCATACCCTATTTTATTCAAGAATGCTGGTTGAAACACAGGAACTTTTTTGCCTTAACCTGACCCCAGGTTTTCTCAATTATACCAAAAACCATTCATACTTTGAGATTTTAATCATCATGTCAATTTAATAATAAAAAAGCAAATAGCACATTAATAAACACAATTATCAACAATAACAAAAAATGTATCTTTACATTGTACATTACATGACTTTGAATATTCCGGTAAGTCACATGACACATAATGTGACATAAATACAAGAATATCATACCAAAAAAAACCCACAATATTCTTTTTATGTACCAAGTACCAAGAGATTATGCTTCTGATGCAGATTATAATTTTAAATATGAATGAATATTCAACAGATTTATCACATGATTAGATTAGGGAAAACATATGTTGGTTAGATATATAACAATATAAGAAAACGTAGTAAATATGAAAAGCAGTTCAATGAATAAATCTTATTATATGATTGTCAAATTGTTTCTCTGCTATGATGTTAAATCAAACCAAAAAAATTGAATTAAAGAAATCAAAGCACAGAAAATTCTGATTGACAGAGATCCAGATACAACAAATATATAAAACGATTTTAACCATGCATATTTATCTAATCATATTGAAATATTTTATTAGTTGATTTTCTTTATCTCAGCATCTATGTAGCAACCTACTGAAATTTAGGAACCCTATATTATAATATCTATCTCTGTATTATTTTGACAGGACATTAGTATGTAAAACATGACCAACATGCTCTGGGTGTAACCCTATTGTTAGGTTTGTAAAATTTAATCTCTAATTGTGATCACTGGAACTTTTTTATTTGATGTAAAAAGCAAGAGAAATGCAATATATTATGAGTTGTTTGTTTTTCTTTTGAATGCCAGCTGTCTGTTAGGAAATTGCATGCAATTCCTAATTAGATTATGTAAAATAGCAAATATAGTTATCAGCACCAACAGGTACCAGTTTAACTGGTGTCTAGCTGGTTAGTTCCTTATGTATAGTCTGCAAAGAAGAGTTTGATAATAATGATCGCTCAACAACCAGAGAGATGACTATGGATAAAAACATTTCCAATGTCCATTTTCCAACACCCCTTTTTTAATTCACTGATGGTTGTATGCTTTCTGGTACCGATTTGATGTACCAGAAATAAATAATCTTTACACTTGTATATGAGATATCATATTTTATTAGGATTAGAAATTTTCTGAGTAAAAATACATTACATACAAAACAATTTCAATTTCAATTTTTTTTCATTTTTCTCCCTATAATATCGGGTACATATATATTATGTATTTAAATACTGAATGAAATTAACAAATAAAAAACATTAAAAAATCTATCAACGTAATTAAAGGCAAGATATAAAACAAAGAAATCTGCATAAACAAAACACATGTGGAACATTTTTTTTCTTATTTGCAAATACAGTCAAGGAAATTGGCACCGGATCGACGGACCGCGCCCGATAGTTTTCGCTAACTCACCGGACCGACTGTCCGGTAAATTGTTTTGTCAGCCGCTGCCTTTAAGAATAGATAAATCGAGGTTCTCGGTAAATTCAACTTAAAAATATTGCTAATTCTCTTTTATTTGTTATTTTTAGATCAAGAAAAATCTAAAATAAATAATACATATCGTAATTGATAATTACGCGTTTTGGCAAAGACACTAACTATTTACGACAGTTATTGTCGTAAAATATTTCGTGTGACTACAGTGATCGTGGTATTTCGGAAAAATATTATTCTCTAGAGTTTTCTTCATTAACAATCGTGAAACCTGAAAAAAACGGAACATTTTATCACTTCAAAACACGGTGGTCATGGCTTTCTTGAAGTATATATAAGACAGGAGCCATACCAAGAAAGTCATTAAAGAGAAAAGTAACCCCAGAGGAGACGAGAGAACGGAAGAAACAGTATGAAAAACACAGAGAACGTAAATTTATTGATTCTTGGAAGCAGGACTGACCCTGGCTTCATCATAACGTTGAACAAAACGTTATGGTCTGCAACTGGTGCATCGAAGCCAATGGACCAAAAGAGCTATATATATATTCTTTTGTAATTCTAAATTCTGGTTTCTAATTATACCTTTTCTGGTAGCATAGAGCTATTATTTTATTCTATTTTTTTTTTTTTACATAAAAGGATTCATTTGTTTAGATAGAATGAATATTTCATTTAGCAATTTTTAATGTCACAAATAGTTTTGTAATTTTAGAGTGGAAATATACTTTAATGAATATGATCATGCTGTATACAATAATATATTTATGGACATAGTGTCAAATTCTCATGCTGATTCAGAGCCAACTAGTCTTTGCACTTCCTTAATGCTGCGTACTTAACAGAGAAGCAAAAAATACCAATTTTATAGTCTTTGGTCTGACCCGACCGGAGCATGAACCCATGAGCACTCGCATGCTAACCTTTACCCTACTGTCTAATTGTAGATATTGCTGTTTGCGATTGTTAGTTTAATGCAATCAATATGCGACACTTTAATAAAATAAACTTATTATTAAAAAAAAAAAAATCATTATTTTATTGTCGGTCCTGTAAAATCTAGTTCGGTCCTGTAATTCCTTACAGTTCACAGGACCGAATGTCCTGTGGATTCAAATTCCTAATTTCCTTGACTGCAAATACAGTCAAACCTGTATTAAGAGTTCACCTTTAGGACAAAGAAATTGTGGCCTTTATAAGACAGATGACCTCTTAAAAGAGGTTCAATTCATATGAAATTTTCAATGACAGGACAAGACTAGAGGCTCAGTGGACTGAGCCTGTGTCGCTCACCTTTCATTCTGATTTAAGGAAACTTAATACAGAACCTTCCATACATGTAGATACTTCCTACCAAGTTTCGGTTCATATGGCTAAGCAGTTTCAAAAGAGAAGATTTTTTAGAAATCGACCAATCAGAAACAATAATTGCATGTGGTGGCCATGTTTGCTAACCGATCGGGACGAAATGAGCAATCTTCATAGAGGACATTCCATAGATGCTTCCTACCAAGTTTCGGTGGTAGCCATTTTTGTTAACCGATCGGGACGAAATGTCCAATCTTCATAGAGGACATTCCATAGATGATTCCTACCAAGTATCGGTGGTAGCCATGTTTGTTAACTGATCAGGATGAAATGAGCAATCTTCATTCATTCGGCCAAGCGGTTTCAGAGGAGAAGATTTTAAAAAAACGGCCAATCAGACACAAGAATTGCCTGTGGCGGCCATGTTTGGTAATAGATCATAACAAAATGTGCACTCTTTAGAGAGGACCTTCCATAGATGCTTCCAACCAAGTTTCAGTTCATTTGGCTGAGGGTTTTCAGAGGAGAAGATAAAAATGTGAAAAGTAAACGGATGACAGACGACGGACACCAAGTGATGGCAAAAGCTCATTTTGCCTTTGGCAAGTTTGCTAAAAAGAATATTAAAATATGAATACCTACTTGTAATGTATAGAATAAACATATTACACTATATCAGCATTAGTTAATTTCTAAGGGAGATAATAGCAAGAGTTAAATCTTTCTTTTAACAGTTTATGCAAGAGTTATCTTTCTTTTAACAGAGGAGAAGATTTTTTAGAAATCAACCAATCAGAAACAAGAATTGCCTGTGGCAGCCATGTTTGTTAATGGATCAGGACAAAATGATCATTCTTTATAGAGGACTTTCCATAGATGCTTCCTACCAAGTTTCGGTTCATTTGGCCAAGAGATTTCAGAGGAGAAGATTAAAAAAAATCAGCCAATCAGAAACAAGAATTGCTTGTGGCAACCATGCTTGTCAATGGATCGGGACGAAATGAGCAATCTTTATAGAAGACCTTCCATAGATGCTTCCTATCAAGTTTCAGATCAATTGGCTTTGCGGTTTCAGAGGAGAAGATTAAAATGTGAAAAGTTGATGGACAACGGACGCCAAGTGATGGCAAAAGCTCACCTTGCCAAAGGCAAGGTGAGCTAAAAAAGGTGACCTTTTAATACAGGTAACTGCTTAATAGAGGTGACCTCATGGACAGGGTTGACTGTAAATCATACATGTAACATTAATACAGGATAAGTTTAACTAGACAGTTTTCACTGTATTTGTGAAAAAAGACAAAAGAATAAAAACGAAAACATTGCTTAATAGTCAACAATTTCACAATAAACAATTTTCTTATTCTTAAATATTTCTAATATTGCAACAATGTATGGAAAGACAGCAGTGTAGAAAGATATTTTGAAATGACAGAAAAAGAAAAACTGAAACCTGTCTAAACAGGATCTCTGTAGGAAAATCTTCTGCATAGACAGGCTGTTAGCTTTTTACAGATTAAATTGACAAAGATTTCCTACATTGGGGCTTTATTTTAAATTTGGTTTATACAGGACTCTGTTTCATTCAGGGTTCAGTTTAGACAGGTTTCACTATAAACAAAATACAAAGAATAGCTGGCACAAGTCAACAAATATATCACTATTTTATCACATTAAATCAATAATAATTTTATTTCTTGGTCATTTTTATTTAAAATTGTGTCAAAAACCACTTAATAAAAATGGATAATTAACGAATACTGTTTATCATCAATCATATTTCCAATATATCTCTTGGGTCATTTTTTTTTATCAAAATTGTTTCAAAAACCACTTAATAAATCAATGGATAATTTATGAATAATGTTTATCATCAATCTTATTTCCAATATATCTCTTGGTCATTTTTTTATCAAAATTGTTTCAAAAACCACTTTTAATCAAAATGGATAAGTAATGAATAATGTTTATCATCAATCATATTTTCAATATATCTCTTGGTCATTTTTTATCAAAATTGTTTCAAAAACCACTTTTAATCAAAATGGATAATTAATGAATAATGTTTATCATCAATCCTATTTTCAAACGTCTTTCTCCATCTTGTATTCATAGAGCTTTCTATGACTATAGTACTATCTCTTTATAAAGAGTTTAATGTCTCTGACGTTGTTTATTTGTGAATACTTGATAAACTAGATTCCATATCTCTACAGAGTGTGCTGTTAGAACCCTAAGTGGATCTGTTGTATCTGAAGGTAGCTGGCCTATTGCTGTCATTAAGGAGTCATCTATTGTTAATTCTTCCTCGTATGGACAGACATCTAAATATCCAATCAATGCGTCACGTAAACTGAAAATAAATATTTTAAATATTTTAAAAATTCACATTTGTAGGTTTAAAGGAGGGGTTATGGTGTTTAACGCCACTTTCAACAATATTTCAGTTATATAGTGGCGGTCAGTTTAATTGGTGGAGGAAACCGTAGTAACCGGAGAAAACTGCCGCAAGTCATTAACAAATTTTATCACATAATGTTGTATCGAGTAGTCTTCAATATTGAGCGTAACTCTACACCCTAAAATGAATGTGAATGCATTTTTTTACTTGAAATACATTTATTTTCTATGACAACATGAACAAATCCAAACTTAAGTGCATAAAAAAACTTCTATAACATTAAACAAAAACATCTTAGGTCTGAATCAATGAATGTTCATTTAATGGCATCTTCTTTCGTTACTCTTAAAAAGAATTTTCATCTATATTCTTGAAATTTTTATGAGGGGAGTATTTTACCAAATAAACATACCAGCAAAAAAAATGTGAGAGTCGAGAATAATAGTTTCTTACAAAACTCCATATTGAAGATTAGAAATTTCTCACCCCTTGGATAAAGTATTCCGTTAATTTATGTGAAAAAGATTTTTCTATCTTGCCCGGGCTCCTGGGTAAGACAAGCTACACATGCTTTTTACCGCAAAATTGTTTTAAATTGTCGAAGTAAATTGTCGATTTATCGATATACACCCATGTCTTGACAGTATTTTAAATGTATTTAATAATAAAATGTATAGACAGTATCTTTAAATGCTACCACAACAGTGATAAATTACTTACATAAAAAGTTATTTGACGTTGGTCAAAGGGAGGCAATTTTTTTTATTTACTTTAGTTACTAACAAGGGAGAGCACTCTATATTTTCTCAATGTAAACAAACATTGACACGATAGGAAGGATGAGAAAAAGAGTCAATCACTGTGAAAGCTGAAAAATTGTTAAATCTGAGACACCTAAGGGTAAGATTTAAATCGTATCTGACTTGGACAAGCCTCGTCCTATGCGATTTAAATCTTGCCCTCAAGTGAAACAGATTTTACTGTCTTGCACCTCCCTTGTGTTATACCCTATATATCTTCCATGAGTGTGAGAAATTC
Source organism: Bathymodiolus septemdierum (assembly GCA_963383655.1). NCBI lineage: Eukaryota > Metazoa > Mollusca > Bivalvia > Mytilida > Modiolidae > Bathymodiolus > Bathymodiolus septemdierum. The sequence goes on from OY726517.1 coordinate 136,747,696, forward strand.
TGTCTTTTCATGAGTGGAGCACAGCGGAATGAGGGTTAAAGACAGATATTTTCTAGCACGATTGAAAGATATTCTGATCATCAATTTTCGACGAATGAAAGAATCTATTTCTTCCGTAAAATATAATGATCAGAAAGTTACCTGATTTTAGACATGTCAACATAATCCTCGTCATCTTTATTCTGTAGAACATCAATCTTAAGTAAAGTTATGTTAAACATTACCTGATTTTAGACATGTCAACATAATCTTCATCATCTTTATTCTGTAGAACATCAATCTTAAGTAAAGTTACATTAAACATTACCTGATTTTAGACATGTCAACATAATCTTCATCATCTTTATTCTGTAGAACATCAATCTTAAGTAAAGTTATATTAAACATTACCTGATTTTAGACATGTCAACATAATCTTCATCATCTTTATTCTGTAGAACATCAATCTTAAGTAAAGTTACATTAAACATTACCTGATTTTAGACATGTCAACATAATCTTCATCATCTTTATTCTGTAGAACATCAATCTTAAGTAAAGTTATATTGAACATTACCTGATTTTAGACATGTCAACATAATCTTCATCATCTTTATTCTGTAGAACATCAATCTTAAGTAAAGTTATATTGAACATTACCTGATTTTAGACATGTCAACATAATCTTCATCATCTTTATTCTGTAGAACATCAATCTTAAGTAAAGTTATATTGAACATTACCTGATTTTAGACATGTCAACATAATCTTCATCATCTTTATTCTGTAGAACATCAATCTTAAGTAAAGTTATATTGAACATTACCTGATTTTAGACATGTCAACATAATCTTCATCATCTTTATTCTGTAGAACATCAATCTTAAGTAAAGTTACATTAAACATTACCTGATTTTAGACATGTCAACATAATCTTCATCATCTTTATTCTGTGGAACATCAATCTTTAACACAATACATTCAAATATCAGTTCTACCAGTATGTCTATCTGTTCTACTGGGAGTTTATTTAAAATCTCCTCTATAGCTTGTCTTTGTTCCTCTGTCAATGGCTTTTTAAAGTTATCAGATATCCCTTCAAAAGCTTTCTGAAAGAATGATAAAAAAATACTTTATAAAAATGAGTCGTGAAATATTGTCTGCAACAAGTTTTGATTGGGGTTTTTCATTTGTATATCACACACAAAACTTAAGTTAGGAATGATCCTGGTTAGAAAATCAAATAATTGAAATCAATACAAAAAATAACTGAAACCATCTACACCCCCTTTTAAAATGGTCAATTTTGACCTGTTCTGACCGTGTCCAGCAACTTTAGAAAAACAGACTTTCAGAGGAAAATAGCTGAAGTCAGTTAAATAACTGAAAAAAAACCATCCCTGTTTAGTGTTAGTGAATTAAAACATATGTCTCCACGTCAATTGGCCCTATCACTGATAAAAAAAATTACATGACCTTGTCACAAAGTACAAAACATTTAACATTTAAGACAACATATACCACAAATAAAAAATAACATATTGACCTTGACATCTAAGATCAATGTTACAGTGATCTTGATTTTATACAAGGTATGCAGCTATGACCTAATACCTCTACCTATACATGCAAAATATGATGGCACTGGGTGATAAGGTAGCTATACACAACAAACATAACTTTCCACCATTTTTGTTGTTGAAACTTTCCATTTCTTACTTTATGCAAGTGGTATTGTACATTAAACATAAAAATTACAAATATTTCTCTTAGAAGATAGAAATGTTTAAAATTGCATGCAGTATATTAATAATTAATAAATGAAACCATGATAACTTTCTTAATCTTCGACAAATTTGAATCTAGAGTTAGGGTTCATATCTTCATTCGACGAATCAGAGATGAGCCTACTTTTTAAAACTGAGTACACTACAAAAGCTTTTGTCCGATTTGACAATATATTTAACTGTCTTGCATATGATTGGATGGTCACAGACAAATGAAAGATTACCGGACACGATCTTGAGAAGGGATTTGTTAGATGTTGGTGTAAAGCCAGAATTGAAAATTAAACCAAGAATTTACTGTGTCCAAAGGACAATATGCCTTGCCATTATGTTGTCACATAATATAACTATATTGAAAATGCACGAAAGTGACCATGATTCCTACAAAAGTCGTCGAATCAAAATGGTGGGATAATATACATTTATTTCCTTTGCATATGAAGACATGAAGATTTGTTCACCCGAGAAAAGTCATATTTCCCGAGGGCAATGCCCGAGGGAAATATGACTATTTCGAGGGTGAACACATTTTCATATCCCCCTTATGCAAGGGAAATGAAATCTTTTTGCCATCTTTGTTTACAAAATTATTATTTCGGAACATCTCTGGAGTTATCTTTACTAACATGGAATACCGTTATATGACCAAAGCGTTAAATCTTGAGAATTTTTAATAAGGGAAATACGATATTGTTGAGAGGGAAATACGATGTTGTTGAGAGGGAAATACGATGTTTTGTTAAATGTCACGTGGGATTTTTCCGATCAATCAAATTTCTATATAAGTAAAATAAATATTATAGAGTGGAATAATATGATTAACTACACATCATGACTAATAATCCTACCAATATGACAGCTATCTGACCAATGACCTCAGAGGAGTCACATTCACAAAATGAAGTGGGACGAACGAACAAATTAACATAATGGTATAAAATTTATTGATCCACCTGATATTATGAAAAATCTATTGTTTATATTTCTTCAATTTTAACATATCTTAACAAATACATTGGTTTTTATCTACTCACCTTGTCATATTTAGCCAGGAATTTAGCTCTTTCTAAAGCTAATGTTATCCACAAGGACATGGTATGCTTACACTTGCTGGCCTGTTCTGCCTGAAATGAGATATTGAAATATATAAATTAATTATTAATGTTCTATTAAAATTGTATCTATATATACCAGTATGTATGAATAATATATAAAGATGTTTTGCATACACAGCCATCTTTATTGAGTACAAAATTGTGCAATGTGTATAAATTTACTTTTAACTTCTGCACATGTACTCGATAAAGATGGACCTCCCCAGTGGTGTAATAATTAGCATGTTGACTTCACATTTGGGATACCCTGGGTTCAATATCTGGTTTGGTCAAACCAAAGACCTTAACTTTGATATTTGTCACTTCTCTGGGTGCAAGGAATGCAGCTCTATTTTCACATTTTAAGTATGAGTTTCACATTCGTATTCCAAAATCATCAAATCAGAGTGAGTGAGTGATTGTTGTTTAATGCCAACTCAGCAATTTTTCAGCTATATCATGGCAAAAACAAGTTAATTTTCGACAAGATGATGATGAGGTCCGCTTTGTACAAGACCAACACGCTTAGTTGGATTTTTATAGTGCTAGCTCACTGAAACAAATGTCTGCGGATAGACATGTCGCCCAACTAGGACACATTATCCTGATTCCAAGCCAACCTGTCTTTGCTCTTTCTCCTTAATGTCTTTGGTTTGACCGAATGGGGCTCGAACCCACGATCAACCACACTCGAGGTGAGCATGCTAACCATTACACCACCAATGCGGTCACGTTTTATGATCATAAAGACTGGCGGACATGTTTGTAAAGAAAACTTATTATTATATCACCTTTGGACTTGGGAATGGCTTGTCCATCTTCAGTGTATTAGACATAAAATGATACAGAGAACTCTCAGGATCAGATCCTACTGACTTCAAGAAGCTGATGGCAATGTCTAGTTTATCAAGACTCTCACACAGATCAGGGTACGACTTCAGACGTAGCTCTCCACATATCTGACTTTGTACTGCTGGATTTAATCTATCCTGGATAAAGAAATAGAAAAAAATGAGTAAATTAATGAGGCATATATACCCCCTCCCCTCCCCCCACAATCTCTAAATAAAAATTGCAAAATGGGCTTAATAACACAGAACAGAATTAAATTAACCTCTAATAAGATGTGTTTGTGTACCAGTGGTAAAAAATAATTTATTAATGAAACTTCTAACAAGAACAAAATTGTTTTTCATTTTTTTTTAATCTTTCGGCAATACCTGTGTTTAGTTAGCATGTCAAACATAGATGTCTTATAAATAACATTATTGACTTGAAATTGCTTGAACTAAAACTACAATTAAATTAAAATTTTTGTTCCTTTAAAAAAATGTATTATACTGACTACTTTAAGTGTTTATGTAATATTTGTATTTAGTATTTTTATTTATTTAATACATGTATCAAAAGTAAAGTAAAAACTTTGATGTCATAACTTTGGGGGAAAAAAATGTAATATACATGTATCAAGAACATAAATTCCCAGAACAAAATTTTGTGTTAGTAATTTTTTTTACTGTCGGGTTGGATTTTAGAACTGTCACTATACAATGTTTTTATTCAGGGGGTCATGGTGTTTAATGCCACTTTCAACAACATTTCCGTTATATCGTGGTGGTCAGTTTTATTGGTGGAGGAAACAGGAGTACCAGGAGAAAACCACTGACAAACTTTATCACATAATGTTGTATCGAGTACACCTCGTCTGAGCAGGATTTGAAACTCATAGCTAAAGTTAGTGGTTATAGGCACCGATTGCATAGGTACATGTAGCTGTAAATCCAACTACCATATGAACACAATCATGATGGCTCCACCCTGACTTAACTGGAATCCTGCATAAACCATACTTTAAATAAAGTCCAACTGTAGGAAGATGGCCCCACCCTGACTCAACCGGAATCCTGCATAAACCATACTTAAAATAAAGTCCAACTGTAGGAAATCTTTGCTAATTTTACATGTATATACTGAACACCTGTTTATTATACCCCCGCTCCCCGAAGGGGGAGGGGGATATACTGTTTTACCTCTGTCCGTCCTTCCGTCCGTCCAAAATATTTTCCGTCACATTTTTCTCAGTAACTGTTGATGGCAGAAATCTGATATTTGGTCACAAGCGTCATATAGGTATACCATATTGTGGGTAGCGTTTTTGGACCCGTCAGATTCCTACTTCCTGTTTGTCGACTTAGTTGGTTTTTATACACATTGAACATATATGCACATTTTTCGTCACATTTTTCTCAGCAACTATTAATGGCAGAAATCTGATATTTGGTCACAAGCTTCATATTGGTACCCCATATCGTGGGAAGCGTTTTTGGACCCATCAGATTCCTACTTCCTGTTTGCTGACTTTGTTGATTTTTATACACATTTAACATACATTTGTATATGCACATTTTTCGTCGCATTTTTCTAAGCAACTATTGATGACAGGAATCTGATATTTGGTCACAAGCTTCATATAGGTATGCCATATTGTGGGAAGCGTTTTTGACCCGTCAGATTCCTACTTCCTGTTTGCCGACTTAGTTGGTTTTTATACACATTGAACATATATGCACATTTTTCTCAGCAACTATTGATGGCAGAGATCTGATATTTGGTCACAAGCTTCATATAGGTACCCCATATCATGGGAAGCATTTTTGGACCCATCAGATTCCTACTTCCTGTTTGCCGACTTTGTTGATTTTTATACACATTGAACATACATTTTGTATATGCCCATTTTTAGTCGCATTTTTCTCAGCAACTATTGATGGCAGAAATCTGATATTTGGTCACAAGCTTCATATAGGTACCCGTCAGATTCCTACTTCCTGTTTGCCGAAGAACGGGGGTATCATAAGTGAGCATTTGCTCACAGTTCATCTTGTTCCATACACAAAAGTGGGTCCCAGTAAGGTTTGATATTCATAACACAAGTAATCAGTGTGTTCTATTATCGATTATCCTGATTCAGTATACATGTAGTAGAAAGTGAGGTAAATGATATCTTAACGTTACTGACAAAACGTAGTATGAAAGCTGAATAGTTACGATTTATTTTAAAACTTATTCAAATCACATATTAACAAGTGCAGAAAAACACACCCATTACAAGAAATGATTCAAACCTACAGTACAGACTGAGACATAGCGTGATAAATCACTGTGATAGATTTGGATATATCTTTTGTTCTATTAAATATATCTTCAAAATTTCATTTACATTTAGAGTGTTACTAACTATTACCTAAAAGACATATCAAAATAACTAAATAGATTAAACAGACCAAAAGATATATGAGTATCACTTAGAAGAGTGATACGTCTATCACAGTGATTTATCATGCTATGTCTCTGACTGTACTGTATAAGTAAAATGTTCCTTACCTGTTTAACTCTACCATATAAACTCTTGAACACCACAGCATTTGTAGATTCTGACCTGTATGTAATTGTTTCTATCTGAAATAACAATTTTTATTGAAAATTACTTTAAAAAAAATAAACATGAATTTTACATTTATTATGTAATTGTTTTTGTAATGATTTACAGTTATCTATTTACAAATTTTATATCTTAATTAGTAGAATTATGTGGTATTGAGAACAAACTCCTGATGATGTTTTAAAGTCTAGGATGACATTAAATACCAGTGATGTTAAATACCAGTAACTGATATAATGGTAAAAACTTGAATGGCCATTTACTGCACTAGTGAGGTAACCACTTATTTGAGTTCAAATAAATCCGGTTGAGATGGTTTTAAAGTGACCGTTTACAGCAGGTGATCATTAATTTAAGACGACTGTTCAGGCAAGTGTGACTATAATTACATTGGGTTATTGTGTTTAACGCCACTTTCGACAATAGTTCAATTATATCGTGGTGGTCAGTTTTATTGGTGGAGGAAACCAGAGTACCTGGACAAAACCACTGACCTGTCGTAAGTCACTGACAAATTTGATAATATAATGTTGTATCGAGTACATTTCGCCTGAGCGGGATTCGAACTCACAATGTTAGTGGTGATATGCACTGATTGCACAGGTAGTTGTAAATCCAACTACCATACGATCACGACAGTCTCCCTGTATAATTATAGTCTAGCAAATATGATAAAAAAAATTACACTACCTGTTGTATTTCATTTATAATAGACTTTGAAAACAGAAATCTGTCCATTAACTGTCTTTCTAGGTTGGTAACGTTATAATCCACTTTTGTTCCCTGTCCTACTTCAAATGAGTAATTACAGTTAGCTAACACCATGGGTAACAAATCTCTGTCTGGATGGTAACTTATCAAATGGGCTGAGGATATGTCCTTTACATGGACCTTGGGTAAACTGTTCTCTCTGAAAGATTAAACATAAAGGATCATGGGTAACAGATCTCTGTCTGGGTGGTAATTTATCAAATGGGCAGATGATATGTCCTTTACATGGACCTTGGGTAAACTGTTCTCTCTGAAAGATTAAACATAAAGGATCATGGGTAACAGATCTCTGTCTGGGTGGTAACTTATCAAATGGGCAGAGGATATGTCCTTTACATGGACCTTGGGTAAACTGTCCTCTCTGAAAGATTAAACATAAAGGATCATGGGTAACAGATCTCTGTCTGGGTGGTAACTTATCAAATGGGCAGAGGATATGTCCTTTACATGGATCTTGGGTAGACTGTCCTCTCTGAAAGATAAAACATAAAGGATCATGGGTAACAGATCTCTGTCTGGGTGGTAACTTATCAAATGGGCAGAGGATATGTCCTTTACATGGACCTTGGGTAGACTGTCCTCTCTGAAAGATAAAACATAAAGGATCATGGGTAACAAATCTCTGTCTGGGTGGTAACTTATCAAATGGGCAGAGGATATGTCCTTTACATGGACCTTGGGTAAACTGTTCTCTCTGAAAGATTAAACATAAAGGATCATGGATAACAGATCTCTGTCTGGGTGGTAACTTATCAAATGAGCAGAGGATATGTCCTTTACATGGACCTTGGGTAAACTGTCCTCTCTGAAAGATAAAACATAAAGGATCATGGGTAACAGATCTCTGTCTGGGTGGTAACTTATCAAATGGGCTGAGGATAATGTCCTTTACATGGACCTTGGGTAGACTGTCCTCTCTGAAAGATAAAATAAAGGATCATGGGTAACAGATCTCTGTCTGGGTGGTAACTTATCAAATGGGTTGAGGATATGCCCTTTACATGGACCTTGGGTAAACTGTTCTCTCTGAAAGATAAAACATAAAGGATCATGGGTAACAGATCTCTGTCTGGGTGGTAACTTATCAAATGGGCTGAGCATAATGTCCTTTACATGGACCTTGGGTAAACTGTCCTCTCTGAAAGATAAAACATAAAGGATCATGGGTAACAGATCTCTGTCTGGGTGGTAACTTATCAAATGGGCTGAGGATAATGTCCTTTACATGGACCTTGGGTAGACTGTCCTCTCTGAAAGATAAAATAAAGGATCATGGGTAACAGATCTCTGTCTGGGTGGTAACTTATCAAATGGGCAGAGGATATGTCCTTTACATGGACCTTGGGTAAACTGTTCTCTCTGAAAGATAAAACATAAAGGATCATGGGTAACAGATCTCTGTCTGGATGGTAACTTATCAAATGGGTTGAGGATATGTCCTTTACATGGACCTTGGGTAAACTGTCCTCTCTGAAAGATAAAACATAAAGGATCATGGGTAACAGATCTCTGTCTGGATGGTAACTTATCAAATGGGCAGAGGATATGTCCTTTACATGGACCTTGGGTAAACTGTTCTCTCTGAAAGATTAAACATAAAGGATCATGGGTAACAGATCTCTGTCTGGGTGGTAACTTATCAAATGGGCAGAGGATATGTCCTTTACATGGACCTTGGGTAAACTGTTCTCTCTGAAAGATAAAACATAAAGGATCATGGGTAACAGATCTCTGTCTGGATGGTAACTTATCAAATGGGCTGAGGATATGTCCTTTACATGGACCTTGGGTAAACTGTCCTCTCTGAAAGATAAAACATAAAGGATCATGGGTAACAGATCTCTGTCTGGATGGTAACTTATCAAATGGGCTGAGGATAATGTCCTTTACATGGACCTTGGGTAGACTGTCCTCTCTGAAAGATAAAATAAAGGATCATGGGTAACAGATCTCTGTCTGGGTGGTAACTTATCAAATGGGCTGAGGATATGTCTTTTACATGGACCTTGGGTAAACTGTCCTCTCTGAAAGATTAAACATAAAGGATCATGGGTAACAGATCTCTGTCTGGATGGTAACTTATCAAATGGGCTGAGGATATGTCTTTTACATGGACCTTGGGTAAACTGTCCTCTCTGAAAGATAAAACATAAAGGATCATGGGTAACAGATCTCTGTCTGGATGGTAACTTATCAAATGGGCTGAGGATATGTCCTTTACATGGACCTTGGATAAACTGTCCTCTCTGAAAGATAAAACATAAAGGATCATGGGTAACAGATCTCTGTCTGGGTGGTAACTTATCAAATGGGCAGAGGATATGTCCTTTACATGGACCTTGGGTAAACTGTCCTCTCTGAAAGATAAAACATAAAGGATCATGGGTAACAGATCTCTTTTTGGGTGGTAACTTATCAAATGGGTTGAGGATATGTCCTTTACATGGACCTTGGGTAAACTGTCCTCTCTGAAAGATAAAACATAAAGGATCATGGGTAACAGATCTCTGTCTGGGTGGTAACTTATCAAATGGGCTGAGGATATGTCTTTTACATGGACCTTGGGTAAACTGTCCTCTCTGAAAGCTAAAACATAAAGGATCATGGGTAACAGATCTCTGTCTGGATGGTAACTTATCAAATGGGCAGAGGATATGTCCTTTACATGGACCTTGGGTAAAGTGTCCTCTCTGAAAGATAAAACATAGAGGATCATGGGTAACAGATCTCTGTCTGGGTGGTAACTTATCAAATGGGCAGAGGATATGTCATTTACATGGACCTTGGGTAAACTGTCCTCTCTGAAAGATAAAACATAGAGGATCATGGGTAACAGATCTCTGTCTGGGTGGTAACTTATCAAATGGGCAGAGGATATGTCCTTTACATGGACCTTGGGTAAACTGTCCTCTCTGAAAGATAAAATAAAGGATCATAGGTAACAGATCTCTGTCTGGGTGGTAACTTATCAAATGGGCTGAGGATATGTCCTTTACATGGACCTTGGGTAAACTGTCCTCTCTGAAAGATAAAACATAGAGGATCATGGGTAACAGATCTGTCTGGGTGGTAACTTATCAAATGGGCTGAGGATATGTCCTTTACATGGACCTTGGGTAAACTGTCCTCTCTGAAAGATAAAACATAAAGGATCATGGGTAACAGATCTCTGTCTGGGTGGTAACTTATCAAATGGGCAGAGGATATGTCCTTTACATGGACCTTGGGTAAACTGTTCTCTCTGAAAGATAAAATAAAGGATCATGGGTAACAGATCTCTGTCTGGGTGGTAACTTATCAAATGGGCTGAGGATATGTCCTTTACATGGACCTTGGGTAAACTGTCCTCTCTGAAAGATAAAACATAAAGGATCATGGGTAACAGATCTCTGTCTGGGTGGTAACTTATCAAATGGGCTGAGGATATGTCCTTTACATGGACCTTGGGTAAACTGTCCTCTCTGAAAGATAAGATAAAGGATCATGGGTAACAGATCTCTGTCTGGGTGGTAACTTATCAAATGGGCAGAGGATATGTCCTTTACATGGACCTTGGGTAAACTGTCCTCTCTGAAAGATAAAACATAAAGGATCATGGGTAACAGATCTCTGTCTGGGTGGTAACTTATCAAATGGGCTGAGGATATGTCCTTTACATGGACCTTGGGTAAACTGTCCTCTCTGAAAAAGAAAACATAAAAGGATCATGGGTAACAGATCTCTGTCTGGGTGGTAACTTATCAAATGGGCAGAGGATATGTCCTTTACATGGACCTTGGGTAAACTGTCCTCTCTGAAAGATAAAATTAAGGATCATGGGTAACAGATCTCTGTCTGGGTGGTAACTTATCAAATGGGCTGAGGATATGTCCTTTATATGGACCTTGGGTAAACTGTCCTCTCTGAAAGATAAAACATAAAGGATCATGGGTAACAAATCTCTGTCTGGGTGGTAACTTATCAAATGGGCAGAGGATATGTCCTTTACATGGACCTTGGGTAAACTGTCCTCTCTGAAAAATAAAACATAAAGGATCATGGGTAACAGATCTCTGTCTGGATGGTAACTTATCAAATGGGCTGAGGATATGTCCTTTACACGGACCTTGGGTAAACTGTCCTCTCTGAAAGATAAAACATAAAGGATCATGGGTAACAGATCTCTGTCTGGGTTGTAATTTATCAAATGGGCAGAGGATATGTCCTTTACATGGACCTTGGGTAAACTGTCCTCTCTGAAAGATAAAACATAAAGGATCATGGGTAACAGATCTCTGTCTGGATGGTAACTTATCAAATGGGCAGAGGATATGTCCTTTACATGGACCTTGGGTAAAGTGTCCTCTCTGAAAGATAAAATAAAGGATCATGGGTAACAGATCTCTGTCTGGGTGGTAACTTATCAAATGGGCTGAGGATATGTCCTTTACATGGACCTTGGGTAAACTGTCCTCTCTGAAAGATAAAACATAAAGGATCATGGGTAACAGATCTCTGTCTGGATGGTAACTTATCAAATGGGCAGAGGATATGTCCTTTACATGGACCTTGGGTAAAGTGTCCTCTTTGAAAGATAAAATAAAGGATCATGGGTAACAGATCTCTGTCTGGGTGGTAACTTATCAAATGGGCTGAGGATATGTCCTTTACATGGACCTTGGGTAAACTGTCCTCTCTGAAAGATAAAACATAGAGGATCATGGGTAACAGATCTCTGTCTGGGTGGTAACTTATCAAATGGGCAGAGGATATGTCCTTTACATGGACCTTGGGTAAACTGTCCTCTCTGAAAGATAAAATAAAGGATCATGGGTAACAGATCTCTGTCTGGGTGGTAACTTATCAAATGGGCTGAGGATATGTCCTTTACATGGACCTTGGGTAAACTGTCCTCTCTGAAAGATAAAACATAGAGGATCATGGGTAACAGATCTCTGTCTGGGTTTTTTATCAAATGGGCCGAGGATATGTCCTTTACATGGACCTTGGGTAAACTGTTCTCTCTGAAAGATAAAACATAAAGGATAATGGGTAACAGATCTCTGTCTGGGTGATAACTTATCAAATGGGCTGAGGATATGTCCTTTACATGGACCTTGGGTAAACTGTCCTCTCTGAAAGATAAAATAAAGGATCATGGGTAACAAATCTCTGTCTGGATGGTAACTTATCAAATGGGCTGAGGATATGTCCTTTACATGGACCTTGGGTAAACTGTCCTCTCTGAAAGAAAAATCACATAGGATGAAAAACCCATCTTGTCTTGGTGGCAACTTCTTTTCTATATCTTCCTCCAGCTACTGGAGGACAATCTTGGATCAATATTTGATTTGATATTCTAAAAATATTTTTAAAATATAATTAAGTTTAACTGTTAAATTATAGCAGAGATTTAAAAATGAAACAACAATTTTGTTTTACATTGTAATTTATTTACTCAGTTGTTACTAAGGAGGTGAAAAATAATAGCAAAACCTTTCAACAATGCTTTTAGCTTCTTTTTTTCCATTGTCAATAGCTATAATGTGTAATCATCACTCAGGTTGATCTTCATGTACTATTTAAGAAATAATTCATAGAAGCCATACTGTGTTATGAGCAGGGCACGAAAATTAATGCTGGTCCGCTAGCCCGAGGTTAGTAAGATCAGCATCGGGCTAGAAGAACTCTCTTAGAAGCTAGTCCGATGGGCTAGTTAAAATTTCCAATTGTCAATTATTGTTTCCACTTCATTAATTTTAATGACATAATTAAAAATCATAATTAGTCATTCATATTACTGTGTTTGTTTACGCTGTACACAATTTACCTGTGGAGAATTCCCTCGATAGCAATTAGATCCTAGAGGATGGTCATCACTAATATTTTACCTCTTAATGATGAGCTACGCATAAACTTTTATCTAGATGCTTATACAAGGTCAGAGAATGAACTTTTATTCAATCGTGATATACCGAATTATTTTACGACTTTTTTTTTTTCTTTTTTTTTTATAAATCATTGTGTTTTTATGTTCTACACATAAACTTTTAACCAAACGCTTTTATAAGGTCAGAGAATGACCTTTTATCCAATCGTGATATACTGAATTATGCTACGTCTTTTCTTTTTTTTAAATCAACTAGACGCTTTTATAAGGTCAGTGAATGAACTTTTATCCAATCGTGATATACTGAATTATTTTACGTCTTTTTAAAATCATTGTACTTTTATCCAATGAAATTGGAGTGCTCCAACTTATGGAGGAAATTACTGAAAACACGAAACACGGTATATGAATTGATCAAATTATTCGATAATCCGGGTAACTCAGTGAACGTTCTTGACAACAGAATCTAATGTTCAAGAAATGTGGCGACACATTACCGGCGTAGAGCAACCAGCGAAAAAATTAGATAATAATGAAAAATTGGAGAGAAAAAGAACGTATGATCAGGTCAAAAGAAAAAGAAAATTTCAAACAAGCTAGCAGAAAAACCGCATGTTTCATACATATGACATTCCAAGTTATAACCCTACTGATGCCATCAACCTTTGGAATTTGACAGGACAAAGAACACGGAGATCAAGCCAACGACCATACGGTTCCAAACAGGATGATGATGACGTTTCAAGTGATGACAATACTGACATTCTTTCTTCATTATAATTTTGTCTATCTCTAATAAAATAATTATTATGTAATTTTTAGTAATTGATGGTCGGGCTAGTAGAATATCTGGGGGGCTAGTTGATTTTTATATCTACTAGTCCTGCTGGCTAGTTGAAATTTTTGCTTAAATTCTACCCCCGGTTATGAGTTTTAATATTGGTTGGCCAATATTAGTATTTTATCCTGAGAGGTAGTGAGAGACCAAATTTACTAATATCCTGTCAACCCATGTTAAAACTCACAACACAGTATGGCTTCAATGTATTATTTCGAGTCTCATATGTACAAATATTGGTTACTGTAAAGAGCATTACAAATGTCCCCCAAACAAACAATACAAGTACTAGTGGTATGAATGAAGAATAGTTTGAGAACATAGTAAGAAATAATTAGAGCCCAGTTTTTGACTCTATCATGTCTATAGTAGGGCTTCTTTGTTATGTTACCCTACAATGTGCTACCATAAACTAGTAAGCAAAGCAAGGAAAAAATGACTTCAATTGTCTGCCATCATCTACAACACCAGTAATGGAAATGCTAGAAGACTATATTATTAGCATGAAATCAAATGCAAAAGATGTTTGTCATACACTATTATATTAATAAGCAAATATTAGATAGCTATTTGCATACTAAGTCTAAAAAGATATGGTTGTTATTCACCTTTGTGTTAAATTGAGTGTTTTTGTGGTTTCCAGGGCAACGGCAGGCATTTTGAAATTTCCAAGCCTCAAAACCATTTATACACATGCCATACAACATTTCTATTAAGTTTCATCCAATTCCAAGCAGTTTAAATTGTTCACAAATTTTGTGGTAACGGCGGCCATTCTGAAATTTCTAAGCCTCAAAATTATGTGTACACATGTCAGACAAAATTTCTGGAAAATTGCATCCAATTCCGAGCACCATAGCAAACCAACGATGAATATCAATTCGCAACATCATAATCTACTTGGAAACCAAATTTCGTCCAAATCGGAGGATTTTTGTATTTGGTAGCCATTTTATACCTTGGATACCATGGCAATGGCTGCCATTTTGAATTTTTTCAACCCCCCCAAAAGCTGCCACATACTACGGTGGATAGTCCTACTAGGTGGATCATAATATGGCTCCTAAACCATGGATATCAATTCCCAAAATCAAAATCTACTTGGAAACCAAATTTCGCCCAAATCGGAGGATTTTTGTATTTGGTGGCCATTTTGTACCTTGGTTACCATGGCAACGGCCGCCATTTTGAATTGTTTCAACCCTCCAAAAGCTGCCACACACTACAGTGGATATTCCTACAAATTTGATGAAAGGAATCCAAATTTTTTTTAAATCTCCCCTTTTTTGTTTCCATGGCAACTGCGGCAAAAGTTTGTCCAACCTATTCCGATTTGTTTGGCTTATCTCATTTTTGAGTTTTTCAATTTTTTGGCATTTTGGCCATTTCCATGGCAATGGCGGTCATTTTGAAAATTCCGAAAGTAGTCTGCACATCTACTCATAGTGCTTAAGTTGAAATTCCTGTGAAGTTTCATTGATTTCCATTCAGTAGTCATCGAGAAATGTGTCGGATAAACTTTTGGCGGAAGAAAGAAAGAAAGAAGAAGAATAATAATAATAAGAAGAAACGGAGCAAACACAATATGTCTCCCAAACTATGGTAGTACATTTTGATGGGAATGCTAGTAACTAATATTTTTGTATGCTGGCAAGGTCACACACAATCTATGCGCACAGATTGGCTGCTCTGTCTTTCAACCTGCCAAATGCGAGCAGACGATAACTCATCAACACATGCTTTTAAAACAGGAAAGTCTTATTGATGGAACAGCCATAACAATATTATTATGTTGGCATGTTTTAATTGCAGATTGCATGTTTATCAATTTTTGGATATGTTAATTAAATATACAATGTAGATGTGTAAAACGTTGAAAAGTGTAAATAATTTTATTTTGTGATTTTATTACCTGGCTTTAATGTTTGCACCGCACATGTGTTACTGAGATTTTGCTATCTAAATAAATCACTCATTTGTTTACAAAGCAAAAGAAGGACGTCACATTAGAATAAGTTTATCAGATAATCCAATTCTCAACTGCATACATTTGAAGAAAGAAACCTGTGATACAAAAAAATTGACATAGGAGATCCTTGGTTACCGTCTGATATTTGTTTTCATACATATACAGTAAAATCTGTCTACACCAAACCCTGAATAAACTAGAATCCTGTCTAAACTGAACTTTAAATGCAGTCCCAATGTAGGAAATCTTTGTTTATTAACCTGTATAAATTGAACACCTGTCTATTTTGAACACAAAAGTTGATCCAAAGGAGGTTTGGTTCAGACAGGTTTAATTTGACATAACACATAATTACCATGATATTTAACAAGACAATACTTTGATGTAAGAATTCTATAACCTATATTTTTAGGTTAAGGAAAAATTTTGTTTGTAAGTGGTTCAATTGTTGATACATACTTTTGTTTACTTTGAACACAATAGTTCTGTAAAAACAAATTTTGTTTCTTCAACAGGTAGAACAGCAGTACATAAGAACATAGGCCTGCATCTCTGTGTGTAGGTAGTAGTCGAGATACTGGAGACTCATCTGTTATATCTGATCTACAGTACTCCTTGGCAACTGTTACTAAACTCTCATTTGCTGGGCATGCTGTAAATAATAGTAGAAAATTAAATGCCATACAAATATATCTACAGTTGAACCTAGAGTGAAAATGTTATCCCTGGTAATAACTTTTAATTTAATTTATCAGAGATAACTATCAGCCATTTTGAAGTTTCTCCTCTCGATTTTGATGAAATGAGACTCGACTGTAAAATCGTGTATTAAAAGAGAAATAACAAATATTTGTTTTACGTGTATTAAAAGGGAAATAACAAATATTTGTTTTACGTGTATTAAAAGGGAAATAACAAATATTTGTTTATACAGTTGAATCTCTTTATGTCTAAATTGGTTTACTCAAAATTTCGGCTAAGTCAATTTTTTTTAAGTCTTATTTTAAATGCAGTGCTTTTCAACTTAATTTACTCCCTCTTTTCTCTAAATTTGATGTGTCGAAATTTCAGGTGTCTTGTATCTTTTCAGTCCCTAATATATAAACCCATAACCCTAATACATACACAATCCATGTTTAATATGTAATCTCCTAAATGTTGGTATGTGAACCTTCCGGGAGGAGCATTTTTCTCCCGATTTTGAGGGTCCCTTCCGTCCCTCCTGTCAACTTTCAAAATCTTCTGCCCGTGAAAAAAATCAAGTACAATAAAATCTTGACCTACATTTTGCGATCAATATTTCTGGAAATTCCCCATTTGGAACTACTGCGCTGACGAAAAACGCCGAGAGATATGAATGGTAAAGGTGAATGTCATATTTAATGATATCCGGTTATTGATCTGTTCAACTTTACAGGTAAATTAGGTCATGGTGATTAATTAAGGTGTTGATGATTATACAACAATTATCCACTGATTGACAGTTAATTGGGGATAAGGAAGTGGGTTTGTGGCACACGTTTAGATGATTAGAAGTGTGATAGCGGCAATTAAAAATAGTTATAAACCGTTGTGCAAACAGGAGTCGGACAACCTTTGATGCCGAGGAAAACTTCTTATTTCGATCAAACGTGCAATGAATTCATCTCGGATTGAGTTGTTATGGCTTGTTTGGGACCAAAGCCGATCAAAGTATTATTTAAGGACTAAGTTCCAGGATGGAATTGATAAACCACAAAAATGCCTAAACGTATGCTATCACCCAACGTACCAGCAGCAAAGTGACTTTTAATTTTAATGCTCTATGACTTTATTGTTCAGAACATTCTGTCTTCATTGTTATTGCTTTGTTATAACCTTATGATTATGAATGATTATGAATAAATTATAAATACAGTGTTTATCCTTCCTTCATCATATGAAACACTACTAAGACAGAAATGTAAACAATATATATTGAAATGGGATGCAGTTGGTTCATTACTGAAATAAACAAAAGGAAAACATCAATAAACAATAAAAACACGTATCAAATACGTCGATAAAAAATCTCCAGTTATGAGACCAAATCTCCAGCCCAAAATTTGCAAATCTCCAATTGTAGCATAGCAACTCTATCACATGTACGTGTGGTATCTTTTCAGTCCCTAATATATAAACCCATAACCCTAATACATACACAATCCATGTTTAATATGTAATCTCCTAAATGTTGGTATGTTTTTACTATTAATTTGATGTTATATAACACAAAGAAATGGAAGTTACTCACTATATGTTTCTAATGTTTCCCTCACACAATTCCAGGCCTCAGTAAATTCTTCTAATAAGTGGTTAAATTCTTTTAATCTTCTTTCTAAAATATAAAAAATAGCATACAATATTTTTGTTGTAAGAGCCCTGAATTTTTTCTTCAGTTTGGAGGTTATCTACACAAGGTTAGGGTTATGGTGTTTAATGCCACTTTCAACAATATTTCGGCTATATCGTGGCGGTTAATTTATTGGTAGAGAAAATCGGAGTACCCGGAGAAAACTACCGACCTGCTGCAAGTCCCTTACAAACTTTATCACATAATATTGAATCGAGTACACCTCGTCTGAGCGGGATTCGAACTCACAATGTTAGTGGTGATGAGAGATTTTTTCCCCTTAAAATTTCAGAATTTTTAGATATCCAAATGTAGCAATTATCGACAATAGTAAAGGGTATCGTTCAACTGTAGACTAAAGGGACGTTTCACACTCATTTTAGGGTATGAGTTATGGTCATTATTGAATCCCCCAATATGACCGTGATTGTGGAACATCAATAAGAGTACTGTTATATTACTTTAGTTTGTGTCCAAGTGTAAAGTTGGGTAGTCTCTCATGTTCACTTACATCTAAATTCTTTCTTACTTAATGTATTTTCTGTCATTACAATTATTTGCTCGTATTTCTAACCTTGTCTCATTTGTTGTTTAACATCATGTATTTCTAACCTTGTCTCATTTGTTGTTTAACGTCATGTATTTCTAACCTTGTCTCATATGTTGTTTAACATCCTGTATTTCTAACCTTGTCTCATTTGTTGTTTAACATCCTGTATTTCTAACCTTGTCTCATTTGTTGTTTAACGTCATGTATTTCTAACCTTGTCTCATTTGTTGTTTAACGTCATGTATTTCTAACCTTGTCTCATATGTTGTTTAACATCCTGTATTTCTAACCTTGTCTCATTTGTTGTTTAACATCCTGTATTTCTAACCTTGTCTCATTTGTTGTTTAACATCATGTATTTCTAACCTTGTCTCATTTGTTGTTTAATGTCATGTATTTCTAACCTTGTCTCATTTGTTGTTTAACGTCATTTATTTCTAACCTTGTCTCATTTGTTGTTTAACATCCTGTATTTCTAACCTTGTCTTATTTGTTGTTTAACATCATGTATTTCTAACCTTGTCTAATTTGTTGTTTAACATCATGTATTTCTAACCTTGTCTCATTTGTTGTTTAACGTCATGTATTTCTAACCTTGTCTCATTTGTTGTTTAACATCCTGTATTTCTAACCTTGTCTTATTTGTTGTTTAACATCATGTATTTCTAACCTTGTCTAATTTGTTGTTTAACATCATGTATTTCTAACCTTGTCTCATTTGTTGTTTAACGTCATTTATTTCTAACCTTGTCTCATTTGTTGTTTAACATCCTGTATTTCTAACCTTGTCTCATTTGTTGTTTAACATCCTGTATTTCTAACCTTGTCTCATTTGTTGTTTAACGTCATGTATTTCTAACCTTGTCTAATTTGTTGTTTAACATCATGTATTTCTAATCTTGTCTCATTTGTTGTTTAACGTCATGTATTTCTAACCTTGTCTCATTTGTTGTTTAACGTCATTTATTTCTAACCTTGTCTCATTTGTTGTTTAACATCCTGTATTTCTAACCTTGTCTTATTTGTTGTTTAACATCATGTATTTCTAACCTTGTCTCATATGTTGTTTAACATCCTGTATTTCTAACCTTGTCTCATTTGTTGTTTAACGTCATGTATTTCTAATCTGGTCTCATTTGTTGTTTAACATCCTGTATTTCTAACCTGGTTTTATTTGTTGTTTAACGTCATGTATTTCTAACCTTGTCTCATATGTTGTTTAACATCATGTATTTCTAACCTTGTCACATTTGTTGTTTAACGTCATGTATTTCTAACCTTGTCTCATTTGTTGTTTAACATCCTGTATTTCTAACCTTGTCTCATTTGTTGTTTAACATCATGTATTTCTAACCTTGTCTCATTTGTTTTTTAACATCCTGTATTTCTAACCTTGTCTCATTTGTTGTTTAATGTCATGTATTTCTAACCTTGTCTCATATATTGTTTAACGTCATGTATTTCTAACCTTGTCTCATTTGTTGTTTAACGTCATGTATTTCTAACCTTGTCTCATTTGTTGTTTAACATTATGTATTTCTAACCTTGTCTCATTTGTTGTGTTTAACATCATGTATTTCTAACCTTGTCTCATTTGTTGTTTAACGTCATGTATTTCTAACCTTGTCTCATTTGTTGTTTAACATTCTGTATTTCTAACCTTGTCTTATTTGTTGTTTAACATCCTGTATTTCTAATATTGTCTCATTTGTTGTTTAACGTTATGTATTTCTAACCTTGTCTCATTTGTTGTTTAATGTCATGTATTTCTAACCTTGTCTCATATGTTGTTTAACATCCTGTATTTCTTACCTTGTCTCATTTGTTGTTTAACGCCATGTATTTCTAACCTTGTCTCATTTGTTGTTTAACATCCTGTATTTCTAACCTTGTCTCATTTGTTGTTTAACGTTATGTATTTCTAACCTTGTCTCATTTGTTGTTTAACATCCTGTATTTCTAGCCTTGTCTCATATGTTGTTTAACATCATGTATTTCTAACCTTGTCTCATTTGTTGTTTAATGTCATGTATTTCTAACCTTGTCTCATATATTGTTTAACATCATGTATTTCTAACCTTGTCTCATTTGTTGTTTAACGTCATGTATTTCTAACCTTGTCTCATATATTGTTTAACGTCATGTATTTCTAACCTTGTCTCATTTGTTGTTTAACATCATGTATTTCTAACCTTGTCTCATTTGTTGTTTAACATCATGTATTTCTAACCTTGTCTCATTTGTTGTTTAACATCATGTATTTCTAACCTTGTCTCATTTGTTGTTTAACGTCGTGTATTTCTAACCTTGTTTCATTTGTTGTTTAACCTCCTGTATAGTCAATGTTGTAGCTTCAGCTCTGTCTAACTTTCTACTGTATTTCTGTATCAACATTTTCTGTAGTCGTATGATACTGGGAACAAATCTAATTGCTCTCAAATGGTGCTCCTGTAGAATAAAAGCACATATTCAAGGAATTTTATCTTAATAAAAACTTTTTTTTTAATTTGCATTAAATTCTTCTTATACTAAATCTTTATATTTCTTATATCTTATATTCTATATACATTTCTTAATAATAAATGTTTAGTGGATTTTATTTTCATCCCCAAAAATGTGAAAAACAAGTTTGTCCCTTTTTTTTGCCTGTTTGTTTATTATTGCACAAAAATGGCATTATTTGGATACCATTCACATCCTCTTTCATGTTTAAACTGCAATTTCACAAAATAATCTCAAATTTAAATTCTTAAAATCAATGGTTACCTCTTGCAGGAATAATCTTAATACAGGTAATTTCAGTTTTGCAGCACCTATATGTTGTCTAAGATGGTTTACAGAGATCATAGCACAGTACCTCCATACTGCTGGTATTTCCTGTAATGCCATGACGTCATGTGCTTCCTGTGGTTTATCTGTCTCATACAGAATCTGTAGTAATGGATCAGAACCTAATACAAAACAAAAAATAATAACCGATTTATTTCTAAAATTTTAGGAATTCCTGAACAAGAATTTCAATATCCTTGTGAATCTTGAGTTGACTAGTTCATTCTTGACGCATGATTAGCTTAAATTTTTGTTATTAGAACAAATATTTCCTACAATTTCTAAAATTTATCTTCTTGTTTTACCACTAATGACAATGGCCAACCTATTTTACATTAATTCTAGATGTGTCGGAACGACAGGAATGTTCCTGCCATGAATATTAAATCATAGTGAAATAAAGTGGTGACAACTAAATATTTGGCCAAATTGCAAAGCCCAACAGCTGTAAGTTGGCCAAAAATCATTCCACCGGAACGAATTTCAAAGTTGATCTGTAACTTATGATTATACACTCATACCAAAAATCAAGTCAATATCTTAAATCATAGTGAGATAAAGTGGTGACAACTAAATATTTGGCCAAATTTCAAAGTCCAAGCGCCATAACTCGGCCAAAACTCATTGGACCGGAACGAAATGTAAACTTGATCTGTAACTCATCATTATACACTCATATACCAAAAATCAAGTCAATATCTCCAAGCATAGCGAAAAAAAGTGGTGACAACTAAATATTTGGCCAAATTTCACAGCTGTAAGTTGGCCAAAAATCATTCCATCGGAACGAATTTCAAAGTTGATCTGTAACTTATGATTATACACTCTCATACCAAAAATCAAGTCAATATCTCAAATCATAGTGAAAAAAAGTGGTGACAACTAAATATTTGGCCAAATTTCAAAGTCCAAGGGTCATAACTCGGCCAAAAATCATTGGACCAGAACGAAATATAAACTTGATCTGTAACTTATCATTATACACTCATATACCAAAAATCAAGTCAATATCTCAAAGCATAGTGAACAAAATTGGTGACAACTGTTTTGTTTTGGAATTACGGAATGACGGACATGGGTAACACTATATGTCCCGGCCACTTAGTGGCGGGGACATAAAGATATGAATAAAATAAATTTGAAAGGAAATGCTTAGAACGTGGTGCAATACTATTGATAATATATGTCAAAATATCAAATTTGAGATCAAAAGGGAAAATGACAATATCATTCTTTGAGATCAAAAGGAAAAATATCCAAATTACAGATAAATGTATTTAAATAAAAATCTTACCTAATCTTTGATCTTTCAATATTCTGTCATTAGTATGTCCTATGATATTCTGTAAGTCCTAAAATGTATAAAAGCAATATTTAACAAATGTAATATTATACCCCCACTCATAGAGAGGGGGCTATATTGCAATCGTTTGTCCATCCGTTCACACTTTCGTAACAGATATCTCAGCTTCTACTAGAAGAAATTATTTTATATTTGATATATGGCTTTGGCATGGTCACTTGTACTGTGTCTCCCCTTTCCAGGCTTACCGCACATCTACTTCCTATTTACCGCGCGACTTAGAATATTTCATGTTTGCCGTAATGAAAACTTTCGTAACAGATATCTCAGCTTCTACTGGAAGAAATGATTTGATATTTGATATATGGCTTTGGCATGGTGACTTGTACTGTGTCTCCCCTTTCCAGGCTTACCGCACATCTACTTCCTGTTTACCGCGTGACTTAGAATTTTTCATGTTTGCCATAATGAAAATTTTCATAACAGATATCTCAGCTTCTACTGGGAGAAATGATTTTATATTTGATATATGGCTTTGGCATGGTCACTTGTACCGTGTCTCCCCTTTCCAGGCTTACTGCACATCTACTTCCTATTTACCGCATGACTTAGAATATTTCATGTTTGCCGTAATGAAAACTTTTGTAACAGATATCTCAGCTTCTACTGGAAGAAATGATTTTATATTTGATATATGGCTTTGGCATGGTGACTTGTACTGTGTCTCCCCTTTCCAGGCTTACCGCACATCTACTTCCTGTTTACCATGTGACTTAAGAATTTTTCATGTTTTTACGGCATTTTCTGGTAATGAGTGTTGAGATATATACAAATTTGACACAAATGAATGAGTGGGGGTATTCTTAGCACGACGTAGCGTGCAACATCTTGTTGTATTTGATATAAAAACCTGATTAATAGAAGTAACTATTGAATGAATCAGATATGTATTGCTTCAACAAAGAAAATTAGACATAGGAATATTAAAAACCTCACAAATCTATCTATACTTTATAAATATTATATTCCTTCCCTAAATCACTTTATATAGCACTCTTCTGTCCAATAACCGCAAGCAAATGCAATTATCTTTTAATTAATTTGTATAATGCATAATTAAATCTCTACCTTATCGTTGAGCAACTGATTTACTAGTAAAATCTTTATAAAAGTAAGCAACAAAATTTTAAAGTACTTTTCAATTTACAATAATTTATTTCAATTTTAATTTGATTCTTATAAAATAAAATTCCAAAAAACAACAGTTTGAAAATCAACCTGAAGAACTGGTTCAATGTATCTCTTGGCAAAATCTTCCTCCCACTTTGATCTTGAATTTTTGTCCAATAAACTACAAATATTTGGTGGATGATTTTCTCCTGAAATTTATATAAACAGAAAAATGACTACAAGATTAAACATGTAGAAATCATATATTATAGTCACTAAGTTTTTTATTAAAATTTTAAAAGAAAATACATGTACATTATAGTCTCTGTCTTATCAGGCCTCTCCCACCAAAGGACACCCCTCTTATCAGGCCTCTCCCATCAAAGGACACCCCTCTTATCAGGCCTCTCCCACCAAAGGACATCCCCTTTTATCACATAAGATTTCAGATACTTAGATAGTAAAATACTACTAAATTGTCTCTTTCAAAAGAGGCTACTCCACTTATAAAGCCACATTTTCTTTGTAAAAGGGGTGGCCTTTCTGAGGTTTAGAGTTTGATAACTACATTACCTAGATATTGTAAAAGGGGTGGCCTTTCTGAGGTTTAGAGTTTGATAACTACATTACCTAGATATTGTAAAAGGGGTGGCCTGTCTGAGGTTTAGAGTTTGATAACTACATTACCTAGATATTGTAAAAGGGGTGGCCTTTCTGAGGTTTAGAGTTTGATAACTACATTACCTAGATATTGTAAAAGGGGTGGCCTGTCTGAGGTTTAGAGTTTGATAACTACATTACCTAGATATTGTAAAAGGGGTGGCCTTTCTGAGGTTTAGAGTTTGATAACTACATTACCTAGATATTGTAAAAGGGGTGGCCTTTCTGAGGTTTAGAGTTTGATAACTACATTACCTAGATATTGTAAAAGGGGTGGCCTTTCTGAGGTTTAGAGTTTGATAACTACATTACCTAGATATTGTAAAAGGGATGGCCTTTCTGAGGTTTAGAGTTTAATAACTACATTACCTAGATATTGTAAAAGGGGTGGCCTTTCTGAGGTTTAGAGTTTGATAACTACATTACCTAGATATTGTAAAAGGGGTGGCCTTTCTGAGGTTTAGAGTTTGATAACTACATTACCTAGATATTGTAAAAGGGGTGGCCTGTCTGAGGTTTAGAGTTTGATAACTACATTACCTAGATATTGTAAAAGGGATGGCCTTTCTGAGGTTTAGAGTTTGATAACTACATTACCTAGATATTGTAAAAGGGGTGGCCTTTCTGAGGTTTAGAGTTTGATAACTACATTACCTAGATATTGTAAAAGGGGTGGCCTTTCTGAGGTTTAGAGTTTGATAACTACATTACCTAGATATTGTAAAAGGGGTGGCCTGTCTGAGGTTTAGAGTTTGATAACTACATTACCTAGATATTGTAAAAGGGATGGCCTGTCTGAGGTTTAGAGTTTGATAACTACATTACCTAGATATTGTAAAAGGGGTGGCCTTTCTGAGGTTTAGAGTTTGATAACTACATTACCTAGATATTGTAAAAGGGGTGGCCTTTCTGAGGTTTAGAGTTTGATAACTACATTACCTAGATATTGTAAAAGGGATGGCCTTTCTGAGGTTTAGAGTTTGATAACTACATTACCTAGATATTGTAAAAGGGATGGCCTTTCTGAGGTTTAGAGTTTGATAACTACATTACCTAGATATTGTAAAAGGGGTGGCCTTTCTGAGGTTTAGAGTTTGATAACTACATTACCTAGATAAGTCAAATTTACCCATAATAGAAATTTTTGAAGATTTATCATTTCATAAACACATCTTCATTAAAAAAAAACAGACTGATAGTTGATATTTCTCCAATCTTGTGCAATTCACATATTTGAAAGTGGCATTAAACACCAATAATCTACTAAACTCAATGTTTATCCACCAAGATCTTCTTATCACATATTATTTCCTTTTATTATATTTGTTACCAAACAATAAATGTTTTAATAGATGAAATAAAATCTATTTCTTTAGAAGGATTGTGTATCTGTTTAGAATACTTTCCCTGTGTTAATGTTGATTCTAATATGACCTCCTTCTTTCGCTTTGTTAACAAATGAGCGAGTTATCCATTCGGTATAATCTCATTAGCACATGTGCCGGTGAATATGACTGACTTTTCCATTGGCAGCTTAAATTGTGTGCGACATTTTCCGCAAACGTAAATATAAATTACCGTCTTCCAATCAAAAGTATACTACCGAATTGTAATCTTAGACATATCAGAATCGAAATAAATCATGGAAGCCAGAATGTGCTTTGAGTTTTAACATGGAATGGCGGATATTAGTAAATTTTATCTGCCAATCCATGTTAAAACTCCCAACACATTCTGGCTTCCATGATTTATTTCTTAATTAACCTTTAATGCCAAGTAAAGCAATTTTTCAGCTATATCATGGTTAGAACATTATATGTTATTCAGCTAACAGACAGGGTATATAATGTGACATTCCCGGCTGAGGATCTATATTCCCTGAGGCACAGCCGAAGGGAATATATATCATAAGCCGGGAATGTCACATTATATACCCTGTCTGATAGTTGAATAACAGATATATTACGGATTTAACCATTGTTTTTTTTAAATACAACATCCAGCTGTATTAAATAAATTTGCCTCTTTTCTTTTCATTTTTCGTATCTCTAGATGTCCGTCTCCGTACCTTTGACGTCATTCTTCAATGACGTCAAAATATGTGTCGCGTCCTATTTCATGTGTATGGGGTGTCTCATGAAGGAAAACAATGTGCTAAATTTCTAAATCAATGCAGTTTCATATGTAGTAAATTTTATAAACTTTATAAATATAACATTAATATATCACATAACAAAACAACGGGTTTGCGAAACAGTTTCAATAATTTAAATGTTAACAACATGTAAATAAAACTTTGGTGTGGCCCCATGACGTCGAAAGTTTTCAAGGCTCAACGTTTTGTTTATTTGCTATGGTACAGCCGTGGAACATAGGAGTTTGCTGAATCGATCAGGTATTTGTGACGGAATTAACCGTTGTAATATTTTTTTGTTCATGCAGCCGTTTTTGAGTATAAAAACAGCATTTAATTTGGTAAAAATACATTTATTATTCCGTATTATACCATTGATTCAATGAAGCGTAATGTTTTGTCGTCCATGTTTTAATCGTTTTGGGGGACTGAAATATATACCCCGTCTGTTTTCCGAATATATGCTGACATTCAGGGTTGAAGAACCAATGAAAATATGTGTAACAAACTAAATCCGTAATATAACATAATGATTATGCCCACTTTGTACAAGACAAACACTTGGATTATAATAGTGCTTGCTCAGCGAAACAACAGTCAGTGGGTAGATATGTCGCTAAACTCAGACACATTATCCTGATTCCTATTAAACCAGTCTTTGCTCTTGCTCCTTAATGCAGCATGCTCAGCAGAGAAGTATCTAATACCAACCAATTTTATAGTCTTTGGTGTGACCCAACCAATACTCAAACCAACTATCCACCCCATTCGAGATGAGTATGCTAACAATTACACAACAGATGCAGCTTTGTTTGTTTGTGTATCTGATAACATAGTCTTACCAATAACTGCCATTGTGTGTCCATTCATGATCTGTGCCAACAAGAAATGTATTAGGATGAGAACATCATCTTTGTTTTTACCCAGGACATCCTGAATTGAGGTCAGATCTAGGTCAATGTGTTCTAATAAATATGTATCAACATCATCTTGCTCTATATTCGGTTTGATGGACTGACATACTGCCTACAAAAAGATTCAAAGTGTTCCAGTTAATGTATGGAAGAAATAAATAAAGTAACAAATAAGATTGATTGATTGATTGTTGTTTAACGTCCAGCGTAAAATATTTCATTGAATGAGGGAGGAATTGGAGAACTTGGTCAACAATATATATATATTATACAGAAATGAGGGAGGAATAGGATAACTTGGTCAACAATATATATATATTATACAGAAATGAGGGAGGAATTGGATAACTTGGTCAACAATATATATATATTATACAGAAATGAGGGAGGAATTGGATAACTGGGTCAACAATATATATATATTATACAGAAATGAGGGAGGAATTGGATAACTTGGTCAACAATATATATATATTATATAGAAATGAGGGAGGAATTGGATAACTGGGTCAACAATATATATATATCATACAGAAATGAGGGAGGAATTGGATAACTTGGTCAACAATATATATATATTATACAGAAATGAGGGAGGAATTGGATAACTGGGTCAACAATATATATATATTATACAGAAATGAGGGATGAATTGGATAACTGGGTCAACAATATATATATATTATACAGAAATGAGGGAGGAATTGGATAACTTGGTCAACAATATATATATATTATACAGAAATGAGGGAGGAATAGGATAACTTGGTCAACAATATATATATATATATTATACAGAAATGAGGGAGGAATTGGATAACTTGGTCAACAATATATATATATTATACAGAAATGAGGGAGGAATAGGATAACTTGGTCAACAATATATATATATTATACAGAAATGAGGGAGGAATAGGATAACTGGGTCAACAATATATATATATTATATAGAAATGAGGGAGGAATAGGATAACTTGGTCAACAATATATATATATTATACAGAAATGAGGGAGGAATAGGATAACTGGGTCAACAATATATATATATTATATAGAAATGAGGGAGGAATTGGATAACTTGGTCAACAATATATATATATTATACAGAAATGAGGGAGGAATAGGATAACTGGGTCAACAATATATATATATTATATAGAAATGAGGGAGGAATAGGATAACTGGGTCAACAATATATATATATTATATAGAAATGAGGGAGGAATTGGATAACTTGGTCAACAATATATATATATTATACAGAAATGAGGGAGGAATTGGAGAACTTGGTCAACAATATATATATATTATACAGAAATGAGGGAGGAATTGGAGAACTGGGTCAACAATATATATATATTATACAGAAATGAGGGAGGAATAGGATAACTGGGTCAACAATATATATATATTATATAGAAATGAGGGAGGAATTGGATAACTTGGTCAACAATATATATATATTATACAGAAATGAGGGAGGAATAGGATAACTTGGTCAACAATATATATATATTATACAGAAATGAGGGAGGAATTGGATAACTGGGTCAACAATATATATATATTATATAGAAATGAGGGAGGAATTGGAGAACTTGGTCAATAATATATATATATTATATAGAAATGAGGGAGGAATTGGATAACTGGGTCAACAATATATATATATTATACAGAAATGAGGGAGGAATTGGATAACTGGGTCAACAATATATATATATTATATAGAAATGAGGGAGGAATTGGAGAACTTGGTCAACAATATATATATATTATACAGAAATGAGGGAGGAATTGGATAACTGGGTCAACAATATATATATATTATACAGAAATGAGGGAGGAATAGGATAACTTGGTCAACAATATATATATATTATATAGAAATGAGGGAGGAATTGGATAACTTGGTCAACAATATATATATATTATACAGAAATGAGGGAGGAATAGGATAACTTGGTCAACAATATATATATATTATACAGAAATGAGGGAGGAATAGGATAACTTGGTCAACAATATATATATATTATACAGAAAAGAGGGAGGAATTGGATAACTTGGTCAACAATATATATATATTATACAGAAATGAGGAAGGAATTGGATAACTTGGTCAACAATATATATATATTATATAGAAATGAGGGAGGAATTGGAGAACTTGGTCAACAATATATATATATTATATAGAAATGAGGGAGGAATTGGATAACTTGGTCAACAAAATATATATATTATATAGAAATGAGAGAGGAATTGGAGAACTTGGTCAACAATATATATATATTATATAGAAATGAGGGAGGATTTGGAGAACTTGGTCAACAATATATATATATTATATAGAAATGAGGGAGGAATTGGATAACTGGGTCAACAATATATATATATTATACAGAAATGAGGGAGGAATTGGAGAACTTGGTCAACAATATATATATATTATACAGAAATGAGGGAGGAATTGGAGAACTTGGTCAACAATATATATATATTATACAGAAATGAGGGAGGAATTGGAGAACTGGGTCAACAATATATATATATTATACAGAAATGAGGGAGGAATAGGATAACTTGGTCAACAATATATATATATTATACAGAAATGAGGGAGGAATTGGAGAACTTGGTCAACAATATATATATATTATATAGAAATGAGAGAGGAATAGGATAATTGGGTCAACAATATATATATATTATATAGAAATGAGGGAGGAATTGGAGAACTTGGTCAACAATATATATATATATTATATAGAAATGAGGGAGGAATTGGAGAACTGGGTCAACAATATATATATATTATATAGAAATGAGGGAGGAATTGGATAACTTGGTCAACAATATATATATATTATATAGAAATGAGGGAGGAATTGGATAACTTGGTCAACAATATATATATATTATATAGAAATGAGGGAGGAATTGGATAACTTGGTCAACAATATATATATATTATATAGAAATGAGGCAGGAATTGGAGAACTGGGTCAACAATATATATATATTATATAGAAATGAGGGAGGAATAGGATAACTGGGTCAACAATATATATATATTATATAGAAATGAGGGAGGAATTGGAGAACTGGGTCAACAATATATATATATCATACAGAAATGAGGGAGGAATTGGAGAACTTGGTCAACAATATATATATATTATACAGAAATGAGGGAGGAATTGGATAACTTGGTCAACAATATATATATATTATATAGAAATGAGGGAGGAATTGGATAACTGGGTCAACAATATATATATATTATATAGAAATGAGGGAGGAATTGGATAACTGGGTCAACAATATATATATATTATATAGAAATGAGGGAGGAATTGGAGAACTGGGTCAACAATATATATATATTATACAGAAATGAGGCAGGAATTGGAGAACTTGGTCAACAATATATATATATTATACAGAAATGAGGGAGGAATTGGAGAACTTGGTCAATAATATATATATATTATACAGAAATGAGGGAGGAATAGGATAACTGGGTCAACAATATATATATATTATACAGAAATGAGGGAGGAATTGGATAACTTGGTCAACAATATATATATATTATATAGAAATGAGGGAGGAATTGGATAATTGGGTCAACAATATATATATATTATATAGAAATGAGGGAGGAATTGGATAACTGGGTCAACAATATATATATATTATACAGAAATGAGGGAGGAATAGGATAACTTGGTCAACAATATATATATATTATATAGAAATGAGGGAGGAATTGGATAATTGGGTCAACAATATATATATATTATATAGAAATGAGGGAGGAATTGGATAACTGGGTCAACAATATATATATATTATATAGAAATGAGGGAGGAATAGGATAACTTGGTCAACAATATATATATATTATATAGAAATGAGGGAGGAATTGGAGAACTTGGTCAACAATATATATATATTATACAGAAATGAGGGAGGAATAGGATAACTGGGTCAACAATATATATATATTATACAGAAATGAGGGAGGAATTGGATAACTGGGTCAACAATATATATATATTATATAGAAATGAGGGAGGAATTGGATAACTGGGTCAACAATATATATATATTATACAGAAATGAGGGAGGAATAGGATAACTGGGTCAACAATATATATATATTATATAGAAATGAGGGAGGAATAGGATAACTGGGTCAACAATATATATATATTATACAGAAATGAGGGAGGAATAGGATAACTGGGTCAACAATATATATATATTATATAGAAATGAGGGAGGATTTGGAGAACTTGGTCAACAATATATATATATTATATAGAAATGAGGGAGGAATTGGAGAACTTGGTCAACAATATATATATATTATACAGAAATGAGGGAGGAATAGGAGAACTTGGTCAACAATATATATATATTATACAGAAATGAGGGAGGAATAGGATAACTTGGTCAACAATATATATATATTATATAGAAATGAGGGAGGAATAGGATAACTGGGTCAACAATATATATATATTATACAGAAATGAGGGAGGAATTGGAGAACTTGGTCAACAATATATATATATTATACAGAAATCAGGGAGGAATAGGATAACTGGGTCAACAATATATATATATTATATAGAAATGAGGGAGGAATAGGATAACTGGGTCAACAATATATATATATTATATAGAAATGAGGGAGGAATAGGATAACTGGGTCAACAATATATATATATTATATAGAAATGAGGGAGGAATAGGATAACTGGGTCAACAATATATATATATTATATAGAAATGAGGGAGGAATTGGATAACTTGGTCAACAATATATATATATTATACAGAAATGAGGGAGGAATAGGATAACTTGGTCAACAATATATATATATTATACAGAAATGAGGGAGGAATAGGATAACTGGGTCAACAATATATATATATTATA
The DNA here is from genome assembly GCA_963383655.1 of Bathymodiolus septemdierum. Lineage (NCBI taxonomy): Eukaryota > Metazoa > Mollusca > Bivalvia > Mytilida > Modiolidae > Bathymodiolus > Bathymodiolus septemdierum. Next base: position 136,780,333 of record OY726517.1, read on the forward strand.
TAGAAATGAGGGAGGAATTGGAGAACTTGGTCAACAATATATATATATTATACAGAAATGAGGGAGGAATAGGATAACTGGGTCAACAATATATATATATTATATAGAAATGAGGGAGGAATTGGAGAACTTGGTCAACAATATATATATATTATACAGAAATGAGGGAGGAATAGGATAACTGGGTCAACAATATATATATATTATATAGAAATGAGGGAGGAATAGGATAACTTGGTCAACAATATATATATATTATATAGAAATGAGGGAGGAATAGGATAACTTGGTCAACAATATATATATATTATACAGAAATGAGGGAGGAATAGGATAACTGGGTCAACAATATATATATATTATATAGAAATGAGGGAGGAATTGGATAACTTGGTCAATAATATATATATATATTATATAGAAATGAGGGAGGAATTGGATAACTTGGTCAATAATATATATATATTATACAGAAATGAGGGAGGAATAGGATAACTTGGTCAACAATATATATATATTATATAGAAATGAGGGAGGATTTGGAGAACTTGGTCAACAATATATATATATTATATAGAAATGAGGGAGGAATTGGAGAACTTGGTCAACAATATATATATATTATACAGAAATGAGGGAGGAATAGGATAACTTGGTCAACAATATATATATATTATATAGAAATGAGGGAGGAATTGGATAACTGGGTCAACAATATATATATATTATACAGAAATGAGGGAGGAATAGGATAACTGGGTCAACAATATATATATATTATATAGAAATGAGGGAGGAATTGGAGAACTTGGTCAACAATATATATATATTATATAGAAATGAGGGAGGAATTGGAGAACTTGGTCAACAATATATATATATTATACAGAAATGAGGGAGGAATAGGATAACTTGGTCAACAATATATATATATTATACAGAAATCAGGGAGGAATAGGATAACTGGGTCAACAATATATATATATTATATAGAAATGAGGGAGGAATAGGATAACTGGGTCAACAATATATATATATTATATAGAAATGAGGGAGGAATAGGATAACTGGGTCAACAATATATATATATTATATAGAAATGAGGGAGGAATTGGATAACTTGGTCAACAATATATATATATTATATAGAAATGAGGGAGGAATTGGATAACTTGGTCAACAATATATATATATTATACAGAAATGAGGGAGGAATAGGATAACTTGGTCAACAATATATATATATTATATAGAAATGAGGGAGGAATTGGATAACTTGGTCAATAATATATATATATATATTATATAGAAATGAGGGAGGAATTGGATAACTTGGTCAATAATATATATATATTATATAGAAATGAGGGAGGAATTGGAGAACTTGGTCAACAATATATATATATTATACAGAAATGAGGGAGGAATAGGATAACTTGGTCAACAATATATATATATATTATATAGAAATGAGGGAGGAATTGGATAACTTGGTCAATAATATATATATATTATATAGAAATGAGGGAGGAATTGGAGAACTTGGTCAACAATATATATATATTATATAGAAATGAGGGAGGAATTGGATAACTTGGTCAACAATATATATATATTATACAGAAATGAGGGAGGAATAGGATAACTGGGTCAACAATATATATATATTATACAGAAATGAGGGAGGAATTGGATAACTTGGTCAAGGACTTTTTATAGGGACCAGAGTAGAGTATACGTAGGGACCAGAGTAGAGTATACATAGGGACCAGAGTAGAGTATACGTAGGGACCAGAGTAGAGTATACATAGGGACCAGAGTAGAGTATACGTAGGGACCAGAGTAGAGTATACATAGGGACCAGAGTAGAGTATACGTAGGGACCAGAGTAGAATATATGTAGGGATCAGAGTAGAATATACGTAGGGACCAGAGTAGAGTATACGTAGGGACCAGAGTAGAATATACATAGGGACCAGAGTAGAATATACGTAGGGATCAGAGTAGAATATACATAGGGACCAGAGTAGAGTATACGTAGGGACCAGAGTAGAGTATACATAGGGATCAGAGTAGAATATACGTAGGGATCAGAGTAGAGTATACATAGGGACCAGAGTAGAGTATACGTAGGGACCAGAGTAGAGTATAAATAGGGACCAGAGTAGAGTATACGTAGGGACCAGAGTAAAGTATACATAGGGACCAGAGTAGAGTATACGTAGGGACCAGAGTAGAGTATACATAAGGATCAGAGTAGAGTATACGTAGGGATCAGAGTAGAGTATACATAGGGACCAGAGTAGAGTATACGTAGGGACCAGAGTAGAGTATACATAGGGATCAGAGTAGAATATACGTAGGGATCAGAGTAGAGTATACATAGGGACCAGAGTAGAGTATACATAGGGACCAGAGTAGAGTATACATAGGGATCAGAGTAGAATATACGTAGGGATCAGAGTAGAGTATACATAGGGACCAGAGTAGAGTATACGTAGGGACCAGAGTAGAGTATACATAGGGACCAGAGTAGAGTATACGTAGGGACCAGAGTAAAGAATACATAGGGACCAGAGTAGAGTATACGTAGGGACCAGAGTAGAGTATACATAGGGACCAGAGTAGAGTATACGTAGGGACCAGAGTAGAGTATACGTAGGGACCAGAGTAGAGTATACGTAGGGACCAGAGTAAAGTATACATAGGGACCAGAGTAGAGTATACGTAGGGACCAGAGTAGAGTATACATAGGGATCAGAGTAGAGTATATGTAGGGACCAGAGTAGAGTATACATAGGGACCAGAGTAGAGTATACGTAGGGATCAGAGTAGAGTATACGTAGGGACCAGAGTAGAGTATACATAGGGACCAGAGTAGAGTATACATAGGGACAAGAGTAGAGTATATGTAGGGACCAGAGTAGAGTATACATAGGGACCAGAGTAGAGTATACGTAGGGACCAGAGTAGAGTATACATAGGGATCAGAGTAGAGTATATGTAGGGACCAGAGTAGAGTATATGTAGGGACCAGAGTAGAGTATACGTAGGGACCAGAGTAGAGTATACGTAGGGATCAGAGTAGAATATATGTAGGGACCAGAGTAGAGTATACATAGGGACCAGAGTAGAGTATACATAGGGATAAGAGTAGAGTATACATAGGGACCAGAGTAGAGTATACATAGGGACCAGAGTAGAGTATACATAGGGATCAGAGTAGAGTATACGTAGGGATCAGAGTAGAGTATACATAGGGATAAGAGTAGAGTATACGTAGGGACCAGAGTAGAGTATACCTAGGGACCAGAGTAGAGTATACATAGGGACCAGAGTAGAGTATACATAGGGACCAGAGTAGAGTATATGTAGGGACCAGAGTAGAGTATACATAGGGATAAGAGTAGAGTATACGTAGGGACCAGAGTAGAGTATATGTAGGGACCAGAGTAGAGTATACGTAGGGATCAGAGTAGAGTATACATAGGGACCAGAGTAGAGTATACATAGGGACCAGAGTAGAGTATACATAGGGACCAGAGTAGAGTATACATAGGGACCAGAGTAGAGTATACGTAGGGACCAGAGTAGAGTATACATAGGGACCAGAGTAGAGTATACATAGGGACCAGAGTAGAGTATATGTAGGGACCAGAGTAGAGTATACGTAGGGACCAGAGTAGAGTATACGTAGGGATCAGAGTAGAATATATGTAGGGACCAGAGTAGAGTATACATAGGGACCAGAGTAGAGTATACATAGGGGCCAGAGTAGAGTATACGTAGGGACCAGAGTAGAGTATATGTAGGGACCAGAGTAGAGTATACGTAGGGATAAGAGTAGAGTATACGTAGGGACCAGAGTAGAATATATGTAGGGACCAGAGTAGAGTATACATAGGGACCAGAGTAGAGTATACATAGGGGCCAGAGTAGAGTATACGTAGGGACCAGAGTAGAGTATATGTAGGGACCAGAGTAGAGTATACATAGGGATAAGAGTAGAGTATACGTAGGGATCAGAGTAGAGTATACATAGGGACCAGAGTAGAGTATACATAGGGATCAGAGTAGAGTATATGTAGGGACCAGAGTAGAGTATATGTAGGGACCAGAGTAGAGTATACATAGGGACCAGAGTAGAGTATACATAGGGACCAGAGTAGAGTATACATAGGGACCAGAGTAGAGTATACGTAGGGATCAGAGTAGAGTATATGTAGGGACCAGAGTAGAGTATACATAGGGATAAGAGTAGAGTATACGTAGGGATCAGAGTAGAGTATACATAGGGACCAGAGTAGAGTATACATAGGGACCAGAGTAGAGTATATGTAGGGACCAGAGTAGAGTATACATAGGGATAAGAGTAGAGTATACGTAGGGACCAGAGTAGAGTATATGTAGGGACCAGAGTAGAGTATACGTAGGGATCAGAGTAGAGTATACATAGGGACCAGAGTAGAGTATACATAGGGACCAGAGTAGAGTATACATAGGGACCAGAGTAGAGTATACATAGGGACCAGAGTAGAGTATACGTAGGGACCAGAGTAGAGTATACATAGGGACCAGAGTAGAGTATACATAGGGACCAGAGTAGAGTATATGTAGGGACCAGAGTAGAGTATACGTAGGGACCAGAGTAGAGTATACGTAGGGATCAGAGTAGAATATATGTAGGGACCAGAGTAGAGTATACATAGGGACCAGAGTAGAGTATACATAGGGGCCAGAGTAGAGTATACGTAGGGACCAGAGTAGAGTATATGTAGGGACCAGAGTAGAGTATACGTAGGGATAAGAGTAGAGTATACGTAGGGACCAGAGTAGAATATATGTAGGGACCAGAGTAGAGTATACATAGGGACCAGAGTAGAGTATACATAGGGGCCAGAGTAGAGTATACGTAGGGACCAGAGTAGAGTATATGTAGGGACCAGAGTAGAGTATACATAGGGATAAGAGTAGAGTATACGTAGGGATCAGAGTAGAGTATACATAGGGACCAGAGTAGAGTATACATAGGGATCAGAGTAGAGTATATGTAGGGACCAGAGTAGAGTATATGTAGGGACCAGAGTAGAGTATACATAGGGACCAGAGTAGAGTATACATAGGGACCAGAGTAGAGTATACATAGGGACCAGAGTAGAGTATACGTAGGGATCAGAGTAGAGTATATGTAGGGACCAGAGTAGAGTATACATAGGGACCAGAGTAGAGTATACATAGGGACCAGAGTAGAGTATACATAGGGGCCAGAGTAGAGTATACGTAGGGACCAGAGTAGAGTATATGTAGGGACCAGAGTAGAGTATACATAGGGACCAGAGTAGAGTATACATAGGGGCCAGAGTAGAGTATACGTAGGGACCAGAGTAGAATATATGTAGGGACCAGAGTAGAGTATACATAGGGACCAGAGTAGAGTATACATAGGGGCCAGAGTAGAGTATACGTAGGGACCAGAGTAGAGTATATGTAGGGACCAGAGTAGAGTATACATAGGGATAAGAGTAGAGTATACGTAGGGATCAGAGTAGAGTATACATAGGGACCAGAGTAGAGTATACATAGGGATCAGAGTAGAGTATATGTAGGGACCAGAGTAGAGTATATGTAGGGACCAGAGTAGAGTATACGTAGGGACCAGAGTAGAGTATACATAGGGACCAGAGTAGAGTATACATAGGGACCAGAGTAGAGTATACGTAGGGATCAGAGTAGAGTATATGTAGGGACCAGAGTAGAGTATACATAGGGACCAGAGTAGAGTATATGTAGGGACCAGAGTAGAGTATACATAGGGACCAGAGTAGAGTATACATAGGGACCAGAGTAGAGTATACATAGGGACCAGAGTAGAGTATATGTAGGGACCAGAGTAGAGTATACATAGGGATCAGAGTAGAGTATACATAGGGACCAGAGTAGAGTATACGTAGGGATCAGAGTAGAGTATACATAGGGACCAGAGTAGAGTATACGTAGGGACCAGAGTAGAGTATATGTAGGGACCAGAGTAGAGTATACGTAGGGATCAGAGTAGAGTATACGTAGGGATCAGAGTAGAGTATACGTAGGGACCAGAGTAGAGTATATGTAGGGACCAGAGTAGAGTATACATAGGGATAAGAGTAGAGTATACGTAGGGATCAGAGTAGAGTATACATAGGGACCAGAGTAGAGTATACATAGGGACCAGAGTAGAGTATACGTAGGGACCAGAGTAGAGTATACATAGGGACCAGAGTAGAGTATACATAGGGACCAGAGTAGAGTATACATAGGGACCAGAGTAGAGTATACGTAGGGACCAGAGTAGAGTATACATAGGGACCAGAGTAGAGTATACGTAGGGACCAGAGTAGAGTATATGTAGGGACCAGAGTAGAGTATACATAGGGACCAGAGTAGAGTATACATAGGGACCAGAGTAGAGTATACATAGGGACCAGAGTAGAATATACGTAGGGATCAGAGTAGAGTATATGTAGGGACCAGAGTAGAGTATATGTTGGGACCAGAGTAGAGTATACATAGGGACCAGAGTAGAGTATACATAGGGACCAGAGTAGAGTATACATAGGGACCAGAGTAGAGTATACATAGGGACCAGAGTAGAGTATACGTAGGGACCAGAGTAGAGTATACATAGGGACCAGAGTAGAGTATACATAGGGACCAGAGTAGAGTATACATAGGGACCAGAGTAGAGTATACATAGGGACCAGAGTAGAGTATACATAGGGACCAGAGTAGAGTATACATAGGGACCAGAGTAGAGTATACGTAGGGACCAGAGTAGAGTATACGTAGGGACCAGAGTAGAGTATACATAGGGACCAGAGTAGAGTATACATAGGGACCAGAGTAGAGTATACATAGGGACCAGAGTAGAGTATACGTAGGGACCAGAGTAAAGTATACATAGGGACCAGAGTAGAGTATACGTAGGGACCAGAGTAGAGTATACGTAGGGACCAGAGTAGAGTATACGTAGGGACCAGAGTAGAGTATACATAGGGACCAGAGTAGAGTATACATAGGGACCAGAGTAGAGTATACGTAGGGACCAGAGTAGAGTATACATAGGGACCAGAGTAGAGTATACATAGGGACCAGAGTAGAATATACGTAGGGATCAGAGTAGAGTATATGTAGGGACCAGAGTAGAGTATATGTTGGGACCAGAGTAGAGTATACATAGGGACCAGAGTAGAGTATACATAGGGACCAGAGTAGAGTATACATAGGGACCAGAGTAGAGTATACATAGGAACCAGAGTAGAGTATATGTAGGGACCAGAGTAGAGTATACGTAGGGACCAGAGTAGAGTATACATAGGGACCAGAGTAGAGTATACATAGGGACCAGAGTAGAGTATACATAGGGACCAGAGTAGAGTATACGTAGGGACCAGAGTAGAGTATACATAGGGACCAGAGTAGAGTATACATAGGGACCAGAGTAGAGTATATGTAGGGATCAGAGTAGAGTATATGTAGGGACCAGAGTAGAGTATATGTTGGGACCAGAGTAGAGTATACATAGGGACCAGAGTAGAGTATACATAGGGACCAGAGTAGAGTATACGTAGGGACCAGAGTAGAGTATACATAGGGACCAGAGTAGAATATACGTAGGGATCAGAGTAGAGTATATGTAGGGACCAGAGTAGAGTATATGTTGGGACCAGAGTAGAGTATACATAGGGACCAGAGTAGAGTATACATAGGGACCAGAGTAGAGTATACATAGGGACCAGAGTAGAGTATACGTAGGGACCAGAGTAGAGTATACATAGGGACCAGAGTAGAGTATACGTAGGGACCAGAGTAGAGTATACGTAGGGACCAGAGTAGAGTATACATAGGGACCAGAGTAGAGTATACGTAGGGACCAGAGTAGAGTATACATAGGGACCAGAGTAGAATATACGTAGGGATCAGAGTAGAGTATATGTAGGGACCAGAGTAGAGTATATGTTGGGACCAGAGTAGAGTATACATAGGGACCAGAGTAGAGTATACATAGGGACCAGAGTAGAGTATACATAGGGACCAGAGTAGAGTATACATAGGGACCAGAGTAGAGTATACATAGGGACCAGAGTAAAGTATACGTAGGGACCAGAGTAGAGTATACATAGGGATCAGAGTAGAGTATATGTAGGGACCACAGTAGAGTATACGTAGGGATCAGAGTAGAGTATACATAGGGACCAGAGTAGAATATACGTAGGGATCAGAGTAGAGTATATGTAGGGACCAGAGTAGAGTATATGTTGGGACCAGAGTAGAGTATACATAGGGACCAGAGTAGAGTATACATAGGGACCAGAGTAGAGTATACATAGGAACCAGAGTAGGGTATACGTAGGGACCAAGAATTTTTTTTTTGTAACAGCTACAATGTGCCTAATCTTGTTTGAAATCTACAAAAGTGATCTTAACCGTGCAAGAACACTCCAAACACAGAATCTAATGGGGTTCACGAATAGGTTTTTCGTATTATGACCCAACATCTAATAAAGGGGCATAATTCAAGAGCAGATAAAGTGGTAAAGTCTGAAATCAACCTTGGCTTTCTGTTTATGGTCTTAATTGACCTTGTGTATTAATTTCAAATGATTTGCTTAAGGGGAACTTCGGTTATAGAGCAGAAACAAAATGAGGGATGCATGGACAGATGTATGGAGTTATGTAAGAATTACTAACATGGATAAAACTTAATGTCCCTAATATCTAGCGGCAGCGACATGAAAATGTTCAATTTTGTTCAAAATGTGGTTGGTTGGTTTGTGGTGTTTAACGCCACTTTCAACAATATTTCAGTTATATCATGGCAGTCATTTTTATTGGTGGAATCACAGTACTCGGAGAAAACCACCGACTTGTCGCAAGTCACTGACAAACTTTATCACATAATGTTATATCGAATACACCTCACCTGGGTGGGATTCGAACTCACAACGGTGATAGGCACTGATTGCATAGTTAGTTATAAATCCAACTACCATACGATCATGACCACAACAGCCCTGTGTAGTTTTAGGATATTTCTTAATAATATTTACCCCTGAGTTCGTATTTGCTCCAATATACATAGATATGTGTGTCAACAGTCTAAGAATAGAAAATGTTGCTCTGTTTAACTTTCTCTCTGGAGCAGATATAGGACCTAATTTGGCAGCTCTACCTAGTACATGTCCTGTCTCTGTTCTGTCATTTCTGAAAAGGAAAGACATTACAAGTATATGATAGTGATTGTGATAGTGATTGTTGTTTAGCACCAAGTGAGCAATTTTTCAGCTATATCATAAATGATGAGGATGCCAGTTTTGTTCTTGACCGATTTTAATAGTGCTAGCTCATTGAAATAGCAGTCGGCAGAAAGACATGTCACTCCACTCTGAACCATTATGACGACTGTGAGCCAATCAGTCTTTGTCATTAATCCTTAATGCTGGTTGTTTATCAGAAAAGCAGCAGATTTAAATTTTATAGTCTTTCATTTGACATTACCTGGGATCAAAGCCTTTGTAGCTTACCCAGCATCTAACTCATTGCCTTGTCATAACTTATAAGAATAGCTTTGTAGCTTACACAGCATCTAGCTCATTGCCTTGTCATAACTTATAAGAATAGCTTTGTAGCTTACCCAGCATCTAACTCATTGCCTTGTCATAACTTATAAGAATAGCTTTGTAGCTTACACAGCATCTAGCTCATTGCCTTGTCATAACTTATAAGAATAGCTTTGTAGCTTACCCAGCATCTAACTCATTGCCTTGTCATAACTTATAAGAATAGCTTTGTAGCTTACCCAGCATCTAACTCATTGCCTTGTCATAACTTATAAGAATAGCTGTGTAGCTTACCCAGCATCTAGCTCATTGCCTTGTCATAACTTATAAGAATAGCTTTGTAGCTTACCCAGCATCTAACTCATTGCTTTGTCATAACTTATAAGAATAACTTTGTAGCTTACCCAGCATCTAGCTCATTGCCTTGTCATAATTTATAAGAATAGCTTTGTAGCTTACCCAGCATCTAACTCATTGCCTTGTCATAACTTATAAGAATAGCTTTGTAGCTTACCCAGCATCTAACTCATTGCCTTGTCATAACTTATAAGAATAGCTTTGTAGCTTACACAGCATCTAACGCATTGCCTTGTCATAATTTATAAGAATAGCTTTGTAGCTTACCCAGCATCTAACTCATTGCCTTGTCATAACTTATAAGAATAGCTTTGTAGCTTACCCATCATCTAACTCATTGCCTTGTCATAACTTGTAAGAATAGCTTTGTAGCTTACCCAGCATCTAACCCATTGCCTTGTCATAACTTATAAGAATAGCTTTGTAGCTTACCCAGCATCTAACTCATTGCTTTGTCATAACTCATAGGAATAGCTTTGTAGGTTACCCAGCATCTAACTCATTGCCTTGTCATAACTTATAAGAAAAGCTTTGTAGCTTACCCAGCATCTAATTCATTGCCTTGTCATAACTTATAAGAATAGCTTTGTAGCTTACACAGCATCTAGCTCATTGCCTTGTTATAACTTATAAGAATAGCTTTGTGCTTTGTAGCTTATCCAGCATCTAACTCATTGCCTTGTCATAACTTATAAGAATAGCTTTGTAGCTTACCCAGCATCTAACTCATTGCCTTGTCATAATAGCTTTGTAGCTTACCCAGCATCTAACTCATTGCCTTGTCATAACTTATAAGAATAGCTTTGTAGCTTACCCAGCATCTAACTCATTGCCTTGTCATAACTTATAAGAATAGCTTTGTAGCTTACCCAGCATCTAGCTCATTGCCTTGTCATAACTTATAAGAATAACTTTGTAGCTTACCCAGCATCTAACTCATTGCCTTGTCATAACTTATAAGAATAGCTTTGTAGCTTACCCAGCATCTAGCTCATTGCCTTGTCATAACTTATAAGAATAACTTTGTAGCTTACCCAGCATCTAGCTCATTGCCTTGTCATAATTTATAAGAATAGCTTTGTAGCTTACCCAGCATCTAGCTCATTGCCTTGTCATAACTTATAAGAATAGCTTTGTAGCTTACCCAGCATCTAACTCATTGCCTTGTCATAACTTATAAGAATAGCTTTGTAGCTTACCCAGCATCTAGCTCATTGCCTTGTCATAACTTATAAGAATAGCTTTGTATCTTACCCAGCATCTAACTCATTGCCTTGTCATAACTTATAAGAATAGCTGTGTAGCTTACACAGCATCTAACTCATTGCCTTGTCATAACTTATAAGAATAACTTTGTAGCTTACCCAGCATCTAGCTCATTGCCTTGTCATAATTTATAAGAATAGCTTTGTAGCTTACCCAGCATCTAGCTCATTGCCTTGTCATAACTTATAAGAATAGCTTTGTAGCTTACCCAGCATCTAACTCATTGCCTTGTCATAACTTATAAGAATAGCTTTGTATCTTACCCAGCATCTAGCTCATTGCCTTGTCATAACTTATAAGAATAGCTTTGTAGCTTACCCATCATCTAACTCATTGCCTTGTCATAACTTGTAAGAATAGCTTTGTAGCTTACCCAGCATCTAACCCATTGCCTTGTCATAACTTATAAGAATAGCTTTGTAGCTTACCCAGCATCTAACTCATTGTCTTGTCATAACTTATAGGAATAGCTTTGTAGCGTACCCAGCATCTAACTCATTGCCTTGTCATAACTTATAAGAAAAGCTTTGTAGCTTACCCAGCATCTAACTCATTGCCTTGTCATAACTTATAAGAATAGCTTTGTAGCTTACACAGCATCTAGCTCATTGCCTTGTTATAACTTATAAGAATAGCTTTGTGCTTTGTAGCTTACCCAGCATCTAACTCATTGCCTTCTCATAACTTATAAGAATAGCTTTGTAGCTTATCCAGCATCTAACTCATTGCCTTGTCATAACTTATAAGAATAGCTTTGTAGCTTACCCAGCATCTAACTCATTGCCTTGTCATAATAGCTTTGTAGCTTACCCAGCATCTAACTCATTGCCTTGTCATAACTTGTAAGAATAGCTTTGTAGCTTACCCAGCATCTAACTCATTGCCTTGTCATAACTTATAAGAATAGCTTTGTAGCTTACCCAGCATCTAGCTCATTGCCTTGTCATAACTTATAAGAATAACTTTGTAGCTTACCCAGCATCTAACTCATTGCCTTGTCATAACTTATAAGAATAGCTTTGTAGCTTACCCAGCATCTAGCTCATTGCCTTGTCATAACTTATAAGAATAACTTTGTAGCTTACCCAGCATCTAGCTCATTGCCTTGTCATAACTTATAAGAATAGCTTTGTAGCTTACCCAGCATCTAACTCATTGCCTTGTCATAACTTATAAGAATAGCTTTGTAGCTTACCCAGCATCTAACTCATTGCCTTGTCATAACTTATAAGAATAGCTTTGTAGCTTACCCAGCATCTAGCTCATTGCCTTGTCATAACTTATAAGAATAGCTGTGTAGCTTACACAGCATCTAACTCATTGCCTTGTCATAACTTATAAGAATAACTTTGTAGCTTACCCAGCATCTAGCTCATTGCCTTGTCATAATTTATAAGAATAGCTTTGTAGCTTACCCAGCATCTAGCTCATTGCCTTGTCATAACTTATAAGAATAGCTTTGTAGCTTACCCAGCATCTAACTCATTGCCTTGTCATAACTTATAAGAATAGCTTTGTATCTTACCCAGCATCTAGCTCATTGCCTTGTCATAACTTATAAGAATAGCTTTGTAGCTTACCCATCATCTAACTCATTGCCTTGTCATAACTTGTAAGAATAGCTTTGTAGCTTACCCAGCATCTAACCCATTGCCTTGTCATAACTTATAAGAATAGCTTTGTAGCTTACCCAGCATCTAACTCATTGCCTTGTCATAACTTATAGGAATAGCTTTGTAGCTTACCCAGCATCTAACTCATTGCCTTGTCATAACTTATAAGAAAAGCTTTGTAGCTTACCCAGCATCTAACTCATTGCCTTGTCATAACTTATAAGAATAGCTTTGTAGCTTACACAGCATCTAGCTCATTGCCTTGTCATAACTTATAAGAATAGCTTTGTGCTTTGTAGCTTACCCAGCATCTAACGCATTGCCTTATCATAACTTATAAGAATAGCTTTGTAGCTTATCCAGCATCTAACTCATTGCCTTGTCATAACTTATAAGAATAGCTTTGTAGCTTACCCAGCATCTAACTCATTGCCTTGTCATAATAGCTTTGTAGCTTACCCAGCATCTAACTCATTGCCTTGTCATAACTTGTAAGAATAGCTTTGTAGCTTACCCAGCATCTAACTCATTGCCTTGTCATAACTTCTAAGAATAGCTTTGTAGCTTACCCAGCATCTAGCTCATTGCCTTGTCATAACTTATAAGAATAACTTTGTAGCTTACCCAGCATCTAACTCATTGCCTTGTCATAACTTATAAGAATAGCTTTGTAGCTTACCCAGCATCTAGCTCATTGCCTTGTCATAACTTATAAGAATAACTTTGTAGCTTACCCAGCATCTAGCTCATTGCCTTGTCATAATTTATAAGAATAGCTTTGTAGCTTACCCAGCATCTAGCTCATTGCCTTGTCATAACTTATAAGAATAGCTTTGTAGCTTACCCAGCATCTAACTCATTGCCTTGTCATAACTTATAAGAATAGCTTTGTAGCTTACCCAGCATCTAGCTCATTGCCTTGTCATAACTTATAAAAATAGCTTTGTATCTTACCCAGCATCTAACTCATTGCCTTGTCATAACTTATAAGAATAGCTGTGTAGCTTACACAGCATCTAACTCATTGCCTTGTCATAACTTATAAGAATAACTTTGTAGCTTACCCAGCATCTAGCTCATTGCCTTTTCATAATTTATAAGAATAGCTTTGTAGCTTACCCAGCATCTAGCTCATTGCCTTGTCATAACTTATAAGAATAGCTTTGTAGCTTACCCAGCATCTAACTCATTGCCTTGTCATAACTTATAAGAATAGCTTTGTATCTTACCCAGCATCTAACTCATTGCCTTGTCATAACTTATAAGAATAGCTGTGTAGCTTACACAGCATCTAACTCATTGCCTTGTCATAACTTATAAGAATAACTTTGTAGCTTACCCAGCATCTAGCTCATTGCCTTTTCATAATTTATAAGAATAGCTTTGTAGCTTACCCAGCATCTAGCTCATTGCCTTGTCATAACTTATAAGAATAGCTTTGTAGCTTACCCAGCATCTAACTCATTGCCTTGTCATAACTTATAAGAATAGCTTTGTAGCTTACCCAGCATCTAACTCATTGCCTTGTCATAACTTATAAGAATAGCTTTGTATCTTACCCAGCATCTAGCTCATTGCTTTGTCATAACTTATAAGAATAGCTTTGTAGCTTACCCAGCATCTAACTCATTGCCTTGTCATAACTTCTAAGAATAGCTTTGTAGCTTACCCAGCATCTAACTCATTGCCTTGTCATAACTTATAAGAATAGCTTTGTAGCTTACCCAGCATCTAACTCATTGCCTTGTCATAACTTATAAGAATAGCTTTGTATCTTACCCAGCATCTAGCTCATTGCTTTGTCATAACTTATAAGAATAGCTTTGTAGCTTACCCAGCATCTAACGCATTGCCTTGTCATAACTTATAAGAATAGCTTTATAGCTTACCCAGCATCTAACTCATTGCCTTGTCATAACTTATAAGAATAGCTTTGTAGCTTACCCAGCATCTAACTCATTGCCTTGTCATAACTTATAAGAATAGCTTTGTATCTTACCCAGCATCTAGCTCATTGCCTTGTCATAACTTGTAAGAATAGCTTTGTAGCTTACCCAGCATCTAACTCATTGCCTTGTCATAACTTATAAGAATAGCTTTGTAGCTTACCCAGCATCTAACTCATTGCCTTGTCATAACTTATAAGAATAGCTTTGTATCTTACCTAGCATCTAGCTCATTGCCTTGTCATAACTTATAAGAATAGCTTTGTAGCTTACCCAGCATCTAACTCATTGCCTTGTCATAACTTATAAGAATAGCTTTATAGCTTACCCAGCATCTAACTCATTGCCTTGTCATAACTTATAAGAATAGCTTTGTAGCTTACCCAGCATCTAACTCATTGCCTTGTCATAACTTATAAGAATAGCTTTGTATCTTACCCAGCATCTAGCTCATTGCCTTGTCATAACTTATAAGAATAGCTTTGTATCTTACCCAGCATCTAACTCATTGCCTTGTCATAACTTATAAGAATAGCTTTGTAGCTTACCCAGCATCTAACTCATTGCCTTGTCATAACTTATAAGAATAGCTTTGTAGCTTACCCAGCATCTAGCTCATTGCCTTGTCATAACTTATAAGAATAGCTTTGTAGCTTACCCAGCATCTAACTCATTGCCTTGTCATAACTTATAAGAATAGCTTTGTAGCTTACCCAGCATCTAACTCATTGCCTTGTCATAACTTATAAGAATAGCTTTATAGCTTACCCAGCATCTAACTCAGTGCCTTGTCATAACTTATAAGAATAGCTTTGTAGCTTACCCAGCATCTAACTCATTGCCTTGTCATAACTTATAAGAATAGCTTTGTATCTTACCCAGCATCTAGCTCATTGCCTTGTCATAACTTGTAAGAATAGCTTTGTAGCTTACCCAGCATCTAACTCATTGCCTTGTCATAACTTATAAGAATAGCTTTGTAGCTTACCCAGAATCTAACTCATTGCCTTGTCATAACTTATAAGAATAGCTTTGTATCTTACCCAGCATCTAGCTCATTGCCTTGTCATAACTTATAAGAATAGCTTTGTAGCTTACCCAGCATCTAACTCATTGCCTTGTCATAACTTATAAGAATAGCTTTATAGCTTACCCAGCATCTAACTCATTGCCTTGTCATAACTTATAAGAATAGCTTTGTAGCTTACCCAGCATCTAACTCATTGCCTTGTCATAACTTATAAGAATAGCTTTGTATCTTACCCAGCATCTAACTCATTGCCTTGTCATAACTTATAAGAATAGCTTTGTAGCTTACCCAGCATCTAACTCATTGCCTTGTCATAACTTATAAGAATAGCTTTGTATCTTACCCAGCATCTAGCTCATTGCCTTGTCATAACTTATAAGAATAACTGTGTAGCTTATCCAGCATCTAACTCATTGCCTTGTCATAACTTATAAGAATAGCTTTGTAGCTTACCCAGCATCTAACTCATTGCCTTGTCATAACTTATAAGAATAGCTTTATAGCTTACCCAGCATCTAGCTCATTGCCTTGTCATAACTTATAAGAATAGCTTTGTAGCTTACCCAGCATCTAACTCATTGCCTTGTCATAACTTATAAGAATAGCTTTATAGCTTACCCAGCATCTAACTCATTGCCTTGTCATAACTTATAAGAATAGCTTTGTAGCTTACCCAGCATCTAACTCATTGCCTTGTCATAACTTATAAGAATAGCTTTGTATCTTACCCAGCATCTAGCTCATTGCCTTGTCATAACTTATAAGAATAGCTTTGTAGCTTACCCAGCATCTAACTCATTGCCTTGTCATAACTTATAAGAATAGCTTGATAGCTTACCCAGCATCTAACTCATTGCCTTGTCATAACTTATAAGAATAGCTTTGTAGCTTACCCAGCATCTAACTCATTGCCTTGTCATAACTTATAAGAATAGCTTTGTATCTTACCCAGCATCTAGCTCATTGCTTTGTCATAACTTATAAGAATAGCTTTGTATCTTACCCAGCATCTAACTCATTGCCTTGTCATAACTTATAAGAATAGCTTTGTAGCTTACCCAGCATCTAACTCATTGCCTTGTCATAACTTATAAGAATAGCTTTGTAGCTTACCCAGCATCTATCTCATTGCCTTGTCATAACTTATAAGAATAGCTTTGTAGCTTACCCAGCATCTAACTCATTGCCTTGTCATAACTTATAAGAATAGCTTTGTAGCTTACCCAGCATCTAACTCATTGCCTTGTCATAACTTATAAGAATAGCTTTATAGCTTACCCAGCATCTAACTCATTGCCTTGTCATAACTTATAAGAATAGCTTTGTAGCTTACCCAGCATCTAACTCATTGCCTTGTCATAACTTATAAGAATAGCTTTGTATCTTACCCAGCATCTAGCTCATTGCCTTGTCATAACTTGTAAGAATAGCTTTGTAGCTTACCCAGCATCTAACTCATTGCCTTGTCATAACTTATAAGAATAGCTTTGTAGCTTACCCAGCATCTAACTCATTGCCTTGTCATAACTTATAAGAATAGCTTTGTATCTTACCCAGCATCTAGCTCATTGCCTTGTCATAACTTATAAGAATAGCTTTGTAGCTTACCCAGCATCTAACTCATTGCCTTGTCATAACTTATAAGAATAGCTTTATAGCTTACCCAGCATCTAACTCATTGCCTTGTCATAACTTATAAGAATAGCTTTGTAGCTTACCCAGCATCTAACTCATTGCCTTGTCATAACTTATAAGAATAGCTTTGTATCTTACCCAGCATCTAGCTCATTGCCTTGTCATAACTTATAAGAATAGCTTTGTATCTTACCCAGCATCTAACTCATTGCCTTGTCATAACTTATAAGAATAGCTTTGTAGCTTACCCAGCATCTAACTCATTGCCTTGTCATAACTTATAAGAATAGCTTTGTAGCTTACCCAGCATCTAGCTCATTGCCTTGTCATAACTTATAAGAATAGCTTTGTAGCTTACCCAGCATCTAACTCATTGCCTTGTCATAACTTATAAGAATAGCTTTGTAGCTTACCCAGCATCTAACTCATTGCCTTGTCATAACTTATAAGAATAGCTTTGTAGCTTACCCAGCATCTAACTCATTGCCTTGTCATAACTTATAAGAATAGCTTTGTAGCTTACCCAGCATCTAACTCATTGCCTTGTCATAACTTATAAGAATAGCTTTGTATCTTACCCAGCATCTAGCTCATTGCCTTGTGATAACTTGTAAGAATAGCTCTGTAGCTTACACAGCATCTAACTCATTGCCTTGTCATAATAACTTTGTATCTTACCCAACATCTAACTCATTGCCTGGTCATAATAACTTTGTAGCTTACCCAGCGTCTAACGCATTGCCTGGTCGTAACTGATAACCTTCACCACCAATTTCTCTACCACAAGCCTTACATGTACCAACTGTTGCTGCTCGTCCACACTACAACAGAATTTAACAATAAAACAATAAGTTATATTTATACCACAAACCAGATGCTCACTGGGTTATGAAATTGTCTAAATTAAATAAATGATGTATTTTTATAAGAAAGTTCTGAAATTTCAAATGTCAATTAACATACACTACAAAGTCAAGAGATTCTGAATAGACCAGTTTTTGTGCTAGAAATTCTGAAAAGTGTCTGAAAATTCTGTAAATTACTCAAAATTCTGAACAGATTCTGAAAATTACTGAACAGATTCTGAACATTGCTGAAAATTCTGAACAGATTCTGAAGATTGCTCAAAATTCTGAACAGATTCTGAAAATTCTGAACAGATTCTGAACATTACTGAAAATTCTGAACAGATTCTGAACATTGCTGAAAATTCTGAACAATATCTTTCTTCTTAAATCAATATATTTTACTTCATTTTCATTAGGTTTTAACTAAATATAGAATGTGATATTTCATGAATTAAATATTTAAAAAAAAATTAGAACAGCTATATTATTTCATTTCTCATTAAATTTGACATTTTCTTTATTTCAATCTTTCTTCTTAAATCAATATATTTTATTTCATTTTCGTTAGATTTTAACTAATTATGAAAAGGGATCAGAGAAAGGATATTTTACTAATTAACTTTTTTAAATTAAATTACAACAACTATATTATTTCATTTCTTATTAGATTGGTCATTTTCTTTATTTCAAATTTTTCTTCTTAAATCAATATATTTTATTTCATTTTCGTTAGATTTTAACTAATTATGAAAAGGGATCAGAGAAAGGATATTTTACTAATTAACTTTTTTAAATTAAATTACAACAACTATATTATTTCATTTCTTATTAGATTGGTCATTTTCTTTATTTCAAATTTTTCTTCTTAAATCAATATATTTTATTTCATTTTCGTTAGATTTTAACTAATTATGAAAAGGGATCAGAGAAAGGATATTTTACTAATTAATTTTTTTAAATTAAATTACAACAACTATATTATTTCATTTCTTATTAGATTGGTCATTTTCTTTATTTCAAATTTTTCTTCTTAAATCAATATATTTTACTTCATTTTCATTAGATTTTCACTAAATATAGCATGTGATATTTCACTAATTAATTATTTAAGAAAAATTAAATTTAAGCAACTATATTATTTCATTTTTTATTAAATTTGTCATTTTTATATCAATTTTTTTCTTCTTAATTCAATGTATTTTAAATCATTTTTAAAAATTAATTAAAAACTTTGAAGTGACCCCAACTTAAGTGCTAAAACAACACTCTACACTATAAGTATGTAAGTAAGAGCAAAACAATTTTTTTGACCTGTATATCATAAAACAGTATGGTATCAATTGCCAATTGATAAACCTGTATCCAGTTTAAATATATTAGAGAGGTGTCATATCCCTGCATGGATTCTGCTGAAAATTCTGAACAGAGTATGAACATTTTAACTAAATATATCATGTAATATTTCACTGAATGCATGTTTTATCAATTGGCAATTGATACCATACTGTTTTTATGATATACAGGTCAAAAAAAATATTTTGCTCTCACAAACATACTTACTTATAGTGAGTGTAGATTGTTGTTTTAGCACTTAAGTTGGGGCCACTTAAAGGTTTTTAATCAATTTTTAAAAATGAAGTAAAACATATTGATTTAAGAAGAATAAATTGATATAAAAAATAACAAATTTAATCAAAAATTAAATAATATAGTTGTTGTAATTTAATCTTTTAAAAATAATTAATTAGTGAAATATCACATGATATAATGTAGTAAATTTATATATGTAGTAAAAATCTAATGAAAATGAAGTAAAATATATTGATTTAAGAAGAAAAATTTGAAATAAATAAAATGACAAATTTAATAAGAAATGAAATAATATAGCTATTGTAATCTATTTAAAAAAAAATAATTAGTGAAATATCCCTTTCTATATTTAGTTAAGATCTAATGAAAATGAAATAATGAAAATATCAAATTTAATGAGAAATGAAATATTATATTTGTTGTAATTTAATTTTGAAATGTAATTAATCAGTGAAATATTACATGATATATTTAGTTAAAATGTTCATAATCTGTTCAGAATTTTAAGCAGAATCCATGCAGGGATATGACACCTCTCTAATATATTTAAACTCGATACAGGTTTATCAATTGGCAATTGATACCATACTGTTTTATGATATACAGGTAAAAAAAATTGCTTTGCTTTTACTTACATACTTATAGTGTAGATTGTTGTTTTAGCACTTAAGTTGGGGTGGGGTCATTTCAAAGTTTTTAATTAATTTTTAAAAGTGAAGTAAAATACATTGAATTAAGAAGAAAAAAATTGATATAAAAATGACAAATTTAATAAAAAAATGAAATAATATAGTTGCTTAAATTTAATTTTTCTTAAATAATTAATTAGTGAAATATCACATGCTATATTTAGTAAAAATCTAATGTAAATGAAGTAAAATATATTGATTTAAGAAGAAAAATTTGAAATAAAGAAAATGACCAATCTAATAAGAAATGAAATAATATAGTTGTAATTTAATTTAAAAAAAATAATTAGTAAAATATCCTTTCTCTGATCCCTTTTCATAATTAGTTAAAATCTAACGAAAATGAAATAAAATATATTGATTTAAGAAGAAAGATTGAAATAAAGAAAATGTCAAATTTAATGAGAAATGAAATAATATAGCTGTTCTAATTTTTTTTAAAATATTTAATTAATGAAATATCACATTCTATATTTAGTTAAAACCTAATGAAAATGAAGTAAAATATATTGATTTAAGAAGAAAGATATTGTTCAGAATCTGTTCAGAATTTTCAGCAATGTTCAGAATTTTCAGTAATGTTCAGAATCTGTTCAGAATTTTCAGCAATTTTCAGAATTTGTTCAGAATCTGTTCAGAATTTTCAGCAATGTTCAGAATCTGTTCAGAATTTTGAGCAATGTTCAGAATCTGTTCAGAATTTTGAGTAATTTTCAAAATCTGTTCAGAATTTTCAGCAATTTTCAGAATCTGTTCAGAATTTTCAGCAATGTTCAGAATCTGTTCAGAATCTTTTCAGAATTTTGAGTAATTTTCAGACACTTTTCAGAATTTCTAGCACAAAAACTGGTCTATTCAGAATCTCTTGACTTTGTAGTGATAATACATAATATTGGTACAGAACCATTTAGCTCAAGTTTAATATATTATAAGTAGTTTCTCAGTAGAAAATTGCTTTAACCAAATAGTGATATAAAATTAAGCTGTGGCGACAGCATATAATCTTAACTAAACATACGTAAATAATTTAGTACCACTAATGAATAATCTACTGAACATAATGATGATTCTGATTAACACAATGATATTTGGACCAAACATAAAGAAAGTTGGATTCACAGAATATGATGTCATATGATCTGAACAAAACATAAATACTGACAAACATAAAGACAAAACCACTGGACAGAATGTCATAATGTGAATACAACTGAGGGCCTTTCCAGGAAAAAATACTCAGTAGGGTCAGAACGTCATTGATTTTTTTTTATCTAGGTGGGGGGGGGGGCGTAAAACGTATTTCTTTTCTGGGGGTTGTTGTCAAATTTCTACTTAATTAATCGCGCTTGTCGGTATTTTTACCATTTCGGTATATTAAAATAGACCTATTTGCCGGCAAGTCGTGTCACTGTGTTGTTCGTTAAACGGTGTATAATATTCGATTGCTTGTTCCGCGATTTCGCTTCTTTGCATGATTTTAAAGCCAAATTGTCTCCCTTTATCTTCCGAAATATTCCGAATGATATGTTATGTAAAAGATGGAGAAATACGAATGATGAACTGGTACCTGGTTCTTTTATTTTCATTCCTGGGTTCCGAGATAAAAAGTACCAGTCGAAAACGAAACGTGGTCAAATGGCACGATTTCTCAACAAGTATTTATCCAAAAATAATAAACTATGCATATTATTAATCCTTGAGATATAAGCTTTAAAATGGTGTAACATTTATTTGACAGACATTTGATTTAAAAGTTATACGTGATCAAAACAAATATTTTGATACAAATTGTCGTCATTACCGCCATTGAAAAATACTGTCCTGCCACGATTTAGGGTATCAAATGTCAATATTTTTTTTTAAACTGTATATCAAATTAAAGCCTCTAATCTCTTCTTTATTATGGAATTTACATCATGAAAATATCTCATTACGTTCAAAAGTTATACCAATAAACGTACTGAAAATACCTGTCCTGGTTTTCCACCATTAGAAAAATACTGTCCTGCCATGATTTAGGGTATCAAATGTCAATATTTAATTTTTTTTTTTATATCAAATTAAAGCCTTTAATATCTTCTTTATTATGGAATTTACATCATGAAAATATCTCATTCCGTTCAAAAGTTATACCTATAAATGTACTGGAAAATACCTGTCCTGGTTTTAAACCCACCCCCTCAAAAATAGATAAACAACACACTTCATAGGTCACACTTGTACTTGCATTACTGCCATTAAACAGTATTACAGATTTGATCAGTCTGTTTCAAATTTAATTTCTATTTTCTAGGTGGGGGTCATTTTAAGTATTTATATTTATAAGGTGGTACCCCAACAATAATTAAAATTCTGGTGGTAGTACCCCAAATTATTGACTGAGTTCCTACCCCCCCCCCCCCCCCCAAGTATTTTTTCCTGGAAAAGCCCTGAGCATAATATGAATACAACTGAGCATAATGTGAATACTACTGAGCATAATGTGAATACAACTGAGCATAATGTGAATACAACTGAGCATAATGTGAATACTACTGAGCATGAAACAAACATAGCAATCTGTATCATTCGGTTACTGCTCTTAGTTGAATAACATGGGTATTAATGATATAATAGAATGTATTGAAACAGTACTCACATTTCCAATTATATATGGGTGACCATTTGGACATCCTGAAATAGAACAAAATAATAGGATTTAGTACATGTGATATCATGGTATCAAGAATTTTGTTTCTCTTGGCTGAAATTGGCAACCAAAAAAATTAATTACATGAAAATTAATTTGTGATGGATGAGAATCAAATTTAAATTCCAAATTGATTGTTGAATTAAACATAATTTTTTTGGTCCTTAATGGAAACCAGCTTTTTGTGGGAAATTGCAGCCATTTCCACCAAAACCAGTTTCTGTGCAAAACATTTTGCATTTCCCCCTATCTTCTGTCATGCATATCATCACACTCCACAAATCAAATCATGGACAAAAGATTTAGAACAGCAATAAAATTGGATTTGTAATTTTTGTTTGTGTTTCAGGCGAATCAAAGATTAGGAATGATCAAAAGAAGCTTCGATTTTATGGATAAAGATATGTTTCTAACACTATTCAAAAGTATCGTAAGGCCACACATAGAATATGGCAGCAGTGTATGGTCAGTGATATACAAAAAAGAAGTCATACAATTGGAAAATGTTCAAAGAAGAGCCACCAAACTGATAAAAAATATACAACATAAGACCTACACTCAAAGATTGAAATATTTAGGGCTACCATCACTCCAATACAGAAGACTCAGAGCTGACATGGTTGAAACTTACAAAATCCTCAACAATATTGATAAAGTGCAATATGAGCAAATTCTTCCTTTAAGTCAAACTACCACTAGGGGTCACAGCAAGAAGTTATATAAAAAGAACTGTCAAACAAATGTTAGGAAATATAGCTTCTCGCAAAGAATTGTGGATGAGTGGAATAAAATACCAAAGAAAGTTATAGAGTAAGACTCAAAGACAATCAACACTTTCAAGAGCCAATTGAACAATCATTGGAAAAATCTGGATATAAAATTTTCACCAGATATCTACCAACCGGGAGATGAAAACATATTATTAAGAAGGGTCCAAGGGGCTGAATAGTCCATATTCCAGACCTCGGAAACAGGTAAACAGGAAGAGTTTGGCATCAACATTGGGCTACATTCTTGTGTCGTTCCAAATAAACGCCAAAGAATATCGAAGGGGAAATCAAAAATGGATAATCCAGAACAACCAACAACACAGGGCACACAAGATGAAGAAAAACAAAACAAAAACATAACACAATATGCTTTGAACACCACTATACATAAACAGACACAAATAACGTAAATAAGACATGAGCCCTCCTACAAACAAATGGAGAACCTAGATATATTTTTCTGTATTTTGAGAGTTTACAGTGAGTCAGTACTATTGACCATTTCTGACTTTTTTTTTCTGTATTTTGAGAGTTTACAGTGAGTCAGTACTATTGACCATTTCTGACTTTTTTTCTGTATTTTGAGAGTTTACAATGAGTCAGTACTATTGACCATTTCTGACTTTTTTTCTGTATTTTGAGAGTTTACAATGAGTCAGTACTATTGACCATTTCTGACTTTTTTTCTGTATTTTGAGAGTTTACAATGAGTCAGTACTATTGACCATTTCTGACTTTTTTTCTGTATTTTGAGAGTTTACAGTGAGTCAGTACTATTGACCATTTCTGACTTTTTTCCTGCACTATTTGCTACAAATCTGCTAGAAAAACAGTATCTTTAGTATGTATATCATTAATTACTTACTGTAAAACACTGGGTTTTCATTTGGATTATGCATCCTTGCTGCCAAAATGGCTTCCTTAATTTCTGATAGTTCATCCTGAGGCATTGTGGGAAAAAATGAATTCTAAAACACAAACAAAAAGTTGTTTTTACAAAAATTCTAAATGTTGTTTCCATTTGTTGTTCTTCAGACTTCAAATCCATTTTTGCATTAAAAAAAACAAAAAAACAAGAGTAAATATTCTGTCAAACATAAAATTTGCATGCAATTGTTACAACTTGTTTCAATAAAATTTCTACAAATAGATAGAATATCTGTTTGAATGGAGTGAATCAGTGATTGTTGTTCAACACCAATCAGCATTTTTTCAGCTATAACATGGAAAGAACAAGCTGTATTTCAATAAGATAATAATGATGTCAGCTTTGTTGTAGATCAACATGCCCAGGTGCATTTTTATAGTGCTAGCTCACTGAAACAACAGTCTGTGGGCACTCAGACACATTATCAGTTTTTGCTCTTACTCCTTATTGCTATGTGTTTAACATTGAAGCAGCATATATCAATTTCATAGTCTTTTGTTCGACCCAACCAGGACTCGAATCCACGATCTACCACACTTGAGGAGAACACATGTGGTCTTGAAAATATTCAAAGAATTGAAAACACAAAATAGGTGATCTCCCCTGAATTTGTTCTTGAAACACTTCTATAATGTGAGGTTTACAATTTCTGTTTATAAGAAAATATTCTGTAAAGTTTCAAGGATCTAGCTGAAAGGGACGTTGACTACACAAAAATAAGTATCCATTTCCAGGACACAAAAACTATGTAATTGTTTTCTGAGCAGCTTTTTGTTAACCATTTCTGATTTTATAACAATAAATACATTACCATCATAAATTCTGAGTATATCCTATTGCGTCATTCTAACAGCCGAAAAAAAACCTATAGGCTAAAAATAGCCTCCATTCGGAAACCATCGGTTGCCATTACCCATCCTAATCATAACTTTTCCAGCTGCGCCACGATTAGCATGTGAAAATTGCTACCATGTATTAATAGAAGAAAACAGATGAAAACGATTTTTTATATTGTTTAAATCTATTATTATTGTAATATTATTATTATTATTGCTTAAGCAATTGTTATTTTAGGTCTCGGTAAGTAATTTGTGACATTTTACTTTTTTATCGAGATGGAATTTTCGGTAAATACCAGTAGTTCGTACTTCCCAATTACAGGAACTGACACTTCTTGGGATGGTTCGGTCCCAAACCCAATGATTGGTTCCCTTAATAACCCTACCTCCAGTTTGTCCAGCATTCGTCCTGAGGCTTCAGCAGCAGGTGCTGGACATTCTTTGCACAGTCGGGACTTATTCCTACACTGTCTATTGTCACCTCCACAGTTTCCAGGTCGGTGAATTCTTCAGGCTCCCTGAATCCTGTACCTGGTCAGTCGATGGGCATCAATCTTCCCAGTATCAGACCACCCATTATCAGTAGTGATTCTCTCTCGGCTACTGGGTTTCCAACTGCTTACAATTGGAATAGACCCCCTTGGATGTTTCAGTACCCCGTTGTTGGTAATCTTTGGCAACCTTCAGCTGCTTTAGGAGCTCCTAACCAGGCTGTTTCTGGAGGTTTGTGTCCCACTAGTCAGGACCCTTTAGACAGTGTAAGGGAGTTGCTTAGTGGGTTTAAAGATTCCATGAAGGCCGAGTTTAGTTCTCTAAACTCTCAGCTTTCGGTTCTGGAATCTTCCACTAAAGTTAGAGTGGACCCTGTACCTACTTCTCCTGAGTCTCAGGAAGATGAGGTTGACAGGGAGGATGATGAAATTTCTGTGGCACCTGGTAGTCAGGAGAGGGTGTTCCTCGATGAAGAGGAATCTGACCACCCTACTGACTCTCAGACAGTGAACAGGGTACCCTCTTCAGGTTCTACATATTCTCATCAAACAGTCGTTGATGGTTCTCCTGTTCCTGAGACTGACAGTACTTCTCTCTCTAAAGAGAACTTAAGGTCTAGGGTCTACACCTTCATGAGGGACGTAGCGAAAGTACCTTTTGCCTCTCCTCCTAAGCCTAAAAGGCTTTCTTCCAATTTTGAGGCTTCTTGTGGTTTGACTCGGGAGAGTTCATCTACATATAACTCTTTTCCAGAGTCTAACCATGTGTTGGCTGCTTTACAATCATTAATGATGGTATTAGTAATGATTCTGTAGACAAACAGTCCTCTGGTTCCAAGTTTTGGAGTTTCGGTCCTACCTCATTCTCAGGAGTTTATAATGTTAAGGATTACCAAATCTTTAATTCTACTCTGGGAAGGTTGGTCCCAACTTGTGACAAGGCCATGTCTAATTTGTTGGGATCAAACCCAGTTGACGGTCTTAGACTTTCTCCGGCTACTTGGTCAAAGTCGGAGAATTTACTTCGTAATTCGTCACAGGTACTTGCTTCGGCAGAACATTATCTTTCTGCCACTGGTGCCCTTCTTCAGGGTGAAGGTATAGCTGAAATCAAGTTTCTCTTGTTACAACTTGATAAAGCTTTAGGAACTTCCCAAGTTCTTGTGTCTGGTGCTCTCGCCAACCTTACTCTTTCCAAGAGGAGTGAGATTCTTGACAAATCTTCTGTTAATGAGACTCTTAACGATTCACTTATGAAACCTCTTACGGACAACATTTTTGGTCTTTCTCTCCAAAAAGTCCAGGAAGAAGTTAGCAAGGATCCTCAGTCTGTTAGCGTTAATGTCAGGTTGAATGATGGGAAGAGAACAATTGCTTCCTCATCTTCTGGTTATCAACCTACTCCTACTTTTTCTGCAAAAAGGAGAAAGTTTGTTCGTCGCAAACAGTATGCCAATTCTTCTAAAACACCTCATGCTCAGAAGTCTGGTTCTAAGGGTGCTCAGAAGTCTGGCCCTCTGCCCTAGGTCGTTGCCCCCTCGTACGTTATCGACTGCTCAAGAAGGAAGGGAACTACCTCTTCCTTCCATCCTTGTGGGAGGGAGGTTAAGTCAATTCTCAACTCAATGGGAAAAGAGAACCTCAGACACATGGGTTCTGTCAATAATTCGGGGGGGGGGGGGGGAGGATTAGAACTACAGTTCAAACAGTTGCCACCTCTGTCGGAGTCTCCCATTCCCTTTTCAGTCTCTTCGGATCCTCACAAACGTCTACGTCTGTCAGAGGAAGTGTCTGTTCTGTTGCAGAAGGCAGCAATAGAACAGGTTCCAACTTCTTTCCTGGGTCCAGGATTTTATTCCCGTCTCTTCTTGGTCCCCAAGAAAAAGGGGGGAATGAGACCAGTTATAGACCTTTCTATTTTGAATACTTACCTTGTGATCCCCCATTTCCAAATGGAGACCAACAGGTCCATCAGGGCTTCTATACTCCCAGTAATTAGGTCGACATTGCTCGATTTAACAGATGCTTATTTCCACTGCCCTATTTCTGTGGCTTTCAGGAAATACCTTTGCTTCGTTCGCTTCGTGTGGGACAACAAAGTTTTTCAATTTCAAGCTCTCCCATTCGGGTAACCATAGCTCCTTTGGTCTTCACCAAAATTTTTCAAGTTGTCTCAGCTCATCTGCACACACTATCTATCCAGATTCATTCTTACCTGGACGATTCTCTTGTCAAGGAACTCAACCCAGACATTCTTTTGTCTCATACCCAGACAGTTATAGACCTCCTCCTAGAACTAGGTTTCCTGATTTCTTGGAAGAAATCGGAGGTCATTCCGTCTCAGGATTTCGTTTTCCTAGGAGAACATTTCAGGACGGACTTGGGTCTTGTGTTTCTTCCAGAGGAGAAATTTTTGGCTCTTCATCAGTTTATTCTAACCTTTCTGGCCAAGACCTCAGTCACTGCTCATCAATTTTCACAACGGCTAGGTCTTCTCAACTCTCTAGCAGATGTGGTACAGTTAGGACGTCTACACATTCATCCTCTACAGTTTTATCTTCTCGAGCATTGGACCCCGTCTTCTCAGGATTGGGAAGCCTCTATTCCTATCCTGGAAGTTCTCTCTACTCATCTGTCTTGGTGGCTGCAGAGGGAAAATGTCATGACAGGGTTTCCCCTGGCATCTCCAGTTCCCAGTCTGACCCTATTCACAGACGCTTCCCTTCTGGGATGGGGAGCTTATCTGGAGGGTCAAACTATTTCAGGGATGTGGTCTTCTACCCTTCAGAAAGATCACATCAATCTTTTGGAAATGAGGGCAGTTCTGTTAGCTCTTTCTCATTTCAAACTTTGTCTGGAGTCCCTATCTATTGTCTTGGCAACAGACAACACAACAGTGGTAGCCTACCTGAAGAATCAGGGAGGAATACATTGCTACTCTCTGTATCAGCTGGCCAAGGATGTTCTGATCCTATGCTCTCAATTCCAGATTCGTCTGGTTGTGAGACATATTCCAGGCCGTCTGAACGTTCTTGCGGACTCTCTTTCCAGGTCCTTAGCACCAGTCAATACAGAGTGGGAACCTCATCAGGCAGTCTTTCAATCTATAGTTCTTCATTGGGGAAATCCCAATATAGATCTATTCGCAACGAATCTGAACTTCAAGGTGACAACTTTCGTCTCCCCAGTTCCAGACCCCAGAGCCTATGCTGTAGACGCAATGAGCCTATCTTGGGAGGGAATGTTTGCCTATGCATTCCCCCCATTCAGATTTCTCGCCCCTGTTCTTCACAAGATAACAGGAGAGAAATGCAGGATCATAGTTATTGCTCCAGCTTGGCCAAAACAAGCTTGGTTTGCAAATCTACTGCGTCTGTCCTGTGCCAGGCCACTAGTGGTTCCCTTAAAATGAAATCTTCTATCTCAGTTCAAAGGGGGTGTAGTTCATCTTTCTCCAGAAAGACTCCATCTACACGCTTGGTTTCTGTCAGGGATAATCTCAGACAGAAAGGCTTTTCTGAAACAGCTACCAAGCACATCTCCAGGTCAGTGCGAGAATCTACTAACATCATCTATGATGCAAAGTGGACAATCTTCTCTGATTGGTGTATTGGAAGGGAGATTGATCCATTTAAAATCTCTGTCCAACAATTAGCGGATTTTCTTGTCTTTCTATTTGAGGTGAAAGGTCTTGCCCCTTCCACTGTAAAGGGGTACAGATCTGCTATCTCTCGAACTATTCATATTTCTGGTGGGGAAGATTTCGGAAATAATCAGTTTATTTCCCTTCTAGTTCGCAACTTTAGTCTTGAAAGGCCACGACAAAGGGTTTTGGTTCCTCAATGGAACCTAGGTCTAGCATTATCAGCTCTCAACCTGACACCCTTTGAGCCAGCAGAAGAGGTAGACTTGAAATTTCTTTCTTACAAATGCTGTTTCTTATTGGCACTTGCTTCGGGCAGGAGACGAAGTGAAGTTCATGCTTTTTCTACTTCTAATTCTTGCCTTAGATTCTCTAGAGACAAGTCTTCGGTTACTTTGCATACGGACCCAGCTTTTCTAGGCAAAAACCAGATACCAGATAAAGGGGCAGAGCCTATTTATATACCAGCGCTGCCCCAAGACTCTGATTTTGTTTCTCTGTGTCCGGTAAGAATCTTGTCTATTTATTTGACTAGGACAGCTTCTTTGCGTTCTAGTACCAATAAAAGACTTTTTATCCCTATTAAGAAGGGTGTCTCTGATCTCTCTGTTAAAACCATTTCAACCTGGATATGCAAGACTATTTCTCTTGCATACAAATCTTCGGGTCAAGTTATACTTGACAAATTCCAGGTCAAAGCTCATGATGTTAGAGCTCTTGCATCTTCTTGGGCATTATTTAATAATGCTATCTGCAGGTTTTTGGAGAGGTGAAAGTTTTTTCTTATCTCATTATCTGAGATCTATGTCTGTTCAGGCAGACAATCTATTTTCACTTGGGACTATAGTTTCTGCTCAAAGAGTCAATTTTCCCCCAGTTTCTTCTGATTCTGGGATTCAGCTCTAAGTTAGATTCTGAGTCACTCAGAATTTATGATGGTAACGTATTTATTGTTATAAAATCCTAAATTTTTAAAGTAAAATTTATTTTTATTAAATAAATACTT
Source organism: Bathymodiolus septemdierum (assembly GCA_963383655.1). Classification (NCBI taxonomy): domain Eukaryota; kingdom Metazoa; phylum Mollusca; class Bivalvia; order Mytilida; family Modiolidae; genus Bathymodiolus; species Bathymodiolus septemdierum. Next base: position 136,811,269 of record OY726517.1, read on the forward strand.
ACCATCATAAATTATAAGTCCCACCCGTCCTCCCCTTCATCCCTGATCTAGTTAAATTACTTGCTAGAAAAGTTATGATTAGGATGGGTAATGGCAACCAATGGTTTCCGAATGGAGGCTATTTTTAGCCTATAGGGGTTTTTCCGGCTGTTAGAATGACACAATAGGATATACTCAGAATTTATGATGGTAAGTATTTATTTAATAAAAACAAATTTTACTTTAAAAATTTAGGATATTATTTATATTTTATTTTGTTTTGGTTTTTTTTATTTTGCGAGTATATGGTCATTATTTTATGTAATTATATTATTTATTATTAAAGGCATACAGGCTGTTGGAATTAAATTTTTTTGTTTATATTAAAAGTTGCCAATATTCAATGTTTTATACTAATAAAATGTTCTGAACAAGAAGCCAGGTTTAAAAAATATGTTATAATGTTGTAATTAGTGAAAAGAATTTGAATGTCTGTTGGTAAAATCGTCATTAACACGACCTAATTATAAGTCGGCTCCTTTTCCGAAGTTTGCCAAATACTGATAACTGCTATAAATAACCAGGAAGAATGTTGCATGTAAATTTGATAGAATTAATATAATTTAAGAAATATATATATGAAATTGGATCCTGGGGTAATCATTTAATATTATATAATGGTATTTAGTCAGAATGACACTTAAAATCGGAAATACGTGATGAAATCAATAAAAACAAACCCAAATTCTGCAAAGGGGCCCGATAAAGGGAAAATTGTAAACAAATTGTATTGCATATTACTGACAACACTTGATTTGTCTTGATTATATTTTTGTAGAAAAAAACAGACATGAAGTTCATTATTTTAGTCTCTAATTTAAAAGAGATATCACCTAGCAATTTCTCCTAAAAAAAAACCCAATATATAAAAAACTAAGATGCAATTCTACTGTCAAAATATGATTCGGCCGAAAAAAGATACTAAATTATGCTTACATGTTGAAAAATGGAGTAGGTCGGTATAACATCTTTATTAAATTTTTACACAAAGCTTGCTGAATCCTCCTTTTTGTGTCGTTTTCGTATAGAATCCGTCAATGTTTTTGTTCTTCCACGATTCGATTTGTGCCATGTGCTTTCTTCATTGACAAACAATTTTGCACATGCGCAAACGCTTTCCCGAATGAGTTCACTGTCAGGTCGTATGAATATTGCGCAGGTAAACATTGGATTCAAGAAAATAAAACAGCGACGTATTTCCTTCGTTCTAGACTATTTACGTATAATATTATGAAAAATTTCTTCTGCAATTAGTATAAAACATCGAATATTGGCAACTTTAAATATAAAAAAAAATTCAATTCTGACAGCCTGTATGCCTTTAAATAGTTCATTTTTCAAAGCATGTGTGTATGTTGAAAAAAACCAAAAGGGAATTTTTGTTAATAATGTGCTCATTTTTTCCTTGTACAAATGAGTTTGTAAACAAGCAGGGACCCTAAGTGAACTACCCTGAGCTGCTTAGGTTATTGTAAAGCAGGAGCTTGTTCAATAAAATGTATATATCAAAAGAAAAAAAAAATGTTTGGTGTGGACCAGATGTTGATACCTACCACCATGGTCTGAGGTTGAAGAGCTATATTTTGTAATGGGGTTAGCAGAGTTGTCTTCCCTGGAATCTCCACCATCAGTACACAAACATGTGTTAATAAACAGGAGATATTCTGTTGAGCTAAGTCCATCCTTGGCACAATATTTCCATGTAGTCTCCATACAGTATTATTTAAAATACCATTTGTAAGCTCCTAAAAAATATTGTTTAAAAAATATTCAACTAATATATGTTTGTGTTACTTGATCTTTAATTTTATGTGTATGTTTAGTAGATCATTATTTGTCCTTTTTTGTTTGGTCATTGTTTTTGTCTGTCCTTTGATATACACATTCTGATTACCTCCCTTTGGTATCTTCAAACTCTTCTTATTTCACTTCAGAGTTACACGAGCAAAATCAAGTTATCCTTTGTCACGCTAGATCTATATGTTTTTCATAAAACAGATCCATTCAATATATTTTTTGTTATTTTAACTAAAACTATTTGCATTAAAGTGTAATTTACAAAATATATTACAATTTCTCAAGAAAATGTTATAAAAATTTACTGTCTGAAGAAGGTGGAAAACACAATTATAAAAATATTATTACTACCTTATTTCTGATCAGGGCACAATTCATTACAAATTCATTCAGGAATGCTTTAGCCTGCAAAATAAAAGTAGAAATGATATGAAACAACTTATTTTTTCTATGTCAAAGTTTGATACAATTTGATACAAGAAACACTGATATTATTTTAACACAATCTGCAAATGTAAACTAACAACATCTAAAAAGAAATAGACAATATTATTGCAGTGTCTTAAAATATAAAGTTTATGTGCATGAGGCTTAAAAACAGGGATAAAAGCGAGGTTCACTGAGTCTTTCCCTAGTTTTGCGTCGAATACACATACGATCGCATAGTAGTTGGATTTAGGAGATAACTGTATTGTATTTGAAAATTTCACGGCATCAATTGGAGATTTGATGGTCACAAATTGAGTTTACTGGCGACGTGTTAGCGAAGCAAGTCAACGGATATTTGCGACCATGAAATCGACAATTGATGCCGTGAAATTTTCAAATACAATACAGTTATCTCATTCTAATGTAATCATTTAGATGTGTACTGCCACATTATTGACAAGATGACGTAAGTGGTAATCAGCAAAAATTCTAAAAATTATCTCATGCTATTTCAACCGTGGAATTGATGCCGTGAAAATTACACCATTAAATCGACAATTAATGCCGTGAAATTTTCAAATACAATAGAGTTATCTCCATTCTAATGTGATCATGTGTATTGCCACATTATTGACAAGATGACGTAAGCGGTAATCGGCTAAAATTCTAAAAATATCTCATGATATTTCAACCGTGGAATTGATACCATGAAAATTACAGCATTGTCCAATCACAAACCAGGAATATTAAACAACTATATTAGAATTACAGTTACCTATGCAATCAATATCACTAACGTTGTGAGTTTGATTCCCATCTGTAGCAAGGTGTACATGTACTGGATACAAATAAATGAGTTAATCTTGCAGCAGGATAGTGGTTGGTGACCTATGCATTAACATAATCTCCATTTCAAAATTGGAGGCTTGCTTTACTTCTTCTATAAATAAATTTCATATTTGCCAATAATATTGTCTATATTTACATTGTCTGTGAACTTCTGTGGAATATGGCAATACATTGTTCACAGAACAGATGATTGCACACTTTGTCTGTGAACTTCTGTGGATTATCATAATACACACTGTTCACAACACACTATGAACTTCTGTGGATTACAATACACTATTCACAGTTAAATGCATACATTGTCTGTGAGCTTCAGTGGATTGTCATAAAACACACAGTCACAATTCACTCTATAAATCTATTAAATACATTGTCTGTGAACTTCTGTGGATTACCATAATACACACTGTTCACAGCACAGTTTATTGCATACAAGAACTTCTAAGGATTGCACAGTTCGCTCTCTATAAATCTATTACATACCTTGTCTGTGAACTTCTGTGGATCTCCATCATACACAATGTTCATGGTGATCTCCCTATGTAAAGCCAGCAACAATCTAATCCTGGTCTGCCATTCATTATCAGGTTTCTAAAAAACAGCGAGTTACTAAGATTTACAAAAACATTGGCAATCATATTATCAAGAGGGATATAATTAATCCGCTTAATCTAGCCACAGTTTTCTGCTTGTCTTAAGGACATGGATTTTCTTTGGCATATGTCATGGTCTTTTTTGTAATCAATGATTTGAGTTTTGCTGATATTGGTGGAATTGTTTACCATCACTGTTTAAAATTCTTTTTATAATACTATGTTAACTATATAGTAGAAGACAAAACAAGAATCATTCCATTTTAAATACTCTTTTAATCATTGCTCCCTTTGACCCCATCACAGAAATTCCATAAAAATATAAAGAAAAAATCATTATAGCATTTTTGACTTCCAATGAAAATTCAAAATTGTGTCTCCTTTATACCTGTATAAACTGTCAACGCTGTGACAATGGGAATATGACCATGCGTCAAACCTGTATAAACTGTCAACGTTGTGACAATGGGAATATGACCATGCGTCAAACCTGTATAAACTGTCAACGTTGTGACAATGGGAATATGACCATGCGTCAAACCTGTATAAACTGTCAACGTTGTGACAATGGGAATATGACCATGCACATAAGAAAGATGACTGCTTATTCAAGATCTGTTTTCACTTTTTTTTTAACTATAAATTATACCTGTAGTATCTGTTCTAGTTTTTCACTGTTTTCACTCAGTGTGGTAGTAACAACAGTCTCCCTTAGTTCTGTATACTTATCACCAATCACAATATATCTGTCATGACATTCTTTTACCTGAATAATGTAGTGGTAGGTTAATTTGTTTGTTTTAGTAGCTAATCAATCATAAAGCTTCAAATGTTTTATCTTGTTTAATTTAGGGTTAGGGTTATGGTGTTTAATGCCACTTTCAACAATATTTCAGCTATATCATTAGTCAGTTTTATTGGTGGAGGAAACCGGGGTACCAGAAGAAAACCACCGACCTGCCGCAAGTCACTGACAAACTTTTTCACATAATTTTGTATCGAGTACACCTCGTCTGAGTGGGATTCGAACTCACAACGTTAGTGGTGATAGGTACTGATTTCATAGGGAGTTGTAAATCCAATTACCATACAATCATGACCATGACGGGCCCCTATTTACTGGTAATCAATTTGATCATAGATCTGTATTTAATAATAAGTCTGTTTTTTAAACAGTTTATACATCTTTCTCCAATTTCCAAACAAAGGTGATTAGTGAATCAAATCAATTAAATTTGTTCATCAACTTCAGGGTGATTAGTGAATCAAGTCAATTAAATTTGTTCATCAACTTCAGGGTGATTAGTGAATCAAGTCAATTAAATTTGTTCATCAACTTCAGGATGATTAGCGAATCAAGTCCATTAAATTTGTTCATCAATTTCAGGGTGATTAGTGAATCAAGTCAATTAAATTTGTTCATCAACTTCAGGATATTTAGTGAATCAAGTCAATTAAATTTGTTCGTCAACTTCAGGGTGATTAGTGAATCAAGTCAATTAAATTTGCTTATCAACTTCAGGGTGATTAGTGAATCAAGTAAATTAAATTTGCTTATCAATTTCAGGGTGATTAGTGCATCAAATAAATTAAATTTGTTTATCAATTTCAGGGTGATTAGTGAATCAAGTAAATTAAATTTGTTTATCAACTTCAGGGTGATTAGTGAATCCAGTCAATTAAATTTGTTTGGTGATTAGTGAATCAAGTCAATTAAATTTCTTCGTCAACAGAAAAAGTTAGCAAATGCACTGAGAGGTAAAGTATACATAGGTTTTTAACCTTCCTACAATTTTACATTATCAAATAAATTAACATTGTTCCATTGTGTATATATATTTTTTTTATATGACAAGGTAATGAAATTCTTCGTTTTGGTCTCGTCATAAAATAAGCCAATCAGTTGCCATAGAAACAGAATAATTGCTAAATTTTTATTCAAGGAAAAGGCACAAGAAATATGAACGAAATAATGATTCTATTTAAATATAAAGAAATTCCACCATTTCCAAGTAATAATGATGGCCCAACAGGTTAGGAATAATTTATAGGTCACAGGTCATAAGTCAAACTTGCCAGGTGTGGTCTTCAGATATTTGATACATTGGTACCTATGTCCAACTTACTTTGTTTCCTTTTAATTCAGGTAGACGAATCCATCTTAGAAAAGTTGCATCACTTTTGGCAAGAACTGTTTGGTAACTGTCTATGCCATAACATCTACATAACTGTTTTACAAAATATCTCCTAAAATGAAAACAAATTATATAGTCGTACCTTAAACTTTTTATGTGGAAGTATTTTCAATGATTTTCACTTCAAGTCAACCAATTATTCAAGTTATGTGAGGTGTATAAAGGTTATTACTACTACAAAGATTAATTCTAGAATTTTCTTACATTTGTCATTTGACTTCTTTCCAAATGTTTTTTTTATGTTTCTTAGTTTTTTTTATATTGCATTTTTTTTTCATTAGAATTTTGCCATAAGTGAAAATTTGCCCCCTAAAAAAATTAAATCTTACCTAGGCCATGGGGATTCACTTTCTTCACACAGTTTGGCAGCACCATCAAAGAGTTTTCTAACTGATGGATTAGGCATAGATTTTTGTGATGTACAATACAGTTTGTGGATATATTTAGTAACAATTGCCAGGGAGAATCTAACTCTAGAAATGTGTTCAATCTTGTCTAACGGATTAGTATCACTGGTAAGGTATGATGGTGTTTCTCGCAACATATTGGTTGCTATGGTAACTTCATCATTTCTGTTGACATGCTGTTGATGAAGTGAGTCCTGTAATAGAAAATGGGTGAAATGAAATTATTTACATACTGTGTTTCCTAGGTTTTACCAGAATCATTTTCCATATTTAAAAAAAAGTATTTACAAGAGCTTGACTGGTTAGGGTGTTTAACGCCACTTTCAACAATATTTCAGTTATATAGTGGCGGTCAGTTTTATTGGTGAAGGAAATAGTAGTACCCGGAGAAAACCACAGACCGCAAGTCATTAACAAATTTTATCACATAATGTTGTATCGAGTACACCTCGTCTGAGTGCAGTTTGAACTCACAACTTTGGTGGTAATAGACACTGATTGCATATAAATCCAACTACCATATGATTACGACCACAACGGTCTCTTACTTGTATGTTTAACATATGGAAGGTATGATCAAATACATTATGAAAATCCAAGCGTTGATATATTAGGCCACCCTTAAAAATATGTTCGTTTCCCACACCCGACCCTCCATTTCACCTATGGGTCGGTAGGTAGGGGGACTTTTTTTTTTTTTTTTTTTTTTCAAAGTTCATTCACAAATCTGGTTCCTTCAAAGTCGAGCAATGGATTTTGTTCATTTAAAAGTGTAAACCAGTTCCGAACGTAAATTCTAGAACAATATCGGAACTTCCGGTAAAAAAAAAAAGTAAAAAAAAAGTCGTTGCAAATCACCCAAAAAATATTTCGAGTCACAACGTTTTCTAACGGTCGGTTGGGTGCGAGAAACAAACAATTTTTTTATTTTGGCCTAGATGTTAATGAACATAAGAGACTGTCCATCTTTAGATACAAATTAATTAAAGTAAACAAATAGTGAGTACTCTTATTGCTGTTCTACATTTCACAGTCACTGCATAGTCTTCAATATTGAACGTAACTCTACACCCTAAAATGAATGTGAATGCATTTTTTTTACTTGAAATACATTTATTTTCTATGACAACATGAACAAATCCAAACTTAATCGCATAAAAAAACTTCTATAACATTAAACAAAAACATCTTAGGTCTGAATCAATGAATGTTCATTTAATGGCATCTTCTTTCGTTACTCTTAAAAAGAATTTTCATCTATATTCTTGAAATTTTTATGAGGGGAGTATTTTACCAAATAAACATACCAGCAAAAAAAAATGTGAGAGTCGAGAATAATAGTTTCTTACAAAACTCCATATTGAAGATTAGAAATTTCTCACCCCTTGGATAAAGTATTCCGTTAATCTATGTGAAAAAGATTTTTCTATCTCTGGGTGTAAGACAAGCTACACATGCTTTTTCCCGCAAAATTGTCGATATACACCCATGTCTTGGCAGTATTTTAAATGTATTTAATAATAAAATGTATAGACAGTATCTTTAAATGCTACCACAACAGTGATAATTACTTACATAAAAAGTTATTTAATGTTGGTCAAAGGGAGGCAATCTTTTTTATTTACTTTAGTTACTAACAAGGGAGAGCACTCTATATTTTCTCAATGTAAACAAACATTGACACGATAGGAAGGATGACAAAAAGAGTCAATCACCGTGAAAGGTGAAAAATGTTGTATCGAGGACACCTCGCCTGAGCAAGAATTGAACTCACAACTTTAGTGGTGATAGGCAATTACTGCAAAAGTAGGTGTAAATCCAACTACTATTCGATCACGACCATGGCAGCCCCAAGAGCTTGACTGAATCCTAGCTGTGTGGTAATAGTGTCTAGTAAGATTGTTGCTTTTAATCTTATTAATAGTTTCCTCTCTACTGAATATATTTGCCTAAAGATAAAACCTAACAGAGTTAGAATAAGATTTCTTTAGCTGACAAAGGTTTTGTTCTACTCTCAACGAGATTTGAACTCACACCTTTGATACCCTACAACATTATAGCGAATGTGGGTGAGCGGTCTAGGGGACTAGACATAGCGATTGGTGCTGTAGTGTATCAAAAGTGTGAGTTGGAATATCATCTAGGGTAGAATATTTAGCATTAACCTTGTATCTTCAGTAACTTTGAAAACCAGTTGCGGATGTCACTTGCTCAGACATTTGTATATATATAGATTAACCAGAGGCTCTCAAGAGCCTGTATCGTTCACCTGGTTATAAAAAGAACCAATTGGTTCTATGTAAAAACTATGTCCTGCAGTGGTAGTCATCTTGGAATTATGATCAACATAAAAAACACAAAGTTTGTAAAGGACCTTCCAATGATTGATGCACAGTTTAGGTTCAATCAGTGCAATAGCTTCAGAGAAGAATATATTTCTGTATTTTCCCCATATGGTTCTGTGTTAATACTATGACATGTGGTGGCAGCCATCTTGGATTTCCGATCGGCATAAAAAACAGAGACTTTGTAGAGGACCTTCTAATGATCATTCCTGGGCAGTTTGGTTTCAATTGTCCCAGTGGTTTCAGAGAAGAAGCGTTTTGAAACATTTTTCCCATAGGGTCCAATGTTAAACTAAGTTCTGCCGTAGCTGCCATTTTGAATTTCATATCAGAACAAAAAACGTAAAGTTTGTAGAGGATCATCCAATGAACATTCATGTACAGTTTGGCTTTAATCATATTTGTAGTTTCTGAGAAGAAGGCATTTGAACATTTTCCCATAGGGTTCAATGTTAATCTATGTATTGCGGTGGTGGCCATCTTGGATTTCCGATCGGCATATAAAACACATACTTTGTAGAGGACCTTCCAATTATCATTCCTGGGCAGTTTGGTTTCAATTGTCCCAGTGGTTTCAGAGAAGAAGCATTTTGAAACATTTTCCCCATAGGGTCCAATGTTAAACTAAGTCCTGCCGTAGCCGCCATTCTGAATTTCATATCGGAACAAAAAACCTTAAGATTGTAGAGGACCATCCAATGAACATTCATGTACAGTTTGGCTTTAATCATATTTGTAGTTTCTGAGAAGAAGGCATTTGAACATTTTCCCATAGGGTCCAATGTTAATCTATGTCCTGCAGTGGTGGCCATCTTGGATTTCCAATCGGCATAAAAAACAGAAACTTTGTAGAGGACCTTCCAATGATCATTCCTGGGCAGTTTGGTTTCAATTGTCCAAGTGGTTTCAGAGAAGAAGCATTTTAAAACATTTTTCCCATAGGGTCCAATGTTAAACTAAGTCCTGCCGTAGTCGCCATTTTGAATTTCATATCGGAACAAAAAACCTTAAGATTGTAGAGGACCATCCAATGAACATTCATGTACAGTTTGGCTTTAATCATATTTGTAGTTTCTGAGAAGAAGGCATTTGAACATTTTCCCATAGGGTCCAATGTTAATCTATGTCCTGCGGTGGCGGCCATCTTGGATTTCCGATCGGCATAAAAAACAGTAACTTGGTCGAAAAACAGTAACTTTGTAGAGGACCATCCAAGGAACATTCCTGCTAAGTTTGGTTCCAATTGGCCCAGTGGTTTCGGAGAAGAAGCTTGAAATGTGAAAAGTTTACAGACGACAGACGACGGACGACAGATGACGGATGCCAAGTGATGACAATAGTTCACCTGGACCTTTGGTCCAGGTGAACTAAAAATATATTGATGCCAAGTGACTGCATTTGATCACAAGGACCATGAGTGAATATTAATAAAAATGTCTTTTGTAAATGTCTGTGATTTTCTGCGATTTCTTTCATTGTATTCTAAGTTTTACCTCCATACACTGGAGAATCAGTAGACAAAGCTCAATCATATGATGTCTATCCCCAGCAGTCTGTAATAGTGTTCCTGCATAGTTAAAATATGCTAACAGATGGTTCTCAATTTCACGCCCACTGAAATATAAGGTTATGGTGTTTAATGCCATTTTCAACAATATTTCAGCTATATATAAAATATATGAATATAGAAACAATGAGTAAATTGAACAATCGTTCTTTAAAGTTTTGTAACATGAATGCATTCTTTTCCTTTGATCATTTTATTGTTTATATAGCAGAGTGTAAGCAACAGCTAAGAACTAAGACATATTATTGCACATTTTAAATCTGGATTGTAGCTGTATTACTCCCAGTGAGCCGTGCAAAATAATCAATGACCTAGATGTGATATTGCAAATCATTTATAACACGGTTTTCCGAGTTAAATGGTTAAACAATCTCACGCTTTGTGTTCGATTGCTTAACTGTTTATCTCGGAAAACCATGGTAGAAATACTACATAAAACAAACAGTTATTTGTGACCATCACTGCTTAACTGTCATTTTTAATAACAACATATATCTACATTGTACATACATCTACCAACTGATAAAAATGGTTGACTTCTGACCAATAGCCTGATATCAAATGCATGGGTTCAAGCCCTGATACTCAGCTCAAGTATTAATATTTTTAGGTAACCCACGGCTGATCACTCTTTGATACTCTCTACTCATCATCCGTGATTCAACTGACAGGGAAGTCCACATGGTCATATATTATTCAAGAGTAGTTTTAAGACATTTCTATTAGTCAAGATGAATTGTTCTACAGCCAATCAAATAACAGTTTTTAAAAAGAAGAGGATTTCCTTGCAAACTAAAATGATAACAGGAGATGAACAGGTCACAATAACCCTTGGTTTATCGATGATGAATGCTATATCGACTCATCAGATCGCATCTTTTATAATCTTTTCAATCTGTCTAATATATAGGAAAATATGAGTGATGTTGTGTTGTTATGGAAACTACTAAATACAGATCAGTTATGGAACAAACATATTAATTGACCCACAGCCGATGAGTGGAAAGTATTGGAGCGTTACCAGCCATGTTTTACAGACGATGCTACTGTCTAGTCTTTGATAAGTTTCAATGTCATAATATACATGTAGTAGAAAACTTACTGAAAGAGTTAATAAATACCAATACCCATAACTAAATCTACAATTATGACACCATACTATAAGCATTTCACAGCATACTTATATTTTTAATTACAAAATTTCTTTAAACAAAAAACCCCAAAAAACCCAAAACATTACCTGGTTTGCATTAATTGTTGTAACAAGAATGAACGGACAACAGGTGTACGATCAATACCATTGGAATCGTCAAATATCGTCAGTTCTTTTGAGACAATTCTTTCTACTTTCTTGTTTTTGGTATGGTCTATTATATAAGTCAAGAGTTTATCAACAACTTCATTTGAAGGTGGAGTTCCGTCTGAGAAACACAACTGTGACACTACTTCCATAAAGAAACTGTTACATCTTCTTCTATAGTCAAGGTACTTCTTTATTTCTCCGCTGTTAAAAAAAGATTGTTGTAGCTTTAATAGTTGTTATACTTGTTTTAATATAAATTGACAAAGAAAATTGATCTTAGAATGTCGATTAATTTAAATAACCGTCCGTGGTGTTCTGACTTATTTTGTGGAGTCTAGCAGGTTTACTTAAACCTATTAGAGTGAGTGATAGTTGTTTAGTGCCAAATGAGTAATATATCATGGTGAGAACAAGAAACATTGATGAGATGATGATGATATCTGTACTAGACCAACATGCTTAATTGGATCTTTATGGTGGTAGCTCACTGAAACAACAGCTGCTCCACTTGGACACATAATCCTTATTCTGAACAAACCAGTATTTGTTCTAACACTTCAACACTTCAGCAGTAAATACCAGTTTTATAGTCTTTGGTTTGAACCGACCGGAGCTTGAACTCATGATCTACTCCACTCGAGGCGAGCATGTTAAGCATTACACTACAGATGCAGTTAAACATAATAAAAATCCTTCTTAATATGAAATGCAGAATAAATAGTTCATAAATTTTTACAATGATTTTATTTATGTGGAAAGAAATGTGATATGATTTAAAACCTCCTAGGTATTTCACCTCCTAGTTTTTATTTGCAAGGATTCTTTTTCTCATTGATGACAATCACATTAAACTTAACCATACATTATACTTATATCATTACAAGTTCCAAATCTTATATATATATTTTACATACATTTTTGCAGACTTATCAGGATCCAAGTCCTCTGGAAATTTTTCCTGACAATTTGGACATTCATATTCTTTAAGTGTCATACAATCGTAGAAACACTTTCTACAAATCACATGATCACATGGTAGCCTAACAGGTGCTCCCTCTATAGGATTCTCACAGGATACACACTGGGCCTGTTGACTGAAAGAGGAAAATTAAAATCAATTAAAAAAATGTCGCCGAAAAAGGTAACTGATATATAAAAATAGTAAGAACATATATGTAGCAATGTTTCCAAGAATAACAGACTATTATACTGTCCATGTATATGTTGTCATGAAGTTTTGTAATAGTGTGTGGTCTTTTTTTTAGTGGAAGCTAATCTAAGATAATTTATTGTATGTTTATATCTGTATTGCCATTGGAGATCTGATTAGCAAGAGGGGAAAGATTTGGATCACATTAACAGGTTTAATTAAGCTACATCTTTGTGTCTGTCCCAAGCAAGAACCTTGATATCTGTCTGGATCACATTAACAGGTTTAATTAAGCGACATCTTTGTGTCTGTCCCAAGCAAGAACCTTGATATCCATCTGGATCACATTAACAGGTTTAATTAAGCTACATCTTTGTGTCGGTCCCAAGCAAGAACCTTGATATCTGTCTGGATCACATTAACATGTTTAATTAAACCACATCTTTGTGTTTGTCCCAAGCAAGAACCTTGATATCCGTCTGGATCACATTAACAGGTTTAATTAAGCGACATCTTTGTGCCGGTCCCAAGCAAGAACCTTGATATCCGTCTGGATCACATTAACAGATTTAATTAAGCCACATCTTTGTGTCTGTCCCAAGCAAGAACCTTGATATCCGTCTGGATCACATTAACAGGTTTAATTAAGCTATATCTTTGTGTCTGTCCCAAGCAAGAACCTTGATATCCATCTGGATCACATTAACAGGTTTAATTAAGCTACATCTTTGTGTTTGTCCCAAGCAAGAACCTTGATATCTGTCTGGATCACATTAACAGGTTTAATTAAGCCACATCTTTGTGTCTGTCCCAAGCAAGAACCTTGATATCCGTCTGGATCACATTAACATGTTTAATTAAACCACATCTTTATGTCTGTCCCAAGCAAGAACCTTGATATCTGTCTGGATCACATTAACATGTTTAATTAAACCACATCTTTATGTCTGTCCCAAGCAAGAACCTTGATATCTGTCTGGATCACATTAACAGGTTTAATTAAACCACATCTTTGTGTCTGTCTCAAGCAAGAACCTTGATATCCGTCTGGATCACATTAACAGGTTTAATTAAGCCACATCTTTGTGTCTGTCCCAAGCAAGAACCTTGATATCTGTCTGGATCACATTAACAGGTTTAATTAAACCACATCTTTGTGTCTGTCCCAAGCAAGAACCTTGATATCTGTCTGGATCACATTAACAGGTTTAATTAAGCTACATCTTTGTGTCTGTCCCAAGCAAGAACCTTGATATCTGTCTGGATCACATTAACAGGTTTAATTAAACCACATCTTTGTGTCTGTCCCAAGCAAGAACCTTGATATCTGTCTGGATCACATTAACATGTTTAATTAAACCACATCTTTGTGTCTGTCCCAAGCAAGAACCTTGATATCTGTCTGGATCACATTAACAGGTTTAATTAAACCACATCTTTATGTCTGTCCCAAGCAAGAACCTTGATATCTGTCTGGATCACATTAACAGGTTTAATTAAACCACATCTTTGTGTCTGTCTCAAGCAAGAACCTTGATATCTGTCTGGATCACATTAACAGGTTTAATTAAGCTATATCTTTGTGCCGGTCCCAAGCAAGAACCTTGATATCCGTCTGGATCACATTAACAGGTTTAATTAAGTTACATCTTTGTGTCTGTCCCAAGCAAGAACCTTGATATCTGTCTGGATCACATTAACAGGTTTAATTAAACCACATCTTTATGTCTGTCCCAAGCAAGAACCTTGATATCTGTCTGGATCACATTAACAGGTTTAATTAAACCACATCTTTGTGTCTGTCTCAAGCAAGAACCTTGATATCTGTCTGGATCACATTAACAGGTTTAATTAAGCTATATCTTTGTGCCGGTCCCAAGCAAGAACCTTGATATCCGTCTGGATCACATTAACAGGTTTAATTAAGTTACATCTTTGTGTCTGTCCCAAGCAAGAACCTTGATATCTGTCTGGATCACATTAACAGGTTTAATTAAACCACATCTTTGTGTCTGTCCCAAGCAAGAACCTTGATATCTGTCTGGATCACATTAACAGGTTTAATTAAACCACATCTTTGTGTCTGTCTCAAGCAAGAACCTTGATATCTGTCTGGATCACATTAACAGGTTTAATTAAGCTATATCTTTGTGCCGGTCCCAAGCAAGAACCTTGATATCCGTCTGGATCACATTAACAGGTTTAATTAAGTTACATCTTTGTGTCTGTCCCAAGCAAGAACCTTGATATCTGTCTGGATCACATTAACAGGTTTAATTAAGCTACATCTTTGTGTCTGTCCCAAGCAAGAACCTTGATATCCGTCTGGAACACATTAACAGGTTTAATTAAACCACATCTTTGTGTCTGTCCCAAGCAAGAACCTTGATATCTGTCTGGATCACATTAACAGGTTTACTTAAGCCACATCTTTGTGTCGGTCCCAAGCAAGAACCTTGATATCCGTCTGGATCACATTAACAGGTTTAATTAAGCTACATCTTTGTGCTGGTCCCAAGCAAGAACCTTGATATCTGTCTGGATCACATTAACAGGTTTAATTAAACCACATCTTTGTGTCTGTCCCAAGCAAGAACCTTGATATCTGTCTGGATCACATTAACAGGTTTAATTAAGCCACATCTTTGTGCCGGTCCCAAGCAAGAACCTTGATATCCGTCTGGATCACATTAACAGGTTTAATTAAACCACATCTTTGTGTCTGTCCCAAGCAAGAACCTTGATATCTGTCTGGATCACATTAACAGGTTTAATTAAGCTACATCTTTGTGTCTGTCCCAAGCAAGAACCTTGATATCTGTCTGGATCACATTAACAGGTTTAATTAAACCACATCTTTGTGTCTGTCCCAAGCAAGAACCTTGATATCTGTCTGGATCACATTAACAGGTTTAATTAAACCACATCTTTGTGTCTGTCTCAAGCAAGAACCTTGATATCTGTCTGGATCACATTAACAGGTTTAATTAAGCTATATCTTTGTGCCGGTCCCAAGCAAGAACCTTGATATCCGTCTGGATCACATTAACAGGTTTAATTAAGTTACATCTTTGTGTCTGTCCCAAGCAAGAACCTTGATATCTGTCTGGATCACATTAACAGGTTTAATTAAGCTACATCTTTGTGTCTGTCCCAAGCAAGAACCTTGATATCCGTCTGGAACACATTAACAGGTTTAATTAAACCACATCTTTGTGTCTGTCCCAAGCAAGAACCTTGCTATCTGTCTGGATCACATTAACAGGTTTACTTAAGCCACATCTTTGTGTCGGTCCCAAGCAAGAACCTTGATATCCGTCTGGATCACATTAACAGGTTTAATTAAGCTACATCTTTGTGCTGGTCCCAAGCAAGAACCTTGATATCTGTCTGGATCACATTAACAGGTTTAATTAAACCACATCTTTGTGTCTGTCCCAAGCAAGAACCTTGATATCTGTCTGGATCACATTAACAGGTTTAATTAAGCCACATCTTTGTGCCGGTCCCAAGCAAGAACCTTGATATCCGTCTGGATCACATTAACAGGTTTAATTAAACCACATCTTTGTGTCTGTCCCAAGCAAGAACCTTGATATCTGTCTGGATCACATTAACAGGTTTAATTAAGCTACATCTTTGTGTCTGTCCCAAGCAAGAACCTTGATATCTGTCTGGATCACATTAACAGGTTTAATTAAGCTATATCTTTGTGCAGGTCCCAAGCAAAAACCTTGATATCCGTCTGCATATGTTGTGGTCTTTTTATCTGTCTGCATATGTTGTGGTCTTTTTATCTGTCTGTTTATGTTGTGGTCTTTTTATTCGTCTGCTTATGTTGTGGTGTTTTTATCTGTCTGTTTATGTTGTGGTGTTTTTATCTGTCTGTTTATGTTGTGGTCTTTTTATCCGTCTGCATATGTTGTGGTCTTTTTATCCGTCTGCTTATGTTGTGGTCTTTTTATCTGTCTGCTTATGTTGTGGTCTTTTTATCCATCTGCTTATGTTGTGGTGTTTTTATCTGTCTGTTTATGTTGTGGTGTTTTTATCTGTCTGTTTATGTTGTGGTGTTTTTATCTGTCTGTTTATGTTGTGGTGTTTTTATCTGTCTGCTTATGTTGTGGTGTTTTTATCTGTCTGTTTATGTTGTGGTGTTTTTATCTGTCTGTTTATGTTGTGGTGTTTTTATCTGTCTGTTTATGTTGTGGTGTTTTTATCTGTCTGTTTATGTTGTGGTGTTTTTATCTGTCTGTTTATGTTGTGGTGTTTTTATCTGTCTGTTTATGTTGTGGTCTTTTTATCCGTCTGCTTATGTTGTGGTCTTTTTATCTGTCTGTTTATGTTGTGGTCTTTTTATCTGTCTGTTTATGTTGTGGTGTTTTTATCTGTCTGTTTATGTTGTGGTGTTTTTATCTGTCTGTTTATGTTGTGGTGTTTTTATCTGTCTGTTTATGTTGTGGTCTTTTTATCCGTCTGCTTATGTTGTGGTGTTTTTATCCGTCTGTTTATGTTGTGGTGTTTTTATCTGTCTGTTTATGTTGTGGTGTTTTTATCTGTCTGCTTATGTTGTGGTCTTTTTATCCATCTGTTTATATTGTGGTGTTTTTATCTGTCTGTTTATGATGTGGTGTTTTTATCTGTCTGTTTATGTTGTGGTCTTTTTATCCATCTGTTTATGTTGTGGTGTTTTTATCTGTCTGTTTATGTTGTGGTCTTTTTATCTGTCTGTTTATGTTGTGGTGTTTTTATCTGTCTGTTTATGTTGTGGTGTTTTTATCTGTCTGCTTATGTTGTGGTGTTTTTATCCATCTGTTTATGTTGTGGTGTTTTTATCTGTCTGTTTATGATGTGGTGTTTTTATCTGTCTGTTTATGTTGTGGTCTTTTTATCCATCTGTTTATGTTGTGGTGTTTTTATCTGTCTGTTTATGTTGTGGTCTTTTTATCTGTCTGTTTATGTTGTGGTCTTTTTATCCATCTGTTTATGATGTGGTGTTTTTATCTGTCTGCTTATGTTGTGGTGTTTTTATCCATCTGTTTATGTTGTGGTGTTTTTATCTGTCTGTTTATGATGTGGTGTTTTTATTTGTCTGTTTATGTTGTGGTGTTTTTATCTGTCTGTTTATGTTGTGGTGTTTTTATCTGTCTGTTTATGTTGTGGTGTTTTTATCTGTCTGTTTATGTTGTGGTGTTTTTATCTGTCTGTTTATGTTGTGGTGTTTTTATCTGTTTGTTTATGTTGTGGTCTTTTTATCTGTCTGTTTATGTTGTGGTCTTTTTATCCGTCTGCTTATGTTGTGGTCTTTTTATCTGTCTGTTTATGTTGTGGTCTTTTTATTTGTCTGTTTATGTTGTGGTCTTTTTATCTGTCTGTTTATGTTGTGGTCTTTTTATCTGTCTGTATATGTTGTGGTGTTTTTATCCGTCTGCTTATGTTGTGGTGTTTTTATCTGTCTGCTTATGTTGTGGTCTTTTTATCCGTCTGCTTATGCTGTGGTGTTTTTATCTGTCTGTTTATGTTGTGGTGTTTTTATCCATTTGCTTATGTTGTGGTATTTTTATCCGTCTGTTTATGTTGTGGTCTTTTTATCTGTCTGCTTATGTTGTGGTCTTTTTATCCGTCTGTTTATGTTGTGGTCTTTTTATCTGTCTGTTTATGTTGTGGTGTTTTTACCCATCTGCTTATGTTGTGGTATTTTTATCCGTCTGTTTATGTTGTGGTCTTTTTATCCGTCTGCTTATGTTGTGTTTTTTTTTATCCGTCTGCTTATGTTGTGGTCTTTTTATCTGTCTGTTTATGTTGTGGTGTTTTTATCTGTCTATTTATGTTGTGGTGTTTTTATCCATCTGCTTATGTTGTGGTGTTTTTATCTGTCTGCTTATGTTGTGGTCTTTTTATCTGTCTGTTTATGTTGTGGTGTTTTTATCCGTCTGTTTATGTTGTGGTCTTTTTATCTGTCTGTTTATGTTGTGGTCTTTTTATCCATCTGTTTATGTTGTGGTGTTTTTATCTGTCTGCTTATGTTGTGGTCTTTTTATCCGTCTGCTTATGTTGTGGTGTTTTTATCTGTCTGTTTATGTTGTGGTGTTTTTATCTGTCTGTTTATGTTGTGGTGTTTTTATCCGTCTGCTTATGTTGTGGTCTTTTTATCTGTCTGTTTATGTTGTGGTGTTTTTATCTGTCTGTTTATGTTGTGGTCTTTTTATCTGTCTGTTTATGTTGTGGTCTTTTTATCTGTCTGTTTATGTTGTGGTGTTTTTATCTGTCTGTTTATGTTGTGGTCTTTTTATCTGTCTGCATATGTTGTGGTCTTTTTATCTGTCTGTTTATGTTGTGGTCTTTTTATCTGTCTGTTTATGTTGTGGTCTTTTTTGTGTTCAATGATTTGAGGTGTGAGGTTTAATTAAGCCACATCTTTGTATCTGAATTTCAAGAAATAGTAATGATTATTTAAAGGCCTCTTGTTTAAACTATGCTTACTGATCTTTCAGGAAATTCAAATTTCTAAATTCAAATTTACAGACTGCTTCCATTAGCATATCATGAAACACTGAATTAAATTTACAAGGATTTCTCACACAAGTGGAAGACAGCCACTGAAATATTGCTAAAAGTGGCGTTAAACATCATAAAACCAACCAAAACCATCCAAATCTTCAATTATGGCTGAATGTCAGAGCCTATTTCTTCAGTGAAATATGACAATAAAACTCCACAGACCAAAGAATTGAAGACAAAACTTGCTATTCTTTGGGATGATTTCAATTGTGAAGTCAAATTATTCATGTCATACCAATTTCTACATGTAACTTCATTTAGATTCTGAACTTTCGGAGAACATTTACTTACCCAAAGCATTTTGAGACAATATCTCTGTGACAAAGTTTCAGAAATTTCTCCACTTTTTCCAGAGATTTGATATCCTTCATATCTGCTCCTTCTCTCAATGTCTGTGGAAAAACAAGAATGTTATTTTGAATTTCAGATATTGCATCAAACAATATGATAGATCTGATGTTTTATTAACAGTATAACTGCATGGACATTCCAGTCAACTAATGATATACTTTAAGTAGGTTAAAGGAACCGTCGTAGTCGTGATCGTATGGTAGTTGGATTTACAACTACCTGTGCAATCAGTGCCTATCGCCACTAAAGATGTGAGTTCGAACCCCATTCATGGTGAGGTGTACTCGATACAACATTATGTGATAAAGTCTGTCAGTGAGTTGCGGCTGGTCAGTGGTTTTCTTCGGTTACTTCGGTTTCCCCAACTATATAACTGGAATATTGTTGAAAGTGTTGTTTAATACCCTAACACTAAACCTTAAGGAGGTTAAATAAAACAATAATTATGTTCTTTTGCATATCATCTACAAACTTCATAAAATTTATTGAACTGACAAGAAACAGTGGCATATATTTTCTACAAATTAATTATACTTTATTGTACAAACCAGCCATATTGGCATACATCATCTACTTACTACATTTACAGTCAAATTTGTATTCAGCAGTCATTATTGGGAGAATTGGAAAATAACTGTATAAGACATCTGATTGTTTATGTAAGCTTGGTTGATCCAGATTATCAGCTCTGGTCCATGGTAATTCGCATATTACTGTTACCAGAAGATAAATAATTGGAAAAAATGACTGTCGCTTTGTAATGCTGCTGTGTTTTTTAAATGTCTAAGAGTTAATTAGTTAACCATTCAAAAACTTGATAGCTAATTGGTGCATTCATGCATTGAGAACTTCTCGAATGTTAATTACAGATGATTTTTTTAAGCTTATAATGAAAAGTGACAGTTAAATACCAGTAAATACAAAGGGATACACTTAGGGTGACAATTGACTGCATTAGTAAGGTGGCTGCTTATTTGCACTAAGAAGAGTTTGGAGATACCGAAAGGGTACTCAGAATCTGTAAATCAAAGAATGGCAAAAAAAAAAAAAGACAAAAGGACAAACAATGATCTACAAAACATATACATAAAATTAAAGATTGAGTAACACGAACCACACTAAAAAACAGTGGTTAACTCAGGTGCTCCGGAAGGGTAAGCAGTTCTTGCTCCAATCCATAAATAACACATAAATCTGGTAAGGAGGGTGAAAACTGGCTGACAGGTGATGACCACTTTAAGGTGACCGTAAAGCCAAGATTGACTGTACTTTATTGTACTGACCTGCCACAGTGGCATACATCGTCTAATGTCCATTTCTTCTTTACCAGACGTACAAACATGTTCTATAAATAACTTCACAACTACTGCTCTGGTCCACTGGTACCTAAAAATACACAACATATGTACATACATCTTCTATAAATAACTTCACAACAACTGCTCTTGTCCACTGGTACCTAAAAATACACAACACATTAAATGAACTATAAATCAAGATGTTATTGTTTGTCAGTGGCTTGTGGTAGGTCGCAGGGGAAAAAAACAAGCTCTTTACAGTGGTACTTTCACATTTCAACTTTCATAAAGATAAAAGATTTTGTAAGTAGTGCTCAATAAATTAAATTGAAGATGAATGTCATTTCTTTTTAGAATGCTCAGCTGATGATAATGAAAGAGAAAAGTTTTATCAAATCTTGTAAATGATCAATGTAAATTATTACATTCTTCCTATTGAAAATAAATTCATTTGATTACTTTCCAATGAGTCAGACAGTATATACAAATCTCTAGTGTTATTTAGATATAAATGCTTTGAAATAAGGAAAACTTTCCTTTATCGGGAGGGTGGGGGTAGATTTAATGCCACTTTCAACAATGTTTCAGTTATATCATGGTGGTCATTTTTATTAGTGGAGGAAACCAGAGTACCCAGAGAATACCACCGACCTGTGGCAAGTCACTGACAAACTTTATTAGCAAACTACGGAAATTGCAAAACAGTATCACTATACCAATTTATTATATTATATGATATTATTTCATACTTATTGTATTATATTTTCAATGTATCGTTCAATGTTTAATAGATTAAATGTAGGCTGGCATGGTCATGATCATATGGTAGTTGGATTTACAATTACATATGCAATCAGTACCTATCACCACTATATGGTAGTTGGATTTACAACTACCTATATTTAAGTAGCTATCACCACTAACGTTCTGAGTTCGAATACCAGTCATGGGGAGGTGTTCTAAATACAACATTATGTGAAAAAGTTTGTCAGTGACTTGCAACAGGTCAGTGGTTTTCTCCAGGTATTCCATTTTTCTCCACCAATAAAACTGACCACGATATAACTGAAATATTGTTGAAAGTGGTGTTAAACACCATGATTCTAACCTTAACCCTCCAAGATTTAATAATGTATTCATATTCATGTTTTCCTTCCATGTTAACATCAAAATATTACCTTGCTTGTTCAATGCCTCTTTGACATTTTTTACCATAGTAGAAGTCTTTGTTTTCAGAATCCTGATTGAAATGTCCAAAGATTCTTTCTATTATAGGTCTATAGTCACAGACTTGTCGTAGCCATTTGGTCCTGGTATCAGGCTTATTAAGGGCTTCCTTACTTGGCTCCAGATGTTCAACTAACATATGCAATGCAAGAATATCCAATGTCTGCAAAAGAAAGAATTACAATTTGCAAAGAGAAATTGCTGTGCATTTAGAAATTTAACAGATCATGGTTGTGATCGCATGATAGTTGGATTTACTACTACATATGCAATCAGTGCCTATCACCACTAACGTTGCGAGTTCGAATCCCATTCAGGTGAAGCATACTCGATACAACATTATGTGATAAAGTTTGTCAGTGACTTGCAACAGGTCAGTGGTTTTCTCTGGGTAATCCAGTTTCCTCCACCAATAAAACTGACTGCCACGCTATAACTGAAATATTGTTGAAAGTGGTGTTAAACACTATAAACCCAAACCAACTTTTTTAAATAAAAGCAGCCCAGTATAACCCTAGCAAGCCTAATTTTGGGACAGAGAAAAATTGACTATACAAGATTTGTAGTTCCAGATTGTCAGTCTGGTCTGTAATGGTAATCGTATTACAGTTATCAAAACACAATTCATTGAAAACATGGTCTGTGATGCTTATGTAATTATTTAGAGTTAATTAGTTTATAATTCCTTAACTTGATAACTTGATAATTAGTACCATCATGTATTTATCATCCTTCAATAGTTAATTACCAATGATTTTATCAATTTTAGGGTGGAACATTACAGTTAAGTAATGGTAAACTGGGATGAACACTGACCCTGTTTGTGAGGTGACTGCTTATCACCAGTTTTGTAACTAGAGTAGCATGACAGACTTCACTAGTGGAGCAGGAACTGCTTACCCTTCCTTGGGGTTCGTGTTGTTCACTCTTTAGTCTTCTGTGTAGTGTTTTGTAGATAATTATTTTTCCTTTATCTTTTGGCCATTGTATTGTCTGTCCTTTAATGATTTAATAAATTCTGATTAACCTTTGGTATCTTCAAACTCTTCTTGAATTATAATAACATGTAAAACCAGCAAGGAGGGATTTAAACCGACCATTTATTCAAAGTGAGCGTGAATGCAGTTTTGACTATATATATATTCAAATAACACACCATTTCTTCGTCTGTGACAAGATAAAAGTTAGATTCTTTCTGCTGGAAATCAATTGCTTTTTGGCTGCATTCGGGCCACACATGAACAATATGCGAGAAGTTCTTGAATCGTGCATCATGTAGAATGTAAGTCATGTGACATCCCAATAATGATGGCAATAGTCTACCATATTCTCCTCTGATCAGAATTTTACAACCAATCATAACAGTTTCACATACAAGCTAAAACATACAATGTATAGATCATATTACAGTCAGGTTTGATGAGTATCTGTCATTTTCTTTATTCATTATCATAAACATATTAGAAGTAATTTTCTATAAGCAATTCCATTAAAAAGAAAATTGTCAACCAGGAAGGCAGTTAAAAAATTGACAATCACAGGGCTGTCATCGCCGAAATGGTATGGTAGTTGGATTTACAACTACCTATGCAGTTGGTGCCTATCATCACTGATGTGGATTCGACTCCCACTCAGGGTGAGGTGTAAAACATTATGTGATAAAGTTTGTCAGTGACTTGCCACAGGTCGGTGGTTTTCTCTAGGTCCTCTGGTTTCCTCCACCAATAAAACTGACCGCCACGATATAACTGAAATATTTTTGAAAGTGGCATTAAACACCATAACCCCTAACTCTAACTCATAAAATCAATAACATCCAATAACCCCTAACTCAACAATCACACTTTCTATCTTGAATTTTGTTAACATAATTGAAAGACGCAAAAGAAAATACAAATGTATAAGTCACAAACACTAATATATACATGTATATAAAAAGATCCCTTCCAACTTGACTTTATACAGAAAGCCCTTTATCTCTAATAAAGGAAGGGGTTTGTTTCACCAAATTATTTAGGTTACTGACCTCTGACCTCAAGCCTAACACCACATCCAAGTATTTCCACCGAGATACCAACCTCAAGTATTTAAATTTCCAGACAAGCACCCAAGGCTGGGGGGTTTCAATGGTCAGTTTGTTATATCTGTCTCGACGTCCGCCCCTGCCCCCCCCCCCCCCCCCCCCCAATTCTACTGAGAGAGTAAGTCATCATAGAGTCGAATAATTTTTGAATGTTTTGATGAAAACCGATAACTCACCCTATTACTGGTTTAATAGTATTACTTACATCACATTCAGCGTCTGATTGGATTAATAGTATTACTTACATCACATTCAGCGTCTGATTGGATCAATAGTATTACTTACATCACATTCAGCATCTGATTGGATTAATAGTATTACTTACATCACATTCAGCATCTGATTGGATTAATAGTATTACTTACATCACATTCAGCATCTGATTGGATCAATAGTATTACTTACATCACATTCAGCATCTGATTGGATTAATAGTATTACTTACATCACATTCAGCATCTGATTGGATTAATAGTATTACTTACAACACATTCAGCATCTGACTGGATCAATAGTATTACTTACATCACATTCAGCATCTGATTGGATCAATAGTATTACTTACATCACATTCAGCATCTGACTGGATTAATAGTATTACTTACATCACATTCAGCGTCTGATTGGATTAATAGTATTACTAACATCACATTCAGCATCTGATTGAATTAATAGTATTACTTACATCACATTCAGCATCTGACTGGATTAATAGTATTACTTACATCACATTCAGCATCTGACTGGATTAATAGTATTACTTACATCACATTCAGCATCTGACTGGATTAATAGTATTACTTACATCATTCAGCATCTGATTGGATCAATAGTATTACTTACATCACATTCAGCTTCTGATTGGATTAATAGTATTACTTACATCACATTCAGCATCTGATTGGATCAATAGTATTACTTACATCACATTCAGCTTCTGATTGGATTAATAGTATTACTTACATCACATTCAGCGTCTGATTGGATTAATAGTATTACTTACATCACATTCAGCATCTGATTGAATTAATAGTATTACTTACATCACATTCAGCATCTGATTGGATTAATAGTATTACTTACATCACATTCAGCATCTGACTGGATTAATAGTATTACTTACATCACATTCAGCATCTGACTGGATTAATAGTATTACTTACATCACATTCAGCATCTGACTGGATTAATAGTATTACTTACATCACATTCAGCATCTGACTGGATTAATAGTATTACTTACATCACATTCAGCATCTGATTGGATTAATAGTATTACTTACATCACATTCAGCATCTGACTGGATTAATAGTATTACTTACATCACATTCAGCGTCTGACTGGATTAATAGTATTACTTACATCACATTCAGCATCTGACTGGATTAATAGTATTACTTACATCACATTCAGCATCTGACTGGATTAATAGTATTACTTACAT
Organism: Bathymodiolus septemdierum; assembly: GCA_963383655.1. Lineage (NCBI taxonomy): Eukaryota > Metazoa > Mollusca > Bivalvia > Mytilida > Modiolidae > Bathymodiolus > Bathymodiolus septemdierum. The sequence continues at coordinate 136,836,905 of OY726517.1, forward strand.
CACATTCAGCATCTGACTGGATTAATAGTATTACTTACATCACATTCAGCATCTGATTGGATCAATAGTATTACTTACATCACATTCAGCTTCTGATTGGATTAATAGTATTACTTACATCACATTCAGCATCTGATTGGATCAATAGTATTACTTACATCACATTCAGCTTCTGATTGGATTAATAGTATTACTTACATCACATTCAGCATCTGACTGGATTAATAGTATTACTTACATCACATTCAGCATCTGACTGGATTAATAGTATTACTTACATCACATTCAGCATCTGACTGGATTAATAGTATTACTTACATCACATTCAGCATCTGATTGGATCAATAGTATTACTTACATCACATTCAGCTTCTGATTGGATTAATAGTATTACTTACATCACATTCAGCATCTGATTGGATTAATAGTATTACTTACATCACATTCAGCGTCTGACTGGATTAATAGTGTTACTTACATCACATTCAGCGTCTGACTGGATCAATAGTGTTACTTACATCACATTCAGCATCTGATTGGATTAATAGTATTACTTACATCACATTCAGCTTCTGATTGGATCAATAATATTACTTACATCACATTCAGCATCTGATTGGATTAATAGTATTACTTACATCACATTCAGCGTCTGATTGGATTAATAGTATTACTTACATCACATTCAGCGTCTGACTGGATTAATAGTATTACTTACATCACATTCAGCGTCTGATTGGATTAATAGTATTACTTACATCACATTCAGCATCTGATTGAATTAATAGTATTACTTACATCACATTCAGCATCTGACTGGATTAATAGTATTACTTACATCACATTCAGCGTCTGACTGGATCAATAGTATTACTTACATCACATTCAGCATCTGACTGGATTAATAGTATTACTTACATCACATTCAGCGTCTGACTGGATCAATAGTATTACTTACATCACATTCAGCATCTGACTGGATTAATAGTATTACTTACATCACATTCAGCGTCTGACTGGATCAATAGTATTACTTACATCACATTCAGCATCTGACTGGATTAATAGTATTACTTACATCACATTCAGCGTCTGACTGGATTAATAGTATTACTTACATCACATTCAGCATCTGATTGAATTAATAGTATTACTTACATCACATTCAGCATCTGACTGGATTAATAGTATTACTTACATCACATTCAGCATCTGATTGGATTAATAGTATTACTTACATCACATTCAGCGTCTGATTGGATTAATAGTATTACTTACATCACATTCAGCGTCTGACTGGATTAATAGTATTACTTACATCACATTCAGCGTCTGATTGGATTAATAGTATTACTTACATCACATTCAGCGTCTGATTGGATTAATAGTATTACTTACATCACATTCAGCGTCTGATTGGATCAATAGTATTACTTACATCACATTCAGCATCTGATTGGATTAATAGTATTACTTACATCACATTCAGCATCTGATTGGATTAATAGTATTACTTACATCACATTCAGCATCTGATTGGATCAATAGTATTACTTACATCACATTCAGCATCTGATTGGATTAATAGTATTACTTACATCACATTCAGCATCTGATTGGATTAATAGTATTACTTACAACACATTCAGCATCTGACTGGATCAATAGTATTACTTACATCACATTCAGCATCTGATTGGATCAATAGTATTACTTACATCACATTCAGCATCTGACTGGATTAATAGTATTACTTACATCACATTCAGCGTCTGATTGGATTAATAGTATTACTAACATCACATTCAGCATCTGATTGAATTAATAGTATTACTTACATCACATTCAGCATCTGACTGGATTAATAGTATTACTTACATCACATTCAGCATCTGACTGGATTAATAGTATTACTTACATCACATTCAGCATCTGACTGGATTAATAGTATTACTTACATCATTCAGCATCTGATTGGATCAATAGTATTACTTACATCACATTCAGCTTCTGATTGGATTAATAGTATTACTTACATCACATTCAGCTTCTGATTGGATTAATAGTATTACTTACATCACATTCAGCGTCTGATTGGATTAATAGTATTACTTACATCACATTCAGCATCTGATTGAATTAATAGTATTACTTACATCACATTCAGCATCTGATTGGATTAATAGTATTACTTACATCACATTCAGCATCTGACTGGATTAATAGTATTACTTACATCACATTCAGCATCTGACTGGATTAATAGTATTACTTACATCACATTCAGCATCTGACTGGATTAATAGTATTACTTACATCACATTCAGCATCTGACTGGATTAATAGTATTACTTACATCACATTCAGCATCTGATTGGATTAATAGTATTACTTACATCACATTCAGCATCTGACTGGATTAATAGTATTACTTACATCACATTCAGCGTCTGACTGGATTAATAGTATTACTTACATCACATTCAGCATCTGACTGGATTAATAGTATTACTTACATCACATTCAGCATCTGACTGGATTAATAGTATTACTTACATCACATTCAGCATCTGACTGGATTAATAGTATTACTTACATCACATTCAGCATCTGATTGGATCAATAGTATTACTTACATCACATTCAGCTTCTGATTGGATTAATAGTATTACTTACATCACATTCAGCATCTGATTGGATCAATAGTATTACTTACATCACATTCAGCTTCTGATTGGATTAATAGTATTACTTACATCACATTCAGCATCTGACTGGATTAATAGTATTACTTACATCACATTCAGCATCTGACTGGATTAATAGTATTACTTACATCACATTCAGCATCTGACTGGATTAATAGTATTACTTACATCACATTCAGCATCTGATTGGATCAATAGTATTACTTACATCACATTCAGCTTCTGATTGGATTAATAGTATTACTTACATCACATTCAGCATCTGATTGGATTAATAGTATTACTTACATCACATTCAGCGTCTGACTGGATTAATAGTGTTACTTACATCACATTCAGTGTCTGACTGGATCAATAGTGTTACTTACATCACATTCAGCATCTGATTGGATTAATAGTATTACTTACATCACATTCAGCTTCTGATTGGATCAATAATATTACTTACATCACATTCAGCATCTGATTGGATTAATAGTATTACTTACATCACATTCAGCGTCTGATTGGATTAATAGTATTACTTACATCACATTCAGCGTCTGACTGGATTAATAGTATTACTTACATCACATTCAGCGTCTGATTGGATTAATAGTATTACTTACATCACATTCAGCATCTGATTGAATTAATAGTATTACTTACATCACATTCAGCATCTGACTGGATTAATAGTATTACTTACATCACATTCAGCGTCTGACTGGATCAATAGTATTACTTACATCACATTCAGCGTCTGACTGGATTAATAGTATTACTTACATCACATTCAGCGTCTGACTGGATCAATAGTATTACTTACATCACATTCAGCATCTGACTGGATTAATAGTATTACTTACATCACATTCAGCGTCTGACTGGATCAATAGTATTACTTACATCACATTCAGCATCTGACTGGATTAATAGTATTACTTACATCACATTCAGCGTCTGACTGGATTAATAGTATTACTTACATCACATTCAGCATCTGATTGAATTAATAGTATTACTTACATCACATTCAGCATCTGACTGGATTAATAGTATTACTTACATCACATTCAGCATCTGATTGGATTAATAGTATTACTTACATCACATTCAGCGTCTGATTGGATTAATAGTATTACTTACATCACATTCAGCGTCTGACTGGATTAATAGTATTACTTACATCACATTCAGCGTCTGATTGGATTAATAGTATTACTTACATCACATTCAGCGTCTGATTGGATTAATAGTATTACTTACATCACATTCAGCGTCTGACTGGATCAATAGTATTACTTACATCACATTCAGCGTCTGACTGGATCAATAGTATTACTTACATCACATTCAGCGTCTGACTGGATTAATAGTATTACTTACATCACATTCAGCATCTGATTGGATTAATAGTATTACTTACATCACATTCAGCATCTGACTGGATCAATAGTATTACTTACATCACATTCAGCATCTGATTGGATTAATAGTATTACTTACATCACATTCAGCATCTGATTGGATTAATAGTATTACTTACATCACATTCAGCATCTGATTGGATTAATAGTATTACTTACATCACATTCAGCATCTGATTGGATTAATAGTATTACTTACATCACATTCAGCATCTGATTGGATTAATAGTATTACTTACATCACATTCAGCGTCTGATTGGATTAATAGTATTACTTACATCACATTCAGCATCTGATTGGATTAATAGTATTACTTACATCACATTCAGCATCTGATTGGATTAATAGTATTACTTACATCACATTCAGCGTCTGATTGGATTAATAGTATTACTTACATCACATTCAGCGTCTGATTGGATTAATAGTATTACTTACATCACATTCAGCATCTGATTGGATCAATAGTATTACTTACATCACATTCAGCATCTGATTGGATTAATAGTATTACTTACATCACATTCAGCATCTGATTGGATTAATAGTATTACTTACATCACATTCAGCGTCTGACTGGATTAATAGTATTACTTACATCACATTCAGCGTCTGATTGGATTAATAGTATTACTTACATCACATTCAGCGTCTGATTGGATTAATAGTATTACTTAAATCACATTCAGCGTCTGACTGAATTAATAGTATTACTTACATCACATTCAGCGTCTGATTGGATTAATAGTATTACTTACATCACATTCAGCGTCTGATTGGATTACTAGTATTACTTACATCACATTCAGCGTCTGACTGGATCAATAGTATTACTTACATCACATTCAGCGTCTGACTGGATCAATAGTATTACTTACATCACATTCAGCGTCTGATTGGATCAATAGTATTACTTACATCACATTCAGCATCTGATTGGATTAATAGTATTACTTACATCACATTCAGCATCTGACTGGATCAATAGTATTACTTACATCACATTCAGCATCTGATTGGATTAATAGTATTACTTACATCACATTCAGCATCTGATTGGATTAATAGTATTACTTACATCACATTCAGCATCTGATTGGATTAATAGTATTACTTACATCACATTCAGCATCTGATTGGATTAATAGTATTACTTACATCACATTCAGCATCTGATTGGATTAATAGTATTACTTACATCACATTCAGCATCTGATTGGATTAATAGTATTACTTACATCACATTCAGCATCTGATTGGATTAATAGTATTACTTACATCACATTCAGCGTCTGACTGGATTAATAGTATTACTTACATCACATTCAGCATCTGATTGGATTAATAGTATTACTTACATCACATTCAGCATCTGATTGGATTAATAGTATTACTTACATCACATTCAGCATCTGATTGGATTAATAGTATTACTTACATCACATTCAGCATCTGATTGGATCAATAGTATTACTTACATCACATTCAGCATCTGATTGGATTAATAGTATTACTTACATCACATTCAGCATCTGACTGGATCAATAGTATTACTTACATCACATTCAGCATCTGATTGGATTAATAGTATTACTTACATCACATTCAGCATCTGATTGGATTAATAGTATTACTTACATCACATTCAGCATCTGACTGGATCAATAGTATTACTTACATCACATTCAGCATCTGACTGGATTAATAGTATTACTTACATCACATTCAGCGTCTGACTGGATCAATAGTATTACTTACATCACATTCAGCGTCTGATTGGATTAATAGTATTACTTACATCACATTCAGCGTCTGATTGGATTAATAGTATTACTTAAATCACATTCAGCGTCTGACTGAATTAATAGTATTACTTACATCACATTCAGCATCTGACTGGATCAATAGTATTACTTACATCACATTCAGCATCTGACTGGATCAATAGTATTACTTACATCACATTCAGCTTCTGATTGGATTAATAGTATTACTTACATCACATTCAGCGTCTGATTGGATTAATAGTATTACTTAAATCACATTCAGTGTCTGATTGGATTAATAGTATTACTTACATCACATTCAGCGTCTGACTGAATTAATAGTATTACTTACATCACATTCAGCATCTGACTGGATCAATAGTATTACTTACATCACATTCAGCTTCTGATTGGATTAATAGTATTACTTACATCACATTCAGCGTCTGATTGGATTAATAGTATTACTTAAATCACATTCAGTGTCTGATTGGATTAATAGTATTACTTACATCACATTCAGCGTCTGACTGGATCAATAGTATTACTTACATCACATTCAGCGTCTGATTGGATTAATAGTATTACTTACATCACATTCAGCATCTGACTGGATCAATAGTATTACTTACATCACATTCAGCATCTGACTGGATCAATAGTATTACTTACATCACATTCAGCGTCTGATTGGATTAATAGTATTACTTACATCACATTCAGCGTCTGATTGGATTAATAGTATTACTTACATCACATTCAGCGTCTGATTGGATTAATAGTATTACTTACATCACATTCAGCATCTGATTGGACTGGATGAATCATGTGGACAAAGTCAACTATATATGATTTGAGGACTTGATGTATATTAGTACCCTCAATACTTGATAACAGTTTTCCTAATGGCAATGATTGGAATATTTCTGTAGTTTTCATTACAACATCAAAATGGCTGTCTGAAAATAAAAAAAATAAAACACCATGTACACACCACTTCTTATGACTCTCTATTACTGACTGAAATAATATAAAGTATGAAGGCAAGAAATAACAAAAATAAAATGAAACTGTTCAATGGATTTCATGTATAAAATTTGTGAAATGAACATGCCATATTATTGTATTATAGTAAATGAACACTCCAGTAAGTGTGACTACACATTAAATTAACAAATAAATTTCAAGCTCAATGGGATAGATGTGATCAACAAAATCACCAAACTTAGAATTATTTAGTGAAATGACATCATCTATATAGCAGAATGTCAAATTAAAGGATCAGGTTAGTTTCTTTTCATTTTTCTTGAGAAGCCCCTGTATGAAGTCTTCCTCATACGAATAATGGAACAAATCGGCCAGAAGAGGACCACAGTTAGTACCCATAAATATGTGGACTGTCTGTTGAAAAACATGTCCAACAAACATAACAAATACGTTGTCAATAAAAAAAACTCAAGCACTTTGATAATATCAGTTTCAGCAAACTTTTTGGCAAAATCAGAGTGGTTTTTTAACAAAATAAGATTTATCGCAAATTTTTTTTTTTGGTAACAATTCTTTAAATTTTTAAAACCTACCTCCATCTTCTTTTGCTGACATCATGTAATTTCTCAAAACGTCATCAATTTGTCCAAATATCAACCATGAAAATGGCATCACAGCCGAGAAAACTTTTCCTTCCATTGATGTGGATTTTACAGCAACTTCCTGGAGTTCCTGTTGTCGTGAAGGGGACACAATCAAAGAATATTTCAATTGTGTAAGTTCTGGATCATTGAAGATTTGTAGCCACAAGTCAATTTTCCATTCTTCCTTATTTGTCAAAATGTCCAAATTTCTGTTTGTATCGATGAAGGCAATAATTCCAGCCAATAATGGTATGACCTTTGACTCCAAGCAATGTACTGCAAACCTCCTATTAAGAAATAAGAACAAACAAAATATATCTATGGAGTCTAAATGTTTTATGAATGATTACATTGCCAGGCAACTATTTCATGAACAGTCAAATTTATAGATTTAGTCCTATCCTTATGAATGTAGGTTTCTAAGTGAAAGAAATGGCGATATTTCACCTTTTGAAATAAATAGATTAATTCACTGATTGGCATCACAGTATCAATGTCGTCATAATCTAAAATATCAGCGAGCATTCACAACAATGACAGACAATTTCCTTTTTGAAATATCTTATTAATACAAACAAAAGTGTTAAATCTATGTAATCAACAGCATAACAACTCTTGCATTTCAAATATAAAAAATAAATCACTTGTAACCAAATAATGATGATAATTCACTAATAAGAAGAGCTTGAAGATACCAAAGGGAGGTAATCAGAATCTGTAAATCAAAGGACAGACAACACAGTGGCCAAAAGGACAAACAACGATCTACAAAACATACGATCGAGTAACACGAACCCCACTAAAAACAGAGGGTGAACTCAGGTGCTATGGAAGGGTAGATAGGCAGTTCCTGCTTCACTAGTGGCACCCATCATGTTAATCTAGTTACAAACTCGGTGATAAGTCATGAATGAGGAAAGGACCGGAAAGATGCTAGAGCATTAACAAGGTTTCATACTCAGTCTGCCCAGAATTCACCGAACCATAAACAACTTCAATGCAACTGTGTTATACGTGTCAAGTCATAATGATTGTATTAGAAGAGGTACAAACCTAAATGTTCCTGCCCTGTTGATGTTCTCTGGTTTAGAAGCCTCAGCTGACAACCAGTTGGTTATCATTGATCCTGGACTTTCCTCTTTTTCTCTCAGTATGCTGGTCAAATGTTTAGCTATTCCAGACAGTACTGTTGTATCACCTGAAAATTTATGCAAATATAAATTAATGCATACATGTATGTAAATTTATCGATATGTTTCATACATTATTTTGTTTATTCATTAAACCAGATCTTCATAAAGGTCAAAAGGTCATTGGAGTTAGTGCTATCATATCATATATCATAGTTTTTTTGTTTTTGATTTGAAAAATCACTTCACGTTTGTGAACCTAATTAAATAAACTCCTTTAACAATGAAAAATTTGGACCATTCTTAACCTTTTTGTTCTACGTTTGGTCTGTTGTAACCCAGACGACCAATAAAAATGACCAAATTCAAAAAAACGTAAAAGAACATTTTTTTCCCATTTATATTATTAGCAAGTTTTTTTTTGCATTAAATTACACCGTTATCATATATTTAAAAGATAAATAATGCTTTGCCAGTCTCCCTGTTCCAGTCTTACGGCTATACAACTTTTCAGTACGATTTTCGTACTTGTATTCCAAATAACAACCATTTGGACGATTTTGAAGTATGAGTATAAAAATCCAGATCGACAAAAGTAAGTCAGGTCACAATTAACCAATATTTGTTAAGGATTTACATACCAGTATCATTCTGTAAACAGTTCAATATGATCTTCAGTCTGTCGATAGCCCTGGAGGAATCGGAGGCGGGATCTTTAACATTACCTAAAGCTGGCTGTACACATTTTGATATGAGATAATTAATATGGAACTGTCTCTTTGGTTCAACTATTCTATCTGAATGTTTTTCTTGAATCTCAATATCCATTAAATCAATTTCTCCCTCGTTTGTTTCCATTTCTTCCTCTTCAACACTAGGACCCTCCTCTACTACTTCCATATTAATTCCTAATGGTCTCTCTTTAGTAGAGGATAGGAGAGCACTAACAGATTTGCCATGCATTTCAGCTACAGATGGGATTTCTTCTGGAGAAGGATGAATATCATCTATATGTACAGAGTGCCACAATCCACACTGTAAAATAAATCATTTAATTGTGAGTGAGTGATTGCTGTTTAACACCAACTAAGCATGTTATCCTGATTTTGAGCCAACCAGTTTTTGCTCTTTCTCTCTTTCTTAATGCTGCATGCTTAGTGGAGAAGCAACAAATACCAATTCTATAGTCTTGGGTTTTACCTGATCGGGGTCCAACCCCATGATCTACCGCATTCGAGGTAAGCATGCTAACTATTACACCACTGACACGGTTCATTTAATTTGAGGGTCAGGATTTTACTCACATGTGAAAAAAACTTGTATTACTGTATCATTTCACTAAGAGGGGAGGTTTGGGAACAAAAAACTAGTTTAACCCCCCCCCCCCCCCACTTTTATTGAAGAGCCTGTACCAAGCCGGAAAGTGAGCGATTATGTATACGTGTGCATACATGTTGAATACATGTGAACCTTCCGGCGGGAACATTTTTCTCCCGATTTTGAGGGTCCCTTCCGTCCCTCCCGTCAACTTTCAAAATCTTCCGCCTGTGAAAAAAATCAAGTACAATAAAATCTTGACTTACATTTTGCGATCAATATTTCTGGAAATTCCCCATTTGGAACCCCCGCACTGACAAAAAACGCTGAGAGATACGAATGGTAAAGGTGAATGTCATATTTAATGATATCCGGTTATTGATCTGTTTGACACATTTACAGGTAAATTGGTTCATGGTGAACAACTATCCACTGATTGACAGTTAATTAGGGATAAGGAAGTGGGTTTGTGGCACACGCTTAGATGATTAGAAGTGTGATAGCGGCAATTAAAAATAGTTATAAACCGTTGTGCAAACAGGAGTCGGACAACCTTTGATGCCGAGGAAAACTTCTTATTTCGATCAAACATGCAATGAATTCATCTCGGATTGAGTTGTTATGGCTTGTTTGGGACCAAAGCCGATCAAAGTATTATTTAAGGACTAAGTTCCAGGATGGAATTGATAAACCACAAAAATGCCTAAACGTATGCTATCACCCAACGTACCAGCAGCAAAGTGACTTTTTAATTTTAATGCTCTATGACTTTATTGTTCAGAACATTCTGTCTTCATTGTTATTGCTTTGTTATAACCTTATGATGATGAATGATTATGAATAAATTATAAATACAGTGTTTATCCTTCCTTCATCATATGAAACACTACTAAGACAGAAATGTAAACAATATATATTGAAATGGGATGCAGTTGGTTCATTACTGAAACAAACAAAAGGAAAACATCAATAAACAATAAAAACATGCATCAAATACGTTGATAAAAAATCTCCAGTTATGAGACCAATTCTCCAGCCAAAAATTTACAAATCTCCAGTTGTAGCATAGCAACTCTATCACATGTATGCGTGTGTTAGGGGTATCAATTTTTCCTGTTTCTATGAAATTTTGATTGGATTTTGGAGCTGTTCCAACAGTGTGGTGCTTTTTGTTATTCGCTTTATTAAGTTTCAGTCTAGCACCTAGAAACCAGTAAAGCATCCCCCAGCTATACCAGGTAGTTGTATCAGGATCATAACATGGATATCAGTGGTTCTATCTTATCGTAACTCTCCCTGTACTGTGTACCTAGCACAAGACAGTATGCTACACCTACCTGGAAACCAGTAAAATATCCCCCAGCTATACCAGGTAATTGCATCAGGAACACCACATGGTTGTCAGAGGTTCTATCTTGTCGTACTTGTTGTAACTCTCCCTGTACTGTGCACCTAGCACAAGACAGTAAGCTATACCTACCTGGAAACCAGTAAAACATCCCCCAGCTATACCAGGTAGTTGTATCAGGAACACCACATGGATGTCAGTGGTTCTATCTTGTCGTACTTGTTGTAATTCTTCTTGTACTGTGTACCTAGCACAAGACAGTAAGCTATACCTACCTGGAAACCAGTAAAACATCCCCCAGCTATACCAGGTAGTTGTATCAGGAACACCACATGGTTGTCAGAGGTTCTATCTTGTCGTACTTGTTGTAACTCTCCCTGTACTGTGCACCTAGCACAAGACAATAAGATATACCTACCTGGAAATCAGTAAAACATCCCCCAGCTATACCAGGTAGTTGTATCAGGAACACCACATGGTTGTCAGAGGTTCTATCTTGTCGTACTTGTTGTAACTCTCCCTGTACTGTGTACCTAGCACAAGACAGTATGCTACACCTACCTGGAAACCAGTAAAACATCCCCCAGCTATACCAGGTAGTTGTATCAGGAACACCACATGGTTGTCAGAGGTTCTATCTTGTACTTGTTGTAACTCTCCCTGTACTGTGTACCTAGCACAAGACAGTATGCTACACCCACCTGGAAACCAGTAAAATTTCCCCCAGCTATACCAGGTAGTTGTATCAGGAACACCACATGGATGTCAGCAGTTCTATCTTGTCGTACTTGTTGTAACTCTCCCTGTACTGTGCACCTAGCACAAGACAGTAAGCTATACCTACCTGGAAACCAGTAAAACATCCCCCAGCTATACCAGGTAGTTGTATTAGGAACACCACATGGATGTCAGAGCGAGGTTCTATCTTGTCGTACTTGTTGTAATTCACCTTGTACTGTGCACCTAGCACAAGACAGTAAGCTATACCTACCTGGAAACCAGTAAAACATCCCCCAGCTATACCAGGTAGTTGTATCAGGAACACCACATGGATATCAGCGGTTCTATCTTGTCGTACTTGTTGTAACTCTCCCTGTACTGTGCACCTAGCACAAGACAGTAAGCTATACCTACCTGGAAACCAGTAAAACATCCCCCAGCTATACCAGGCAGTTGTATCAGGAACACCACATGGATGTCAGCAGTTCTATCTTGTCGTACTTGTTGTAATTCACCCTGTACTGTGTACCTAGCACAAGACAGTATGATATACCTACCTGGAAACCAGTAAAACATCCCCCAGCTATACCAGGTAGTTGTATCAGGAACACCACATGGATGTCAGTGGTTCTATCTTGTCGTACTTGTTGTAATTCTCCTTGTACTGTGTACCTAGCACAAGACAGTAAGCTATACCTACCTGGAAACCAGTAAAACATCCCCCAGCTATACCAGGTAGTTGTATCAGGAACACCACATGGTTGTCAGAGGTTCTATCTTGTACTTGTTGTAACTCTCCCTGTACTGTGTACCTAGCACAAGACAGTAAGCTATACCTACCTGGAAACCAGTAAAACATCCCCCAGCTATACCAGGTAGTTGTATCAGGAACACCACATGGATATCAGCGGTTCTATCTTGTCGTACTTGTTGTAACTCTCCCTGTACTGTGCACCTAGCACAAGACAGTAAGCTATACCTACCTGGAAACCAGTAAAACATCCCCCAGCTATACCAGGTAGTTGTATCAGGAACACCACATGGTTGTCAGAGGTTCTATCTTGTACTTGTTGTAACTCTCCCTGTACTGTGTACCTAGCACAAGACAGTATGCTACACCCACCTGGAAACCAGTAAAATTTCCCCCAGCTATACCAGGTAGTTGTATCAGGAACACCACATGGATGTCAGCAGTTCTATCTTGTCGTACTTGTTGTAACTCTCCCTGTACTGTGCACCTAGCACAAGACAGTAAGCTATACCTACCTGGAAACCAGTAAAACATCCCCCAGCTATACCAGGTAGTTGTATTAGGAACACCACATGGATGTCAGAGCGAGGTTCTATCTTGTCGTACTTGTTGTAATTCACCTTGTACTGTGCACCTAGCACAAGACAGTAAGCTATACCTACCTGGAAACCAGTAAAACATCCCCCAGCTGTACCAGGTAGTTGTATCAGGAACACCACATGGATGTCAGCAGTTCTATCTTGTCGTACTTGTTGTAATTCATCTTGTACTGTGTACCTAGCACAAGACAGTATGCTATACCTTCCTGGAAACCAGTAAAACATCCCCCAGCTATACCAGGTAGTTGTATCAGGAACACCACATGGATGTCATCGGTTCTATCTTGTCGTACTTGTTGTAATTCACCTTGTACTGTGTACCTAGCACAAGACAGTATGATATACCTACCTGGAAACCAGTAAAACATCCCCCAGCTATACCAGGCAGTTGTATCAGGAACACCACATGGATGTCAGCAGTTCTATCTTGTCGTACTTGTTGTAATTCACCCTGTACTGTGTACCTAGCACAAGACAGTATGATATACCTACCTGGAAACCAGTAAAACATCCCCCAGCTATACCAGGTAGTTGTATCAGGAACACCACATGGATGTCAGCAGTTCTATCTTGTCGTACTTGTTGTAATTCACCCTGTACTGTGTACCTAGCACAAGACAGTATGATATACCTACCTGGAAACCAGTAAAACATCCCCCAGCTATACCAGGTAGTTGTATCAGGAACACCACATGGATGTCAGTGGTTCTATCTTGTCGTACTTGTTGTAATTCTCCTTGTACTGTGTACCTAGCACAAGACAGTAAGCTATACCTACCTGGAAACCAGTAAAACATCCCCCAGCTATACCAGGTAGTTGTATCAGGAACACCACATGGATGTCAGCAGTTCTATCTTGTCGTACTTGTTGTAATTCATCTTGTACTGTGTACCTAGCACAAGACAGTAAGCTATACCTACCTGGAAACCAGTAAAACATCCCCCAGCTATACCAGGTAGTTGCATCAGGAACACCACATGGATGTCAGCAGTTCTATCTTGTCGTACTTGTTGTAATTCTCCTTGTACTGTGTACCTAGCACAAGACAGTAAGCTATACCTACCTGGAAACCAGTAAAACATCCCCCAGCTATACCAGGTAGTTGTATCAGGAACACCACATGGATGTCAGTGGTTCTATCTTGTTGTACTTGTTGTAATTCTCCTTGTACTGTGTACCTAGCACAAGACAGTAAGCTATACCTACCTGGAAACCAGTAAAACATCCCCCAGCTATACCAGGTAGTTGCATCAGGAACACCACATGGATGTCAGCAGTTCTATCTTGTCGTACTTGTTGTAATTCTCCTTGTACTGTGTACCTAGCACAAGACAGTAAGCTATACCTACCTGGAAACCAGTAAAACATCCCCCAGCTATACCAGGTAGTTGTATCAGGAACACCACATGGATGTCAGTGGTTCTATCTTGTTGTACTTGTTGTAATTCTCCTTGTACTGTGTACCTAGCACAAGACAGTAAGCTATACCTACCTGGAAACCAGTAAAACATCCCCCAGCTATACCAGGTAGTTGTATCAGGAACACCACATGGATGTCAGCAGTTCTATCTTGTCGTACTTGTTGTAATTCTCCTTGTACTGTGTACCTAGCACAAGACAGTAAGCTATACCTACCTGGAAACCAGTAAAATATCCCCCAGCTATACCAGGTAGTTGTATCAGGAACACCACATGGATGTCAGCAGTTCTATCTTGTCGTACTTGTTGTAATTCTCCTTGTACTGTGTACCTAGCACAAGACAGTAAGCTATACCTACCTGGAAACCAGTAAAACATCCCCCAGCTATACCAGGTAGTTGTATCAGGAACACCACATGGATGTCAGCAGTTCTATCTTGTCGTACTTGTTGTAATTCTCCTTGTACTGTGTACCTAGCACAAGCAATTAAGTCTGCATTCTGGTCTCCACAGTCACACTGTACTATCAGTAACATGTTTGATGTGTTACTCTGGTCAAAACACGACCTACAATAGGAAAATAATCACATGTGAATCTATGATGCTACAAGTGTAGACTGATGGCATCTGAAATATTGCTAAAGTTGGCATTAAACACCAATCAGTCAATCAATACAGTCAACTGTATTATAATTTGTTGCTTGTTGTATATTTGATATACACCATAAGTTAATAACATTCTCTAGGGGGTCACATCAGGGTTCATATTTCAACTGACCAATCATACTTGTACTCTAAAATTGTCCAAAAGAACAAAATAATTATTTGATGCAGTGTTCTGCATGATTGTTTTTTCTTTTAGTATGAGTACAAACTTGTGTTTAAAGGTTTTATGACCGTAATGTCAGGTGTTTTATCTAATTTAATTTTATACTCATCAAACGACATATGTAATTCTAATATGACATCCTTCTTTCGCTTTGCAAACAAATAAGCGATTAATTAGATGGTAAAATCTCTGTAGCACATGTGCAGTGCACACAATTAAGCCAGGTGATAAAATCACAAAATAAAATTATTCACAATGTCGTTAACACTTTAAACATCTATATTCACTGAAAATAAATAAATAAATCAACACAATATAACTGAAATATTGTTGAAAGTGGCATTTTAAACCCTAACCCTAAATAAATCTCACTTGATTTTTCTACAGAATTGTTGTTCTGTATCAAATGACTGTAGTGTCAGTAGTGTAACATTCTGTCTCTGTATAGGTATACATCTACACAAGATGTCTATGTCTGCCGTCGACAGTAACTTGGAATTCGTTGTTATCTAAAATAATAGAAAATACTTCATACAGAATTCTATAGTCAATCCAACCCCTGTTTGGACCCCTAAGAATATACAGTAGAACTTGTGCAATCTGACACCTGAGTTCTCCAACATCCTGTGACATCCGACAAAAATTGATGGTCCCAAAGTATTTCTGTAAACTATAATAAAACCTGAGTATTCCGACATCCTGTACAAGCCGAAATATTTCCCTGGTCCCTTGGTGTGTCAGATTAGACAGGTTCTGACATCCTGTACAAGCCGAAATATTTCCCTGGTCCCTTGGTTTGTCAGATTAGACAGGTTCTGACATCCTGTACAAGCCGAAATATTTCCCTGGTCCCTTGGTGTGTCGGATTAGACAGGTTTGACTGTACCTTTATTTTATATTAAATCACAATTAAAAATTTAATTGTACCATATTTCCAAATACAAAGATGTGCACTTTTAGCAAGTTTGAAATACATGAAAATGTGAGCATCATTTCATCTACTGACAATTGTTTTTAGTTAATGTTACACCCATTCAGTGACTTGCGACAGGTCGGTGGTTTTCTCTGGGTACTCTGGTTTTCTCCACCAATAAAAAACTGACCGCCACGATATAACTGAAATATTGTTGAAAGTGGAGTTAAGTACCATAACCATAATCCATTTACCCATAATTAAAATTCAAACAACAAATGTTCAACAGATTCCCAAATTAACGCATTGAAAAAACATCTCTACTTTAATATGTGGTCTCATGATATGATTTTTCATCCAACTTTTCCTTTCAATACGCTTTTAATAAAAATCATATCATATAAACACAATAGTCAAATGTTGAAAGTTGAATCAAAATGTCAATCAAAAATCCTATTTTCATCCCTCAGTCTGCTGAGAATAGTATTGTGAGAATGGTAAAAGAAATTAAAAATCGCCTCATAATCGAACGGAAAGTCAGACTGTATAAACACTTTGTCATTTCATTTACCTGTGCCGCAAATGCAGAACTATTAAGACATTAGATAGAAAATCACATTGTGTAACTGCACCTTTACAGTACATGTATATAATAAATGCAGTACCTGAGCATATATGCTTCCTGTCTGTTCAGTAACCATTTTGTAATGGAGATAGTCTGCTAGGCTGTCATGGTGCTGTTCTGTAAAGTATGTCTGGAATACTTGTTGGTTATCAAGTTGCCATACAGCTGCAGGAGTTGCACACCATAACAAGATTGATTGTGCATCTTGACAAATCTGTAATGGTATGTAATAACATTTTTCATTTATTTGTATTCAAAGAATGGAATAAATACATTATTTTATTTCGTTGTATTATTAAATTAGTGGATTAGTCGAGCCACAAAAACCATGAATATTGGTTCCCTAGGAATAAATATCATATCACAGTAACCAATTATTTTATATTCATAATTTACATTAAGCAATTACATAACATGTAAAAGACATATCTATGATATTTTTGGGGGGTTTCATTATAAATAAATACTGACCTCTCTTTCAATCTGAGAGATGGCTTGATCATCACATCTTTTCTCCTGACATACATGTAGTATAATAGCAGCACAAGTGTCGTCATGGTAACCCATAAAGGCGTCACCTATCTTCCTTTTGCCTTTCCTAAAAAAAATAATATATAATTCCATAAATGTGAATCTATTATGAATACTATATCAAGATGACTTGTTATAAGGATAGCCTAAGTTCAACCAGAGGCTCCCAGGAGCCTGTAATCGCTCACCTGGATCAAAGCTGCTTTCAATAACAACGCAACTGCACTGTGGCGGCCATCTTGGTGGGAGAGCGCGACTGCCGGACACATTTTGGAAGAGGACCATCCAATGACTATTCCATCAAAGTTTGGTTCCAGACAAGATGGTTTATATGTAAATTTCCCATAGGGTTCTATGTTAAACTAAGTACAGATGTGCAGCCATCTTGGTCAGAGGGCGGGACCATCAGACACAATTTTGGAAAAGGACCATTCAATGACTATTTTATCAAAGTTTGGTTCCAATTGAGCAACTGGTTCCAGACAAGAAGATTTTTATGTGAATTTCCCATAGGTTCCTATGTTAAACTAAATTCGGCTATGGGGGCCATCTTGGTCGAAGGGCCGAACCGCCTGACAAATTTTTGGAAGAGAACCATCAAATGACTATTTCATCAACATTTAGTTCTTATTGAGCAAATGGTTTCAAACAAGAAGATTTTTATGGGAATTTCCCATAGAGTTCTATGTTAAATTAAGTTCGGCTGTGGTGGCCATCTTGGTCGGAGGTCTGAAATGCCAGACATAATTTTGGAAGGGGACCACCCAAGGATCATTTCAGCAAAGTTTGGTTGAGATTGGCTCTGCAGTTACAGAGGAGAAGATTTTTTAAAAATTTCATCCCCCTTTTTTCTATTTTTAGCTTGGTGGCCATCTTGGTTGGAAGTCGGGATCACCGGACACAATTTTGGAAGGGGGCAATCCAAGGACTATTCCACCAAAGTTTGGTTGCAATTGGCCCAGTGGTTTCTGAGGAGAAGATTTTTATGTGAATTTCCCATAGGGTCCTATGTTAAGCTAAGTTCGGCTGTGGGGGCCATCTTGGTCGAAGGGCCGAACCGCCTGACATATTTTTTGAAGAGAACCATCCAATGACTATTTCATCAACATTTAGTTCTTATTGAGCAAAAGGTTTCAGACAAGAAGATTTTTATGGGAATTTCCCATAGGGTTCTATGTTAAATTAAGTTCGGCTGTGGCAGCCATCTTGGTCGGAGGTATGAAATGCCGGACACAATTTTGGAAGGGGACCACCCAAGGATCATTTCAGCAAAGTTTGGTTGAGATTGGCTCAGTAGTTTCAGAGGAGAAGATTCTTTTAAAATTTCATCCCCCTTTTTTCTATTTTTAGTTTGGTGGCCATCTTGGTTGGAAGTCGGGATCACCGGACACAATTTTGGAAGGGGGCCATCCAAGGATCATTCCACCAAAGTTTTGTTGCAATTGGCCCAGTGGTAAATTCTGAAAGAAGATTTTTATGTGAATTTCCCATAGGTTCCTATGTTAAGCTAAGTTCGGCTGTGGGGGCCATCTTGGTCGAAGGGCCGAACCGCCAGACAAATTTTTGGAAGAGAACCATCAAATGACTATTTCATAAAAATTTTGTTCTTATTGAGCAAATGGTTTCAGACAAGAAGATTTTTATGGGAATTTCCCATAGGGTCCTATGTTAAATTAAGTTCGGCTGTGGTGGCCACCTTGGTCGGAGTTCTGAAATGCCGGACACAATTTTGGAAGAGGACCACCCAAGAATCACTTCAGCAAAGTTTGGTTGAGATTGCCTCAGTAGTTTCAGAGGAGAAGATTTTTTAAAAATTTCATCCCCCCTTTTTTCTAATTTGCATAATTGGTCAAAATTGGCAAAAGTTCAAAGTTCATAAAAAATCCTGTAATATATGTTAAAAAGCTCATCATTATGCTTATACAGTTCAAATTTGGGCACATTCTGTCTTAAAATAGAGCAGTTTTGGCCATTTGAAGAAATTTCTATTTTTTGTAATGGCGGCCATCTTGGATACAGGACGGTGCTGACGGACACAATTTTGAAAGGGACCCACCCAGGGACCATCTCTGCCAGGTTTGGTTTAATTTGGTTCCGCAGTTTCAGAGGAGAAGATTTAAATGTGATCTTTTATCAAAATATGCCTAATTTGCATAATCGGTATAAATCGGCTGAAAGAAAAATTTCACAGAAAAACCCAGAATATATGTTAAACTACTCCTTGCCATGTAGCTGCAGTTAAAATTTGAGCTCATTTTGACATATACTAAAGCAGCAATGGACAATTGAAGAAATTTCTATGTTTAGTAACAGCAGCCATCTTGAATGGAGGGCAAGGCTGTCAGACACAATTTTGAAAGGGACCCACCCAGGGACCAACCCTGCCAGGTTTGGTTTAATTTGGTTCAACGGTTTCAGAGAAGAAGATTTAAATGTGATCTTTTATCAAAATATGCCTAATTTGCATAATCGGTATATATCGGCTGAAAGAAAAATTTCACAGAAAAACCCAGAATATATGTTAAACTACTCCTTGCCATGTAGCTGCAGTTAAAATTTGAGCTCATTTTGACATCCACTAAAGCAGCAATGGACAATTAAAATTTCATCCCCCCTTTTTTCTATTTTTAGTTTGGCGGCCATCTTGGTTGGAAGTAGGGATCACCGAATACAATTTTGGAAGGGGCCATCCAAGGACCATTCCACCAAAGTTTGGTTGCAATTTGCCCAGTGGTTTCTGAGGAGAAGGTTAAAATGTGAAATGTTGACGGATGGACGACGCACGAAAAGTGATGACAATAGCTCACATGGCCTAAAGGCCAGGTGAGCTAAAAAGGGGAATCGATTTTGCCTCTTTCTCTGATTTTTCTATTGGATTTTAGAAACGTTCCAACAGTGTGCTATTTTTTTGTTTTTCATTTCAATACTGCTTATATTTTTTTATTATAGGTCAAACATTTTCCATCACAAAACATTTTTTTAAGTCCATGCCAAATTAGCTATTCAGAACAGAAAATAATAACTAATAAGACCAAGCCAAAGATCCATAAAATGAACACCAGACCTTGTTATAATAAATACCATAAATATAACATGAACTACAGTAGAACTATGTAAAAGGATGTACAGTGAAACCTGTGTCAAAATTACTGGGACTGGTTACTAAAGCCCCTATTACACGGTACTAGGACTGGTTACTAAAGTCCTGGTAACACAGTACTGGGACTGGTAACTAAAGCCCCTGTTACACGGTACTAGGACTGGTTACTAAAGCCCCTGTTACACGGTACTAGGACTGGTTACTAAAGCCCCTGTTACACGGTACTAGGACTGGTTACTAAAGCCCCTGTTACACTGGGACTGGTTACTAAAGCCCCTGTTACATGGTACTAGGACTGGTTACTAAAGCCCCGGTAACACAGTACTGGGACTGGTTACTAAAGCCCCTGTTACACGGTACTAGGACTGGTTACTACAGCCCCTGTTACACTGGGACTGGTTACTAAAGCCCCTGTTACACGGTACTAGGACTGGTTACTAAAGTCCCGGTAACACAGTACTGGGACTGGTTACTAAAGCCCCTGTTACACGGTACTAGGACTGGTTACTAAAGCCCCTGTTACACGGTACTAGGACTGGTTACTAAAGCCCCTGTTACACGGTACTAGGACTGGTTACTAAAGCTCCTGTTACACGGTACTGGAACTGGTTACTAAAGCCCCTGTTACACTGGGACTGGTTACTAAAGCCCCTGTTACACGGTACTGGGACTGGTTACTAAAGCCCCTGTTACACGGTACTGGTTACTAAAGCCCCTGTTACACAGTACTGGGACTGGTTACTAAAGCCCCTGTTACACGGTACTGGGACTGGTTACTAAAGCCCCTGTTACACGGTACTGGTTACTAAAGCCCCTGTTACACAGTACTGGGACTGGTTACTAAAGCCCCTGTTACACGGTACTGAGACTGGTTACTAAAGCCCCTGTTACACGGTACTGGGACGGGTTACTAAAGCCCCATGTTACACGATACTGGGACTGGTTACTAAAGCCCCTGTTACACGGTACTGGGACTGGTTACTAAAGCCCCAGTTACAAGGTACTGGGACTGGTTACTAAAGCCTGTTACACGGTACTGGGACTGGTTACTAAAGCTCCTGTTACACGGTACTGGGACTGGTTACTAAAGCCCCTGTTACACGGTACTGGTTACTAAAGCCCCTGTTACATGGTACTGGTTACTAAAGCCCCGGTAACACAGTACTGGGACTGGTTACTAAAGCCCCTGTTACACAGTACTAGGACTGGTTACTAAAGCCCCTGTTACACGGTACTGGTTACTAAAGCCCCTGTTACACAGTACTGGGACTGGTTACTAAAGCCCCTGTTACACGGTACTGGGACTGGTTACTAAAGCCCCTGTTACACGGTACTGGTTACTAAAGCCCCTGTTACACAGTACTGGGACTGGTTACTAAAGCCCCTGTTACACGGTACTGGGACTGGTTACTAATGCCCTTGTTACACGGTACTGGGACTGGTTACTAAAGCCCCTGTTACACAGTACTGGGACTGGTTACTAAAGCCCCTGTTACACGGTACTGGGACTGGTTACTAAAGCCCCTGTTACACGGTACTGGGACTGGTTACTAAAGCCCCTGTTACATGGTACTGGGACTGGTTACTAAAGCCCGTTACACGGTACTGAGACTGGTTACTAAAGCCCCTGTTACACGGTACTGGGACTGGTTACTAAAGCCCAACGTTACACGATACTGGGATTGGTTACTAAAGCCCCTGTTACACGGTACTGGGACTGGTTACTAAAGCCCCTGTTACACGTACTGGGACTGGTTACTAAAGCCCCAGTTACACGGTACTGGGAGACTGGTTACTAAAGCCCGTTACACGGTACTGGGACTGGTTACTAAAGCTCCTGTTACACGGTACTGGGACTGGTTACTAAAGCCCCTGTTACATGGTACTGGGACTGGTTACTAAAGCCCCGGTAACACAGTACTGGGACTGGTTACTAAAGCCCCTGTTACACGGTACTAGGACTGGTTACTAAAGCCCCTGTTACACGGTACTGGTTACTAAAGCCCCTGTTACACAGTACTGGGACTGGTTACTAAAGCCCCTGTTACACGGTACTGGGACTGGTTACTAAAGCCCCTGTTACACGGTACTGGGACTGGTTACTAAAGCCCCTGTTACACGGTACTGGGACTGGTTACTAAAGCTCCTGTTACACGGTACTGGGACTGGTTACTAAAGCTCCTGTTACACGGTACTGGGACTGGTTACTAAAGCCCCTGTTACATGGTACTGGGACTGGTTACTAAAGCCCCTATTACACGGTAAAGGATGTACAGTGAAACCTGGATGTGTCAAAATTACTGGGACTGGTTATTTACTATGACTTAATCATAGCCTCGAAAAAAAAAGAAAAAGAAATTATATATACAGACTTCATCATAATTTGAAGGCTTTTCATATACATATATAAAAAAAAATTAGAAAGTGGGATATGTCTAAACCAAATTTGGCTATGCTAAACTTTAGATGAATCTATCAGAATACACAAATGTACTTTTTTTGTACGCAGATAATTTTTTATCTCTTGATATTCAATTTAATTTGGTTTGTTTTCATATAATTCAGGTTTCCCATCAATTGTTATTTATTTATTAATTTTTTTTTTCAAAGTCAACAGCCTTACTTTTTTTTCATGTAAGTTGGTATTTTGGTTTCACAGAAATCTTGTGCCCACTTGTGTAATTTTTCTGTTAATTCTAGTTGGCCTGGTGTCAACATAGTCTTTAAAGACAGAAAGTGTTTCTCCAATCTATTGATGAGTGGTATAGGGAATTTGTTGTACACTATTTGTTTCTCTGCTACGACTATCAATCTGAAAACAATGAAAACACAATGTCATGTTTAGTGAATTAGAAACTAATGCTATTTGTAATAAGGGCCATCATGGTCATGATTGTATGGTAGTTGGATTTACAACTACCTATGCTATCAGTGCCTATCACCACTAAATTTGGAGTTTGAATCCCACTCATGGAAAGGTGGACTAGATACAACATTATGTGATTAAAGTTTGGCAGTGAACTCTGGGTACACTGGTTTCCTCCACAAATGAAACTGACAGCCACAATATAACTGAAATATTGTTGAAAGTGGTGTTGAACACCATAACTCTCTCTCTTATTTGTAATGCATAAATATCTTTTTATCTGGTAAATGATATTGTCGACCATCCATTTTCCTAACAACCATGCAACCTGTCTTATCAATGATAAACTTACAGAAATGTGATGGAACAGAGAAAACTTGAAACAAAAATATTGCATCTTTAGCACACATTCTTCCATTTTGTATATTTTGTTTTGGCAATATACTAATACCTAACAACATCATGTATGTGGTCCCGACAGGGTTCATATTTTCAACCGACGAATCGATCAAAACACAGCACAAGTTGGGAGAAGTTGTCTGATTGGACGATATATTTACTGTATTGCAAATGATTTGAGAGTCAGAGGAATGAAAGGTGACCTGACATGACCCAATACATGATGTTAGTAGACATTAGTGTATTGAGAGTCAGAGGAATGAAAGGTGACCTGACATGACCCAATACAGGATGTTGGTAGACATTAGTGTATTGAGAGTCAGAGGAATGAAAGGTGACCTGACATGACCCAATACAGGGTGTTAGTAGACATTAGTGTATTGCCAAATAAAGTCAAAGTAAAGAGAGTCAGAGGAATAAAAGGTGACCTGACATGACCCAATACAGGATGTTGGTAGACATTAGTGTATTGCCAAATAAAGTCAAAGTAAAGAGAGTCTGAGGAATGAAAGGTGACCTGACATGACCCAATACAGGATGTTGGTAGACATTAGTGTATTGCCAAATAAAGAGAGTCAGAGGAATAAAAGGTGACCTGACATGACCCAATACAGGATGTTGGTAGATATTAGTGTATTGCCAAATAAAGTCAAAGTAAAGAGAGTCAGAGGAATAAAAGGTGACCTGACATGACCCAATACAGGATGTTAGTAGACATTAGTGTATTGCCAAATAAAGTCAAAGTAAAGAGAGTCAGAGGAATAAAAGGTGACCTGACATGACAAAATACAGGATGTTAGTAGACATTAGTGTATTGCCAAATAAAGTCAAAGTAAAGAGAGTCAGAGGAATAAAAGGTGACCTGACATGACCCAATACAGGATGTTAGTAGACATTAGTGTATTGCCAAATAAAGTCAAAGTAAAGAGAGTCAGAGGAATGAAAGGTGACCTGACATGACCCAATACAGGATGTTAGTAGACATTAGTGTATTGCCAAATAAAGTCAAAGTAAAGAGAGTCAGAGGAATAAAAGGTGACCTGACATGACCCAATACAGGATGTTAGTAGACATTAGTGTATTGCCAAATAAAGTCAAAGTAAAGAGAGTCAGAGGAATAAAAGGTGACCTGACATGACCCAATACAGGATGTTGGTAGACATTAGTGTATTGCCAAATAAAGTCAAAGTAAAGAGAGTCAGAGGAATGAAAGGTGACCTGACATGACCCAATACAGGATGTTAGTAGACATTAGTGTAATGCCAAATAAAGTCAAAGTAAAGAGAGTCAGAGGAATAAAAGGTGACCTGACATGACCCAATACAGGATGTTAGTAGACATTAGTGTAATGCCAAATAAAGTCAAAGTAAAGAGAGTCAGAGGAATAAAAGGTGACCTGACATGACCCAATACAGGATGTTAGTAGACATTAGTGTATTGAGAGTCAGAGGAATGAAAGGTGACCTGACATGACCCAATACAGGATGTTGGTAGACATTAGTGTATTGCCAAATAAAGTCAAAGTAAAGAGAGTCAGAGGAATGAAAGGTGACCTGACATGACCCAATACAGGATGTTAGTAGACATTAGTGTATTGCCAAATAAAGTCAAAGTAAAGAGAGTCAGAGGAATAAAAGGTGACCTGACATGACCCAATACAGGATGTTGGTAGACATTAGTGTATTGCCAAATAAAGTCAAAGTTAAGAGAGTCAGAGGAATGAAAGGTGACCTGACATGACCCAATACAGGATGTTAGTAGACATTAGTGTATTGCCAAATAAAGTCAAAGTAAAGAGAGTCAGAGGAATAAAAGGTGACCTGACATGACCCAATACAGGATGTTAGTAGACATTAGTGTATTGCCAAATAAAGTCAAAGTAAAGAGAGTCAGAGGAATAAAAGGTGACCTGACATGACCCAATACAGGATGTTAGTAGACATTAGTGTATTGCCAAATAAAGTCAAAGTAAAGAGAGTCAGAGGAATAAAAGGTGACCTGACATGACCCAATACAGGATGTTAGTAGACATTAGTGTATTGCCAAATAAAGTCAAAGTAAAGTGAGTCAGAGGAATAAAAGGTGACCTGACATGACCCAATACAGGATGTTGGTAGACATTAGTGTATTGCCAAATAAAGTCAAAGTAAAGAGAGTCAGAGGAATGAAAGGTGACCTGACATGACCCAATACAGGATGTTAGTAGACATTAGTGTATTGCCAAATAAAGTCAAAGTAAAGAGAGTCAGAGGAATAAAAGGTGACCTGACATGACCCAATACAGGATGTTAGTAGACATTAGTGTATTGCCAAATAAAGTCAAAGTAAAGAGTCAGAGGAATAAAAGGTGACCTGACATGACCCAATACAGGATGTTAGTAGACATTAGTGTATTGCCAAATAAAGTCAAAGTAAAGAGAGTCAGAGGAATAAAAGGTGACCTGACATGACCCAATACAGGATGTTAGTAGACATTAGTGTATTGCTAAATAAAGTCAAAGTAAAGAGAGTCAGAGGAATGAAAGGTGACCTGACATGACCCAATACAGGATGTTAGTAGACATTAGTGTATTGAGAGTCAGAGGAATGAAAGGTGACCTGACATGACCCAATACAGGATGTTAGTAGACATTAGTGTATTGAGAGTCAGAGGAATAAAAGGTGACCTGACATGACCCAATACAGGATGTTAGTAGACATTAGTGTATTGCCAAATAAAGTCAAAGTAAAGAGAGTCAGAGGAATGAAAGGTGACCTGACATGACCCAATACAGGATGTTAGTAGACATTAGTGTATTGCCAAATAAAGTCAAAGTAAAGAGAGTCAGAGGAATAAAAGGTGACCTGACATGACCCAATACAGGATGTTAGTAGACATTAGTGTATTGCCAAATAAAGTCAAAGTAAAGAGAGTCAGAGGAATAAAAGGTGACCTGACATGACCCAATACAGGATGTTGGTAGACATTAGTGTATTGCCAAATAAAGTCAAAGTAAAGAGAGTCAGAGGAATGAAAGGTGACCTGACATGACCCAATACAGGATGTTAGTAGACATTAGTGTAATGCCAAATAAAGTCAAAGTAAAGAGAGTCAGAGGAATAAAAGGTGACCTGACATGACCCAATACAGGATGTTAGTAGACATTAGTGTAATGCCAAATAAAGTCAAAGTAAAGAGAGTCAGAGGAATAAAAGGTGACCTGACATGACCCAATACAGGATGTTAGTAGACATTAGTGTATTGAGAGTCAGAGGAATGAAAGGTGACCTGACATGACCCAATACAGGATGTTGGTAGACATTAGTGTATTGCCAAATAAAGTCAAAGTAAAGAGAGTCAGAGGAATGAAAGGTGACCTGACATGACCCAATACAGGATGTTAGTAGACATTAGTGTATTGCCAAATAAAGTCAAAGTAAAGAGAGTCAGAGGAATAAAAGGTGACCTGACATGACCCAATACAGGATGTTGGTAGACATTAGTGTATTGCCAAATAAAGTCAAAGTTAAGAGAGTCAGAGGAATGAAAGGTGACCTGACATGACCCAATACAGGATGTTAGTAGACATTAGTGTATTGCCAAATAAAGAGAGTCAGAGGAATAAAAGGTGACCTGACATGACAAAATACAGGATGTTAGTAGACATTAGTGTATTGCCAAATAAAGTCAAAGTAAAGAGAGTCAGAGGAATAAAAGGTGACCTGACATGACCCAATACAGGATGTTAGTAGACATTAGTGTATTGCCAAATAAAGTCAAAGTAAAGAGAGTCAGAGGAATGAAAGGTGACCTGACATGACCCAATACAGGATGTTAGTAGACATTAGTGTATTGCCAAATAAAGTCAAAGTAAAGAGAGTCAGAGGAATAAAAGGTGACCTGACATGACCCAATACAGGATGTTAGTAGACATTAGTGTATTGCCAAATAAAGTCAAAGTAAAGAGAGTCAGAGGAATAAAAGGTGACCTGACATGACCCAATACAGGATGTTGGTAGACATTAGTGTATTGCCAAATAAAGTCAAAGTAAAGAGAGTCAGAGGAATGAAAGGTGACCTGACATGACCCAATACAGGATGTTAGTAGACATTAGTGTAATGCCAAATAAAGTCAAAGTAAAGAGAGTCAGAGGAATAAAAGGTGACCTGACATGACCCAATACAGGATGTTAGTAGACATTAGTGTAATGCCAAATAAAGTCAAAGTAAAGAGAGTCAGAGGAATAAAAGGTGACCTGACATGACCCAATACAGGATGTTAGTAGACATTAGTGTATTGAGAGTCAGAGGAATGAAAGGTGACCTGACATGACCCAATACAGGATGTTGGTAGACATTAGTGTATTGCCAAATAAAGTCAAAGTAAAGAGAGTCAGAGGAATGAAAGGTGACCTGACATGAACCAATACAGGATGTTAGTAGACATTAGTGTATTGCCAAATAAAGTCAAAGTAAAGAGAGTCAGAGGAATAAAAGGTGACCTGACATGACCCAATACAGGATGTTGGTAGACATTAGTGTATTGCCAAATAAAGTCAAAGTTAAGAGAGTCAGAGGAATGAAAGGTGACCTGACATGACCCAATACAGGATGTTAGTAGACATTAGTGTATTGCCAAATAAAGTCAAAGTAAAGAGAGTCAGAGGAATAAAAGGTGACCTGACATGACCCAATACAGGATGTTAGTAGACATTAGTGTATTGCCAAATAAAGTCAAAGTAAAGAGAGTCAGAGGAATAAAAGGTGACCTGACATGACCCAATACAGGATGTTAGTAGACATTAGTGTATTGCCAAATAAAGTCAAAGTAAAGTGAGTCAGAGGAATAAAAGGTGACCTGACATGACCCAATACAGGATGTTGGTAGACATTAGTGTATTGCCAAATAAAGTCAAAGTAAAGAGAGTCAGAGGAATGAAAGGTGACCTGACATGACCCAATACAGGATGTTAGTAGACATTAGTGTATTGCCAAATAAAGTCAAAGTAAAGAGAGTCAGAGGAATAAAAGGTGACCTGACATGACCCAATACAGGATGTTAGTAGACATTAGTGTATTGCCAAATAAAGTCAAAGTAAAGAGTCAGAGGAATAAAAGGTGACCTGACATGACCCAATACAGGATGTTAGTAGACATTAGTGTATTGCCAAATAAAGTCAAAGTAAAGAGAGTCAGAGGAATAAAAGGTGACCTGACATGACCCAATACAGGATGTTAGTAGACATTAGTGTATTGCTAAATAAAGTCAAAGTAAAGAGAGTCAGAGGAATGAAAGGTGACCTGACATGACCCAATACAGGATGTTAGTAGACATTAGTGTATTGAGAGTCAGAGGAATGAAAGGTGACCTGACATGACCCAATACAGGATGTTAGTAGACATTAGTGTATTGAGAGTCAGAGGAATAAAAGGTGACCTGACATGACCCAATACAGGATGTTAGTAGACATTAGTGTATTGCCAAATAAAGTCAAAGTAAAGAGAGTCAGAGGAATGAAAGGTGACCTGACATGACCCAATACAGGATGTTAGTAGACATTAGTGTATTGCCAAATAAAGTCAAAGTAAAGAGAGTCAGAGGAATAAAAGGTGACCTGACATGACCCAATACAGGATGTTAGTAGACATTAGTGTATTGCCAAATAAAGTCAAAGTAAAGAGAGTCAGAGGAATAAAAGGTGACCTGACATGACCCAATACAGGATGTTGGTAGACATTAGTGTATTGCCAAATAAAGTCAAAGTAAAGAGAGTCAGAGGAATGAAAGGTGACCTGACATGACCCAATACAGGATGTTAGTAGACATTAGTGTAATGCCAAATAAAGTCAAAGTAAAGAGAGTCAGAGGAATAAAAGGTGACCTGACATGACCCAATACAGGATGTTAGTAGACATTAGTGTAATGCCAAATAAAGTCAAAGTAAAGAGAGTCAGAGGAATAAAAGGTGACCTGACATGACCCAATACAGGATGTTAGTAGACATTAGTGTATTGAGAGTCAGAGGAATGAAAGGTGACCTGACATGACCCAATACAGGATGTTGGTAGACATTAGTGTATTGCCAAATAAAGTCAAAGTAAAGAGAGTCAGAGGAATGAAAGGTGACCTGACATGACCCAATACAGGATGTTAGTAGACATTAGTGTATTGCCAAATAAAGTCAAAGTAAAGAGAGTCAGAGGAATAAAAGGTGACCTGACATGACCCAATACAGGATGTTGGTAGACATTAGTGTATTGCCAAATAAAGTCAAAGTTAAGAGAGTCAGAGGAATGAAAGGTGACCTGACATGACCCAATACAGGATGTTAGTAGACATTAGTGTATTGCCAAATAAAGTCAAAGTAAAGAGAGTCAGAGGAATAAAAGGTGACCTGACATGACCCAATACAGGATGTTAGTAGACATTAGTGTATTGCCAAATAAAGTCAAAGTAAAGAGAGTCAGAGGAATAAAAGGTGACCTGACATGACCCAATACAGGATGTTAGTAGACATTAGTGTATTGCCAAATAAAGTCAAAGTAAAGAGAGTCAGAGGAATAAAAGGTGACCTGACATGACCCAATACAGGATGTTAGTAGACATTAGTGTATTGCCAAATAAAGTCAAAGTAAAGTGAGTCAGAGGAATAAAAGGTGGCCTGACATGACCCAATACAGGATGTTGGTAGACATTAGTGTATTGCCAAATAAAGTCAAAGTAAAGAGAGTCAGAGGAATGAAAGGTGACCTGACATGACCCAATACAGGATGTTAGTAGACATTAGTGTATTGCCAAATAAAGTCAAAGTAAAGAGAGTCAGAGGAATAAAAGGTGACCTGACATGACCCAATACAGGATGTTAGTAGACATTAGTGTATTGCCAAATAAAGTCAAAGTAAAGAGTCAGAGGAATAAAAGGTGACCTGACATGACCCAATACAGGATGTTAGTAGACATTAGTGTATTGCCAAATAAAGTCAAAGTAAAGAGAGTCAGAGGAATAAAAGGTGACCTGACATGACCCAATACAGGATGTTAGTAGACATTAGTGTATTGCTAAATAAAGTCAAAGTAAAGAGAGTCAGAGGAATGAAAGGTGACCTGACATGACCCAATACAGGATGTTAGTAGACATTAGTGTATTGAGAGTCAGAGGAATGAAAGGTGACCTGACATGACCCAATACAGGATGTTAGTAGACATTAGTGTATTGAGAGTCAGAGGAATAAAAGGTGACCTGACATGACCCAATACAGGGTGTTAGTAGACATTAGTGTAATGCCAAATAAAGTCAAAGTAAAGAGAGTCAGAGGAATAAAAGGTGACATGACATGACCCAATACAGGATGTTGGTAGACATTAGTGTATTGCCAAATAAAGTCAAAGTAAAGAGAGTCAGAGGAATAAAAGGTGACCTGACATGACCCAATACAGGATGTTAGTAGACATTAGTGTATTGCCAAATAAAGTCAAAGTAAAGAGAGTCAGAGGAATAAAAGGTGACCTGACATGACAAAATACAGGATGTTAGTAGACATTAGTGTATTGCCAAATAAAGTCAAAGTAAAGAGAGTCAGAGGAATAAAAGGTGACCTGACATGACCCAATACAGGATGTTAGTAGACATTAGTGTATTGCCAAATAAAGTCAAAGTAAAGAGAGTCAGAGGAATGAAAGGTGACCTGACATGACCCAATACAGGATGTTAGTAGACATTAGTGTATTGCCAAATAAAGTCAAAGTAAAGAGAGTCAGAGGAATAAAAGGTGACCTGACATGACCCAATACAGGATGTTAGTAGACATTAGTGTATTGCCAAATAAAGTCAAAGTAAAGAGAGTCAGAGGAATAAAAGGTGACCTGACATGACCCAATACAGGATGTTGGTAGACATTAGTGTATTGCCAAATAAAGTCAAAGTAAAGAGAGTCAGAGGAATGAAAGGTGACCTGACATGACCCAATACAGGATGTTAGTAGACATTAGTGTAATGCCAAATAAAGTCAAAGTAAAGAGAGTCAGAGGAATAAAAGGTGACCTGACATGACCCAATACAGGATGTTAGTAGACATTAGTGTAATGCCAAATAAAGTCAAAGTAAAGAGAGTCAGAGGAATAAAAGGTGACCTGACATGACCCAATACAGGATGTTAGTAGACATTAGTGTATTGAGAGTCAGAGGAATGAAAGGTGACCTGACATGACCCAATACAGGATGTTGGTAGACATTAGTGTATTGCCAAATAAAGTCAAAGTAAAGAGAGTCAGAGGAATGAAAGGTGACCTGACATGAACCAATACAGGATGTTAGTAGACATTAGTGTATTGCCAAATAAAGTCAAAGTAAAGAGAGTCAGAGGAATAAAAGGTGACCTGACATGACCCAATACAGGATGTTGGTAGACATTAGTGTATTGCCAAATAAAGTCAAAGTTAAGAGAGTCAGAGGAATGAAAGGTGACCTGACATGACCCAATACAGGATGTTAGTAGACATTAGTGTATTGCCAAATAAAGTCAAAGTAAAGAGAGTCAGAGGAATAAAAGGTGACCTGACATGACCCAATACAGGATGTTAGTAGACATTAGTGTATTGCCAAATAAAGTCAAAGTAAAGAGAGTCAGAGGAATAAAAGGTGACCTGACATGACCCAATACAGGATGTTAGTAGACATTAGTGTATTGCCAAATAAAGTCAAAGTAAAGAGAGTCAGAGGAATAAAAGGTGACCTGACATGACCCAATACAGGATGTTAGTAGACATTAGTGTATTGCCAAATAAAGTCAAAGTAAAGAGAGTCAGAGGAATAAAAGGTGACCTGACATGACCCAATACAGGATGTTGGTAGACATTAGTGTATTGCCAAATAAAGTCAAAGTAAAGAGAGTCAGAGGAATGAAAGGTGACCTGACATGACCCAATACAGGATGTTAGTAGACATTAGTGTATTGCCAAATAAAGTCAAAGTAAAGAGAGTCAGAGGAATAAAAGGTGACCTGACATGACCCAATACAGGATGTTAGTAGACATTAGTGTATTGCCAAATAAAGTCAAAGTAAAGAGTCAGAGGAATAAAAGGTGACCTGACATGACCCAATACAGGATGTTAGTAGACATTAGTGTATTGCCAAATAAAGTCAAAGTAAAGAGAGTCAGAGGAATAAAAGGTGACCTGACATGACCCAATACAGGATGTTAGTAGACATTAGTGTATTGCTAAATAAAGTCAAAGTAAAGAGAGTCAGAGGAATGAAAGGTGACCTGACATGACCCAATACAGGATGTTAGTAGACATTAGTGTATTGAGAGTCAGAGGAATAAAAGGTGACCTGACATGACCCAATACAGGGTGTTAGTAGACATTAGTGTAATGCCAAATAAAGTCAAAGTAAAGAGAGTCAGAGGAATAAAAGGTGACATGACATGACCCAATACAGGATGTTGGTAGACATTAGTGTATTGCCAAATAAAGTCAAAGTAAAGAGAGTCAGAGGAATAAAAGGTGACCTGACATGACCCAATACAGGATGTTAGTAGACATTAGTGTAATGCCAAATAAAGTCAAAGTAAAGAGAGTCAGAGGAATAAAAGGTGACCTGACATGACCCAATACAGGATGTTGGTAGACATTAGTGTATTGCCAAATAAAGTCAAAGTAAAGAGAGTCAGAGGAATAAAAGGTGACCTGACATGACCCAATACAGGATGTTAGTAGACATTAGTGTATTGCCAAATAAAGTCAAAGTAAAGAGAGTCAGAGGAATAAAAGGTGACCTGACATGACCCAATACAGGGTGTTAGTAGACATTAGTGTAATGCCAAATAAAGTCAAAGTAAAGAGAGTCAGAGGAATAAAAGGTGACCTGACATGACCCAATACAGGATGTTAGTAGACATTAGTGTATTGCCAAATAAAGTCAAAATAAAGAGAGTCAGAGGAATGAAAGGTGACCTGACATGACCCAATACAGGATGTTAGTAGACATTAGTGTATT
This sequence comes from Bathymodiolus septemdierum, assembly GCA_963383655.1. Classification (NCBI taxonomy): domain Eukaryota; kingdom Metazoa; phylum Mollusca; class Bivalvia; order Mytilida; family Modiolidae; genus Bathymodiolus; species Bathymodiolus septemdierum. The sequence continues at coordinate 136,870,947 of OY726517.1, forward strand.
GCCAAATAAAGTCAAAGTAAAGAGAGTCAGAGGAATAAAAGGTGACATGACATGACCCAATACAGGGTGTTAGTAGACATTAGTGTATTGCCAAATAAAGTCAAAGTAAAGAGAGTCAGAGGAATAAAAGGTGACCTGACATTCACCCAATACAGGATGTTAGTAGACATTAGTGTAATGCCAAATAAAGTCAAAGTAAAGAGAGTCAGAGGAATAAAAGGTGACCTGACATGACCTAATACAGGATGTTAGTAGACATTAGTGTATTGCCAAATAAAGTCAAAGTAAAGAGAGTCAGAGGAATGAAAGGTGACCTGACATGACCCAATACAGGATGTTAGTAGACATTAGTGTAATGCCAAATAAAGTCAAAGTAAAGAGAGTCAGAGGAATAAAAGGTGACCTGACATGACCCAATACAGGATGTTAGTAGACATTAGTGTATTGCCAAATAAAGTCAAAGTAAAGAGAGTCAGAGGAATAAAAGGTGACCTGACATGACCCAATACAGGATGTTGGTAGACATTAGTGTATTGCCAAATAAAGTCAAAGTAAAGAGAGTCAGAGGAATGAAAGGTGACCTGACATGACCCAATACAGGATGTTAGTAGACATTAGTGTATTGCCAAATAAAGTCAAAGTAAAGAGAGTCAGAGGAATAAAAGGTGACCTGACATGACCCAATACAGGATGTTAGTAGACATTAGTGTATTGCCAAATAAAGTCAAAGTAAAGAGTCAGAGGAATAAAAGGTGACCTGACATGACCCAATACAGGATATTAGTAGACATTAGTGTATTGCCAAATAAAGTCAAAGTAAAGAGAGTCAGAGGAATAAAAGGTGACCTGACATGACCCAATACAGGATGTTAGTAGACATTAGTGTATTGCCAAATAAAGTCAAAGTAAAGAGAGTCAGAGGAATAAAAGGTGACCTGACATGACCCAATACAGGATGTTAGTAGACATTAGTGTATTGCCAAATAAAGTCAAAGTAAAGAGTCAGAGGAATAAAAGGTGACCTGACATGACCCAATACAGGATGTTAGTAGACATTAGTGTATTGCCAAATAAAGTCAAAGTAAAGAGAGTCAGAGGAATAAAAGGTGACCTGACATGACCCAATACAGGATGTTGGTAGACATTAGTGTATTGCCAAATAAAATCAAAGTAAAAGAGACAAGAAACATCTAATTTTAATTAGATTGAAAATTTGTTACCTGAATTTTTTATGAACTCTGCATTTGACTCTGTGTGTACCAAGCCCTAAATCAACATATCTCTCTCCACCGAACTCTACGTAATACTGAAAGTATAGAAATCCAATAAAAAATCTCTGAGATTCGTAAACTAAAAACACATATATCAGCTTTCTGTAGCTTTAAATTTAATTACTGTCATAACAGATTTTAAGAGTTTACTTTAAAGAAGAAAATTAATAAGAAGTATATTTTCAAATAAATACTTCAATTTGATGATTGACATCATATTTCATCCAGGACAAAAGCATCCCTTCATATAATATACATGTATATATTTCATCACATTCGAATTACAAAAACTAGAGGCTCAGTGGGCACTCTGTGTCGCTCGCCTTTCATTCTGTTTTGATGAAACTTTATACAGAACCTTCCATAGGTGTTTCCTACCAAATTTCAATTAATTTGGCCAAATGGATTTAGAGAAGATTTTTTCAATTGGCCAATCACAAACAAGAAATGCCTATGGTGGCCAAGAAAATTTTGTACAGGCTGAGTGGTTGCAGAGGAGAAGGATTTATATAAATTGACCAATCAGAAAGAAGAATTGTCTATGGCAGTCATGTTTGTTAATGGATCAGGACGAAATGAGCATTCTTTATAGAGGACCTTCCATAAATGCTTCCTATCAAGATTCGGTTCATTTGGCCACATGGTTTCAGAGGAGAAGATTTTTAGAAATCGACCAATCAGAAACAAGAATTAGAGTTAAGAATTAAAATGTGAAAGATTAACGGGCAACGGACACCAAATGATGGCAAAAAAACTGTCACCGTCTCCATGATGGTATGGTTGTTGGATCTAAATCTACTAATGCAATCATCGCCTATCATCACTAATGTTGTGCATTTGATTCCAGCTTATATCAAAGTGTGTTCGATACAACATTATATGATTAAGTTTGTCAGTGACTTGTGGCAACTTGGTGGTTTTCTGTGGATATACTGCAAAAAGTGATGCTAAAATACCATTATTGATTGTCCCATTCAGTTTTCTCTAATGTTTATTTATATACCAACAAGGGCAACGCAAAGCATGGCCTATCCCCTCGCCTAAAAAGTTTACCCGGTGACCTTGAATGTTGACCTTGAAAATCAATAGGGTTCCAGATTCTCTTAAGGACTAAGTATGTACCAAGTTTGGTCAAAATCCATTGAAGGATGTTGATTCTAGAGTGATCACAAGGATGTTATGGAAGGAAGGACGGAAGGAAGGACGGACGGTAGCGTTACTATATCCCTTTGCAACTTCGCTGGCGAGGGGATAATAACCCTATCCCATAATTCCCCAATGAAAAATAGTCTGTGACTTTACCTGATTCAAAGCATCATACAGACTTTCATACAAGTTTTCAGAGTATTACAATGTATTTACCTGATTCAAAGCATCATACAGACTTTCATACAAGTTTTCAGAGTATTACAATGTATTTACCTGATTCAAAGCATCATACAGACTTTCATACAAGTTTTCAGAGTATTACAATGTATTTACCTGATTCAAAGCATCATACAGACTTTCATACAAGTTTTCAGAGTATTACAATGTATTTACCTGATTCAAAGCATCATACAGACTTTCATACAAGTTTTCAGAGTATTACAATGTATTTACCTGATTCAAAGCATCATAGACTTTCATACAAGTTTTCAGAGTATTACAATGTATTTACCTGATTCAAAGCATCATACAGACTTTCATACAAGTTTTCAGAGTATTACAATGTATTTACCTGATTCAAAGCATCATACAGACTTTCATACAAGTTTTCAGAGTATTACAATGTATTTACCTGATTCAAAGCATCATACAGACTTTCATACAAGTTTTCAGAGTATTACAATGTATTTACCTGATTCAAAGCATCATACAGACTTTCATACAAGTTTTCAGAGTATTACAATGTATTTACCTGATTCAAAGCATCATACAGACTTTCATACAAGTTTTCAGAGTATTACAATGTATTTACCTGATTCAAAGCATCATACAGACTTTCATACAAGTTTTCAGAGTATTACAATGTATTTACCTGATTCAAAGCATCATACAGACTTTCATACAAGTTTTCAGAGTATTACAATGTATTTACCTGATTCAAAGCATCATACAGACTTTCATACAAGTTTTCAGAGTATTACAATGTATTTACCTGATTCAAAGCATCATACAGACTTTCATACAAGTTTTCAGAGTATTACAATGTATTTACCTGATTCAAAGCATCATACAGACTTTCATACAAGTTTTCAGAGTATTACAATGTATTTACCTGATTCAAAGCATCATACAGACTTTCATACAAGTTTTCAGAGTATTACAATGTATTTACCTGATTCAAAACATCATACAGACTTTGATACAAGTTTTCAGAGTATTACAATGTATTTACCTGATTCAAAGCATCATACAGACTTTCATACAAGTTTTCAGAGTATTACAATGTATTTACCTGATTCAAAGCATCATACAGACTTTCATACAAGTTTTCAGAGTATTACAATGTATTTACCTGATTCAAAACATCATACAGACTTTGATACAAGTTTTCAGAGTATTACAATGTATTTACCTGATTCAAAGCATCATACAGACTTTCATACAAGTTTTCAGAGTATTACAATGTATTTACCTGATTCAAAGCATCATACAGACTTTCATACAAGTTTTCAAGGTTCAGTAATATAACAGTACTGCCAGTCTCCATACATACTTTGATACGGTTGATGTTTCTGCAAACCTGTAAATACAATGTGTTTAAATCATATTCTGGTATATCAACATATGAATAGTCATAAAGGTCTTTATAATGGCAAACAGGCAAATTTTATTTACTGCACTTAATGGGAGAGGAAAGGCTGCTCAGACTGAAAAACTCACTCAGTTGAAACCACTTACACTCGGTAGGTGTCTGGAAACCTTAATATCTCAGATGGCTATTGGAGCGTAAGCCTATGTAAGTGTTGTAAGGCTTGTATTCTAATGTAAACTATAGACTAGGACCTCTCTAGATACAGTCAAACCTGTCTATAGTGGTCACCTGGAGGAGATTGACAAAATGACCATTATATACAGGTGACCTTTATATGAAGGGTTTGATTATTCGACGAAATATTCAACATTAATTGTAAATAAAAGACTAATTACATGTTATGTTATGCTTGTTATTTTATTCCTGTCGTAATGTTACTCTTGTTTACATTTATTGTTGATGAAATTATCTGAACATGATATGATTTGAATAAAACATACAAATAAATAAATAAAGATATTTAATAAACAAAATCCTGAAACCAATCCCAGCATAATTGGTTAGTGTTTACATTTCCAATTACAAGATGTTGACATTTTCTTGAACTGGGAACATTGTTTTCAAAATCTCACATTTTTTTAAAAGAATTTTCATTATCTGGGTACGACCATCACCCATCTCCTCGGGCACAGCCGGACAACGTTCCCCACCATCAAAAATATTTATCGCTTTCACTTTGTCGTCTAATTTCAAAACTTTCATAGTTATGGATGTTGATGATTTTGACATGATGCACTAGATACATAATACGATGTTTTCGATATTTTTGGGGAGTGAATTTTTAATCTCATTGTAATGAATTAAAATATCAAATTATCCCTGGGTATAAACTGTCCTTTAGGTAATTTAATCTTCACAAAATGTATAGGGTTTGATTATTTAGTTAATTAAATTAATCAATATATTTTGTAACACCTCAGCATTTTTAGTGCATTTGAGAAAAATACTGATCTTCAGAAATCACTTCCGGTGTTATTTTAAAATATAAATTTACCATTATTCAAAGGTTTTATGCTGAAAATTACTAATAAATGATGACGGCTGACTACATTGAACAGGTGACCGCTGTATCGAATTAAAATATATAGTAAAACGAACCGGGAGAGCAGGAAAGTGACCGTTATGAGCAGGTGACTATTATACAAAGGTGACCGTTATGGCAGGTTTGACTGTATTAAAAAATCAGCAAGATTATTATATTTTCATACAACTGAGAAAGTGTAGGGATATTTTAGTTCCTCGAAGATATTTTGCAAAACATTTTTGAATCATATTAATTAACATTAATCATATACAGTACTCCCTCTTTTACACTGCCATCTCTTGGTTCAGACAATTTTTTAGCAGTGGACGAGGTAATAAGTGAACTTTAATCTTATGTAATTAATTCTTTTTATTAGCAATGGATAAAAAAATATATTTATCATATTCAGTTTAGTAATATTTTACTATCTCTGTGGTTCTAAAATCTGGCTGATCTTGGATGAGAGGGTCCTTAAAAGATGGGGACTTGTGTGCTACCATTTCAACTATTCTTCGACAAGATATCCAACATACAGAGATCTTCCATGTATAAGATGTTTTATTCTACCGTAACTTCACATGTGAGACAGCCCATAGAAGACATCAAGCTGGATGTGATGCTACCGTCTGCTATAGTGTCGAGTAGCCAATGAAATGTAAGAATTATGAATATTTCAAAACGGTCATAACTATGTTGGAAACGGCATAATATAGTTGAAATATTATTTTAAAGTGGTGTTAAACACTGATAATCTGAACTGTAATTATCTTAAATATAACAACGTGACAATTACCTGTGTATATTCTTGGTCGCTAGGGAAACTACTGCCAAATATTATTACAGCATTATCCATAGTAAATATTTTCTGTTGTAGAATTGTCAGGGCTCCATAATTCTCTGTCAGTAGTAATAGGTATCTACTCTCACTGTAAAAAAAAAGCTTTATAGATACTGGTGTCAGACAACATCTTGCGGCAAGCCAATTCCAGCCACTTGTTTTTATCAGATTGCTGCTACATGTTCATTATTTGATCAAATCACAATATTTTTCCAAAACTTCATGGGACTGTTGTGGTCGTATGGTACAGTAGGACTTTGGTGGCTCGAACTCGAAGGGACTGTCAAAATCTGTTCGAGCTATCGGAAGTTCGAGCCACTGAGGTCCCGTAATAAAAAAAGAGAAACAAATTTGGTTCTGACCCTGGGCAGTTTCATTACGCTATGTTAACTGATGCACAGTAAAGTGGGCCTTCTCGTAAAAAAATATTTAATCCTTTAGACAGTTCTCAATGACTACGGCTTCTGAATACCTCTTTGGTATCTTCAAACGTTTCTTAGAAACGTTTTTTTCACTTTGTTCCCGATCTATTTTATAAACAGGAAATACGAGGTCGGGTATTAATACTTGGATAGATATCGGTATAATGCTTGATAATTTGGATATATATTTTAATGGCCAATTTTCAAATTTTAGCCATATTGTTTTTTTTAATTTGAATTTGAAGAATATTTGTTTCTTTTGGTAGTATATATATACACATAAAAACTTAGGTTAATTGGAATTTCAGTACGAGTATATATATATATATATATATATTTTTGGTATTTAGATGAACCTCGAGACCACGCAGTTTGATATTACTCGATTCCAGCAACTATGAAATTAAAAAAAATTAAAATAACACTCTCAATAATAATAATTCGTGTAATAACAATTTTAAATATTGTTTTAATAAACTTTATTACGATTGTAAACATTTGATTTTTAATTATTGTCAAGTGTAGGCTTGGCTTGGTGGAATCAGTGACACGAGTCTCAGGTTCAATAATCGTTCTTTATTAATCGTAATTAATGGTCAATAATCAAGCCACAGCTGAATTTAATGACTAATTAACACAAATAATGACAAGTTTATCCCTCTACCTGTAATTGTTAATTAAACAATTATCTGTTGGTAATCTGACATTTATCATACCTTGCAGTAAGCACATTCAACCGTAACATACATCTGTCAATTAAATTGCGATGTTCGAGTTGGGCATGGTAAAACTCGTGATTTTATTATTGACAGGACCATTTATTGAGCTCGACTGTTCGAAGTATCAGTGTTCGAGGGAAAGGAGTTTTTTTTATACTTAGAAATATAAGGAAAATTGACGGGACTTTCAAATCAGTTCGAACCATCCATGGTATTTGACCCATTCGAGTTCGAGGGACCGAGGTTTGACTGTAGTTGGATTTTCAACTATCTGTGCAATCAGTGCCTTTCACCACTAAAGTTGTGAGTTTGAACCCCATTCATGGTGAGGTGTACTCAATACAACATTATGTGATAAAGTTTATCAGTGACTTGCGACAGGTCGGTGGTTTTCTCTGGGGTACTGCAGTTTCCTCTACCAATAGAACTGAATGCCACGATATAACTGAAATATTGTTGAAAGTGGCATTAAACGTCATAAACAAAATCAAACCGAACCAAAACTTCATATGTTTATGCATTTGTTTGACAGAAGAAAGAATCTTTTGAAAAAGGATGTGTATTCTGGTTGGTGAAAATTGGTGCGATGTCAGGTCAATTTTTTTTTAACAATATACAATGCATTCAATTATCCTATCGTAAAAAAAGGAACAAAAATACAGGTAAGAATAAAATCGTTCCTATGAAAATCAGAAAATTTGCCATAGCCATCTACATTTGTGTATTTTGTATTGGTATATAATAATCTGCACCCACTGTACATAGGCAAACAATAGCAGTTTATATGAAACTAATAATAAAAAAAAAAAAAATCTCCATTTTTCAATTCATTTCTGTAACTTAAAGAGGAAGCACCCCAGCTGTTGTGTTCTTTTGATTAGGCTGGACTGCCAATGGTTTGGTTTATGGAGTTTTAACACCACTTTCAACAATATTTCAGCTATATCATGGCAGTCAGTTTTATTGGTGGAGGAAGCCAGAATACCTGGAGAAAACCACCAACATCATGCAAGTCACTGACAAACTTTATCACATAATGTTGTATTGAGTACACCTCACCATGAATGGGGTACGAACTCACAACCTTAGTGGTGAAAGGCACTGATTGCACAGGTAGTTGCAAATCCAACTACCATATGATCACGACGGCCCCTTTCTTTGTATGATGGTATTATTTTTTGTTTGTTTTATGACCAATTACATATTGTCACAAAAAAGTCATGTAATTTTCTAATTTTGATTAAAAGAAGTTAAATATCTCACCTAATTGACTTATCACCAGACCTATCACCAGAAAGACATGCCTGTATCATTCCAGCTGATGTACAGTCAGGATCATCTTCATTTGCCTAGAAAAATGATTATCTTATTTATAACTCGAGTTGGACAAAGTTAACTTGAGGAACTGCATTTTATGGGAATTGAAAAGATCAAGAGTAAAGGTCAACATTTTTTGTCTTTTTGGAAAGTTTTTAAAAAATAATTAGTTTATGTAAAATAAATTACATTTACCCCCCTTCTTATAAGCCCCCTCTTCTATTTGCAATAACAAAAGGCCTTATATGAGGAATAGCCTCTTAGAGGGAGACAATTTAGAAATATTTACTATCTCAAAGCATCTGGAATCTGGATTGAAAAAAGGGGAGACAATTTGATGTGAGTGGCATTGTAAGAGGGGAGGAGGTGCTACTTTATATAAAAATATGATAGTTAGTAAAAATATAATACATAAAATTACAACATTGGTGTTCTGTTTATACAGGTTAAATTATTAAATATTTCTTACATTAGAACCTTATAGCAAGTTCGAAATAAATAGGAATCTGGTGTATTCAATCTTCGGTTTAGAAAGGTTTTACTGTATCATGTTTTAGAGAAAAAATTTTTGTTTGTTTGTTTAGAAATTCAGTCTCACTAATACATAAAATGGGGCAGTCGTGATCGTATGGTAGTTGCCACTACCTATACAATCAGTGCCTATCACCACTTAACGTTGTGAGTTCGAATCCTGCTCAGTTGAGGTGTACTCAATACAAAATTATGTGATAAAGTTTGTGAGTGACTTACTGCAGGTCGGTGGTTTTCCATGGGTACTCCGGTTTCCTCCACCAATAAAACTGACCGCCACAATATAACTGAAATATTGTTGAAAGTGGAGTTAAACACCATAAACCCAAACCAAACACATAAATAAATCTGATTTGGAAACAATAATAATTACCTGTTCATGTTTATTGACCAGACGAGATAATTTACTATAGAATATATCCACTGGATCCACATTTTCTAATCCTCCAAAGTTTCGCAGTATGGAATGTTTCAACTGTAGCCATGTTGGTTTACTTCTTGATCGTGACACAAAAGCATACAGCATCTTTAACAAACTGTTAATATTAAAAATATTAAAGTCTTAGAATTTAAAGATCATAATTTAAACTCTCTTATTAAATAAAATAAAAAAATGGTTACTGCAAGATAAATATGAGCAAATCATTCATTATTGAATTCTCAAAATTAAAATTTTTCTCCAACAATACAAATGAGTGAGTGAGTGATTATTTAATGCCATCTTGATAATTTTTCAGCTATATCATGGCAAGAACAAGTTACAATTAATGAGAGGATAATGATATTCTTTTTGTACTATACCAACATGCTTACCGGTAGTTGGAATTTCAGTGCTAGCTCACAGAAACAACAGTTCACTGGTAGACATATCGCGTCACTTGAACACATTATTCTGACTTTGAGCCAAGCATTCTTGTTAATCTTTTTCTTTAATGATGTATGCTTAGCAGAGAAGCAACAAATATCACTTTTATAGTGTTTGGTTTGACCCAACTGAGGGTTTAAACCCACGTTCTACTCGAGGGAAGCATATTAACCATTACACCACTAATGTGGTTCAATATAATGGATCATAATAGAGCTGAAAAATGTATATTTCTTTGTTGATCAAATTCTATTTCATTTGACAGGAATTCAATGTTTTAAGGATACAGTTAGTTTTCTGCAATTATGATTTGTTTTCTGTATGTTTCTATATGTTTGTTTGTTTGTTTGATGGTGTTTAATGCCACTTTCAACAATATTTCAGTTATATCGTAGAGGTCAGTTTTATTGGTGGAGGATACAAGAAGAGCTGGAGAAAACCACAGACCTGTTGCAAGTCACTGACAAACTTTATCACATAAGGATGTACACCTCGCCCTGATCGAGATTCGAACTCACAACATCAGTGGTGATAGGCACTGATTACATAGGTAGTTGTAAATCTAACTACCATACAATCACGGCCACGATGACCCCTGTTTCTATATGTGAAAAGTCTTTAATTATATAAATTATACCTGTAAAAATCTCTCAAACCAAAGAATTCTCTCATTTCTGTTGATGCTTCTTCAAAAAGTCTTAAGTAAGAATCAGCCATTGGTTCAATCATAGGTTTAATGAACTTTAACACCTTTCTATCAGTAGAACAAATTCCTCTAAAAAGTGAGAGAAAAAGGGCTTAGAATTCTACATTATTTTCTTACTTTATACTTTATACAGTGAGACTTGTAAAAGCCGAACATCCCTGGGATCAACTTTGGTTTTATACATGTTAAGTAAACAAATATTTCCCACATAGCAACATTATTCTAAGTACTGTTTATACATGATTCCAGCTTATTCAAGGTTCGAGTTATACTTAGTTTCACTATAGTACTAACATGTACTACAAATGGATCATATATTTCTTACCATCCGATTTCATCTTATTTAGGTTTGACTGATGTTCCAAGTGAGTAATTGTTCAGCTTTGTATATATGATGAGAACAAGTTACTTTTTGATGAGATGCACGTGCAAAGTTTTAGGGGAACCACATACATTCAGTAATGAATCCAGTTCCTACACTGGAAGAAGAAGAGGGAGATGATGGGGAACCACATACATTCAGTAATGAATCCAGTTCCTACACTGGAAGAAGAGGGAGATGATGGGGAACCACATACATTCAGTAATGAATCCAGTTCCTACACTGGAAGAAGAAGAGGGAGATGATGGGGAACCACATACATTCAGTAATGAATCCAGTTCCTACACTGGAAGAAGAAGAGGGAGATGATGGGGAACCACATACATTCAGTAATGAATCCAGTTCCTACACTGGAAGAAGAAGAGGGAGATGATGGGGAACCACATACATTCAGTAATGAATCCAGTTCCTACACTGGAAGAAGAAGAGGGAGATGATGGGGAACCACATACATTCAGTAATGAATCCAGTTCCTACACTGGAAGAAGAAAAGGGAGATGATGGGGAACCACATACATTCAGTAATGAATCCAGTTCCTACTCTGGAAGAAGAGGAGGGAGATGATGGGGAACCACATTACATTCAGTAATGAATCCAGTTCCTACACTGGAAGAAGAAAAGGGAGATGATGGGGAACCACATACATTCAGTAATGAATCCAGTTCCTACACTGGAAGAAGAAGAGGGAGATGATGGGGAACCACATACATTCAGTAATGAATCCAGTTCCTACACTGGAAGAAGAGAGGGAGATGATGGGGAACCACATACATTCAGTAATGAATCCAGTTCCTGCACTGGAAGAAGAAGAGGGAGATGATGGGGAACCACATACATTCAGTAATGAATCCAGTTCCTACACTGGAAGAAGAAAGGGAGATGATGGGGAACCACATACATTCAGTAATGAATCCAGTTCCTACACTGGAAGAAGAAAGGGGAGATGATGGGGAACCACATACATTCAGTAATGAATCCAGTTCCTACACTGGAAGAAGAAAGAGGGAGATGATGGGGGAACCACATACATTCAGTAATGAATCCAGTTCCTACACTGGAAGAAGAAGAGGGAGATGATGGGGAACCACATACATTCAGTAATGAATCCAGTTCCTACACTGGAAGAAGAAGAGGGAGATGATGGGGAACCACATACATTCAGTAATGAATCCAGTTCCTACACTGGAAGAAGAAGAGGGAGATGATGGGGAACCACATACATTCAGTAATGAATCCAGTTCCTACACTGGAAGAAGAAGAGGGAGATGATGGGGAACCACATACATTCAGTAATGAATTCAGTTCCTACACTGGAAGAAGAAGAGGGAGATGATGGGGAACCACATACATTCAGTAATGAATCCAGTTCCTACACTGGAAGAAGAAGAGGGAGATGATGGGGAACCACATACATTCAGTAATGAATCCAGTTCCTACACTGGAAGAAGAAGAGGGAGATGATGGGGAACCACATACATTCAGTAATGAATCCAGTTCCTACACTGGAAGAAGAAGAGGGAGATGATGGGGAACCACATACATTCAGTAATGAATCCAGTTCCTACACTGGAAGAAGAAGAGGGAGATGATGGGGAACCACATACATTCAGTAATGAATTCCAGTTCCTACACTGGAAGAAGAAGAGGGAGATGATGGGGAACCACATACATTCAGTAATGAATCCAGTTCCTACACTGGAAGAAGAAGAGGGAGATGATGGGGAACCACATACATTCAGTAATGAATCCAGTTCCTACACTGGAAGAAGAAGAGGGAGATGATGGGGAACCACATACATTCAGTAATGAATCCAGTTCCTACACTGGAAGAAGAAGAGGGAGATGATGGGGAACCACATACATTCAGTAATGAATCCAGTTCCTACACTGGAAGAAGAAGAGGGAGATGATGGGGAACCACATACATTCAGTAATGAATCCAGTTCCTACACTGGAAGAAGAAGAGGGAGATGATGGGGAACCACATACATTCAGTAATGAATCCAGTTCCTACACTGGAAGAAGAAGAGGGAGATGATGGGGAACCACATACATTCAGTAATGAATCCAGTTCCTACACTGGAAGAAGAAGAGGGAGATGATGGGGAACCACATACATTCAGTAATGAATCCAGTTCCTACACTGGAAGAAGAAGAGGGAGATGATGGGGAACCACATACATTCAGTAATGAATCCAGTTCCTACACTGGAAGAAGAAGAGGGAGATGATGGGGAACCACATACATTCAGTAATGAATCCAGTTCCTACACTGGAAGAAGAAAGGGAGATGATGGGGAACCACATACATTCAGTAATGAATCCAGTTCCTACACTGGAAGAAGAAGAGGGAGATGATGGGGAACCACATACATTCAGTAATGAATCCAGTTCCTACACTGGAAGAAGAAGAGGGAGATGATGGGGAACCACATACATTCAGTAATGAATCCAGTTCCTACACTGGAAGAAGAAGAGGGAGATGATGGGGAACCACATACATTCAGTAATGAATCCAGTTCCTACACTGGAAGAAGAAGAGGGAGATGATGGGGAACCACATACATTCAGTAATGAATCCAGTTCCTACACTGGAAGAAGAAGAGGGAGATGATGGGGAACCACATACATTCAGTAATGAATCCAGTTCCTACACTGGAAGAAGAAGAGGGAGATGATGGGGAACCACATACATTCAGTAATGAATCCAGTTCCTACACTGGAAGAAGAAGAGGGAGATGATGGGGAACCACATACATTCAGTAATGAATCCAGTTCCTACACTGGAAGAAGAAGAGGGAGATGATGGGGAACCACATACATTCAGTAATGAATCCAGTTCCTACACTGGAAGAAGAAGAGGGAGATGATGGGGAACCACATACATTCAGTAATGAATCCAGTTCCTACACTGGAAGAAGAAGAGGGAGATGATGGGGAACCACATACATTCAGTAATGAATCCAGTTCCTACACTGGAAGAAGAAGAGGGAGATGATGGGGAACCACATACATTCAGTAATGAATCCAGTTCCTACACTGGAAGAAGAAGAGGGAGATGATGGGGAACCACATACATTCAGTAATGAATCCAGTTCCTACACTGGAAGAAGAAGAGGGAGATGATGGGGAACCACATACATTCAGTAATGAATCCAGTTCCTACACTGGAAGAAGAAGAGGAGATGATGGGGAACCACATACATTCAGTAATGAATCCAGTTCCTACACTGGAAGAAGAAGAGGGAGATGATGGGGAACCACATACATTCAGTAATGAATCCAGTTCCTACACTGGAAGAAGAAGAGGGAGATGATGGGGAACCACATACATTCAGTAATGAATCCAGTTCCTACACTGGAAGAAGAGGGAGATGATGGGGAACCACATACATTCAGTAATGAATCCAGTTCCTACACTGGAAGAAGAAGAGGGAGATGATGGGGAACCACATACATTCAGTAATGAATTCCAGTTCCTACACTGGAAGAAGAAGAGGGAGATGATGGGGAACCACATACATTCAGTAATGAATTCCAGTTCCTACACTGGAAGAAGAAGAGGGAGATGATGGGGAACCACATACATTCAGTAATGAATCCAGTTCCTACACTGGAAGAAGAAGAGGGAGATGATGGGGAACCACATACATTCAGTAATGAATCCAGTTCCTACACTGGAAGAAGAGGGAGATGATGGGGAACCACATACATTCAGTAATGAATCCAGTTCCTACACTGGAAGAAGAAGAGGGAGATGATGGGGAACCACATACATTCAGTAATGAATTCAGTTCCTACACTGGAAGAAGAAGAGGGAGATGATGGGGAACCACATACATTCAGTAATGAATTCAGTTCCTACACTGGAAGAAGAAGAGGGAGATGATGGGGAACCACATACATTCAGTAATGAATCCAGTTCCTACACTGGAAGAAGAAGAGGGAGATGATGGGGAACCACATACATTCAGTAATGAATTCCAGTTCCTACACTGGAAGAAGAAGAGGGAGATGATGGGGAACCACATACATTCAGTAATGAATTCAGTTCCTACACTGGAAGAAGAAGAGGGAGATGATGGGGAACCACATACATTCAGTAATGAATCCAGTTCCTACACTGGAAGAAGAAGAGGGAGATGATGGGGAACCACATACATTCAGTAATGAATCCAGTTCCTACACTGGAAGAAGAAGAGGGAGATGATGGGGAACCACATACATTCAGTAATGAATCCAGTTCCTACACTGGAAGAAGAAGAGGGAGATGATGGGGAACCACATACATTCAGTAATGAATCCAGTTCCGCACTGGAAGAAGAAGAGGGAGATGACGGGGAACCACATACATTCAGTAATGAATCCAGTTCCTACACTGGAAGAAGAAGAGGGAGATGATGGGGAACCACATACATTCAGTAATGAATCCAGTTCCTACACTGGAAGAAGAGGGAGATGATGGGGAACCACATACATTCAGTAATGAATCCAGTTGCTACACTGGAAGAAGAAGAGGGAGATGATGGGGAACCACATACATTCAGTAATGAATTCAGTTCCTACACTGGAAGAAGAAGAGGGAGATGACGGGGAACCACATACATTCAGTAATGAATTCAGTTCCTACACTGGAAGAAGAAGAGGGAGATGATGGGGAACCACATACATTCAGTAATGAATCCAGTTCCTACACTGGAAGAAGAAGAGGGAGATGATGGGGAACCACATACATTCAGTAATGAATCCAGTTCCTACACTGGAAGAAGAGGGAGATGATGGGGAACCACATACATTCAGTAATGAATCCAGTTCCTACACTGGAAGAAGAAGAGGGAGATGATGGGGAACCACATACATTCAGTAATGAATTCAGTTCCTACACTGGAAGAAGAAGAGGGAGATGATGGGGAACCACATACATTCAGTAATGAATTCAGTTCCTACACTGGAAGAAGAAGAGGGAGATGATGGGGAACCACATACATTCAGTAATGAATCCAGTTCCTACACTGGAAGAAGAAGAGGGAGATGATGGGGAACCACATACATTCAGTAATGAATTCAGTTCCTACACTGGAAGAAGAAGAGGGAGATGATGGGGAACCACATACATTCAGTAATGAATTCAGTTCCTACACTGGAAGAAGAAGAGGGAGATGATGGGGAACCACATACATTCAGTAATGAATCCAGTTCCTACACTGGAAGAAGAAGAGGGAGATGATGGGGAACCACATACATTCAGTAATGAATCCAGTACCTACACTGGAAGAAGAAGAGGGAGATGATGGGGAACCACATACATTCAGTAATGAATCCAGTTCCTACACTGGAAGAAGAAGAGGGAGATGATGGGGAACCACATACATTCAGTAATGAATCCAGTTCCTACACTGGAAGAAGAAGAGGGAGATGACGGGGAACCACATACATTCAGTAATGAATCCAGTTCCTACACTGGAAGAAGAAGAGGGAGATGATGGGGAACCACATACATTCAGTAATGAATTCAGTTCCTACACTGGAAGAAGAAGAGGGAGATGATGGGGAACCACATACATTCAGTAATGAATTCAGTTCCTACACTGGAAGAAGAAGAGGGAGATGATGGGGAACCACATACATTCAGTAATGAATCCAGTTCCTACACTGGAAGAAGAAGAGGGAGATGATGGGGAACCACATACATTCAGTAATGAATCCAGTTCCTACACTGGAAGAAGAAGAGGGAGATGATGGGGAACCACATACATTCAGTAATGAATCCAGTTCCTACACTGGAAGAAGAAGAGGGAGATGATGGGGAACCACATACATTCAGTAATGAATCCAGTTCCTACACTGGAAGAAGAAGAGGGAGATGATGGGGAACCACATACATTCAGTAATGAATCCAGTTCCTACACTGGAAGAAGAGGGAGATGATGGGGAACCACATACATTCAGTAATGAATCCAGTTGCTACACTGGAAGAAGAAGAGGGAGATGATGGGGAACCACATACATTCAGTAATGAATTCAGTTCCTACACTGGAAGAAGAAGAGGGAGATGACGGGGAACCACATACATTCAGTAATGAATTCAGTTCCTACACTGGAAGAAGAAGAGGGAGATGATGGGGAACCACATACATTCAGTAATGAATCCAGTTCCTACACTGGAAGAAGAAGAGGGAGATGATGGGGAACCACATACATTCAGTAATGAATCCAGTTCCTACACTGGAAGAAGAGGGAGATGATGGGGAACCACATACATTCAGTAATGAATCCAGTTCCTACACTGGAAGAAGAAGAGGGAGATGATGGGGAACCACATACATTCAGTAATGAATTCAGTTCCTACACTGGAAGAAGAAGAGGGAGATGATGGGGAACCACATACATTCAGTAATGAATTCAGTTCCTACACTGGAAGAAGAAGAGGGAGATGATGGGGAACCACATACATTCAGTAATGAATCCAGTTCCTACACTGGAAGAAGAAGAGGGAGATGATGGGGAACCACATACATTCAGTAATGAATTCAGTTCCTACACTGGAAGAAGAAGAGGGAGATGATGGGGAACCACATACATTCAGTAATGAATTCAGTTCCTACACTGGAAGAAGAAGAGGGAGATGATGGGGAACCACATACATTCAGTAATGAATCCAGTTCCTACACTGGAAGAAGAAGAGGGAGATGATGGGGAACCACATACATTCAGTAATGAATTCAGTTCCTACACTGGAAGAAGAAGAGGGAGATGATGGGGAACCACATACATTCAGTAATGAATCCAGTTCCTACACTGGAAGAAGAAGAGGGAGATGATGGGGAACCACATACATTCAGTAATGAATCCAGTTCCTACACTGGAAGAAGAAGAGGGAGATGATGGGGAACCACATACATTCAGTAATGAATCCAGTTCCTACACTGGAAGAAGAAGAGGGAGATGATGGGGAACCACATACATTCAGTAATGAATTCAGTTCCTACACTGGAAGAAGAAGAGGGAGATGATGGGGAACCACATACATTCAGTAATGAATCCAGTTCCTACACTGGAAGAAGAAGAGGGAGATGATGGGGAACCACATACATTCAGTAATGAATTCAGTTCCTACACTGGAAGAAGAAGAGGGAGATGATGGGGAACCACATACATTCAGTAATGAATCCAGTTCCTACACTGGAAGAAGAAGAGGGAGATGATGGGGAACCACATACATTCAGTAATGAATCCAGTTCCTACACTGGAAGAAGAAGAGGGAGATGATGGGGAACCACATACATTCAGTAATGAATCAGTACCTACACTGGAAGAAGAGGGAGATGATGGGGAACCACATACATTCAGTAATGAATCCAGTTCCTACACTGGAAGAAGAAGAGGGAGATGATGGGGAACCACATACATTCAGTAATGAATTCAGTTCCTACACTGGAAGAAGAAGAGGGAGATGATGGGGAACCACATACATTCAGTAATGAATCCAGTTCCTACACTGGAAGAAGAAGAGGGAGATGATGGGGAACCACATACATTCAGTAATGAATCCAGTTCCTACACTGGAAGAAGAAGAGGGAGATGATGGGGAACCACATACATTCAGTAATGAATTCAGTTCCTACACTGGAAGAAGAAGAGGGAGATGATGGGGAACCACATACATTCAGTAATGAATTCAGTTCCTACACTGGAAGAAGAAGAGGGAGATGATGGGGAACCACATACATTCAGTAATGAATCCAGTTCCTACACTGGAAGAAGAAGAGGGAGATGATGGGGAACCACATACATTCAGTAATGAATCCAGTTCCTACACTGGAAGAAGAAGAGGGAGATGATGGGGAACCACATACATTCAGTAATGAATCAGTTCCTACACTGGAAGAAGAAGAGGGAGATGATGGGGAACCACATACATTCAGTAATGAATCAGTTCCTACACTGGAAGAAGAAGAGGGAGATGATGGGGAACCACATACATTCAGTAATGAATCAGTACCTACACTGGAAGAAGAAGAGGGAGATGATGGGGAACCACATACATTCAGTAATGAATTCAGTTCCTACTCTGGAAGAAGAAGAGGGAGATGATGGGGAACCACATACATTCAGTAATGAATTCAGTTCCTACACTGGAAGAAGAAGAGGGAGATGATGGGGAACCACATACATTCAGTAATGAATCCAGTTCCTACACTGGAAGAAGAAGAGGGAGATGATGGGGAACCACATACATTCAGTAATGAATCAGTTCCTACACTGGAAGAAGAAGAGGGAGATGATGGGGAACCACATACATTCAGTAATGAATCAGTACCTACACTGGAAGAAGAAGAGGGAGATGATGGGGAACCACATACATTCAGTAATGAATCAGTACCTACACTGGAAGAAGAAGAGGGAGATGATGGGGAACCACATACATTCAGTAATAAATTCAGTTCCTACACTGGAAGAAGAAGAGGGAGATGATGGGGAACCACATACATTCAGTAATGAATCAGTTCCTACACTGGAAGAAGAAGAGGGAGATGATGGGGAACCACATACATTCAGTAATGAATCAGTACCTACACTGGAAGAAGAAGAGGGAGATGATGGGGAACCACATACATTCAGTAATGAATCCAGTTCCTACACTGGCAGAAGAAGAGGGAGATGATGGGGAACCACATACATTCAGTAATGAATCCAGTTCCTACACTGGAAGAAGAAGAGGGAGATGATGGGGAACCACATACATTCAGTAATGAATCCAGTTCCTACACTGGAAGAAGAAGAGGGAGATGATGGGGAACCACATACATTCAGTAATGAATCAGTTCCTACACTGGAAGAAGAAGAGGGAGATGATGGGGAACCACATACATTCAGTAATGAATCAGTACCTACACTGGAAGAAGAAGAGGGAGATGATGGGGAACCACATACATTCAGTAATGAATCCAGTTCCTACACTGGCAGAAGAAGAGGGAGATGATGGGGAACCACATACATTCAGTAATGAATCCAGTTCCTACACTGGAAGAAGAAGAGGGAGATGATGGGGAACCACATACATTCAGTAATGAATCCAGTTCCTACACTGGAAGAAGAGGGAGATGATGGGGAACCACATACATTCAGTAATGAATTCAGTTCCTACACTGGAAGAAGAAGAGGGAGATGACGGGGAACCACATACATTCAGTAATGAATCCAGTTCCTACACTGGAAGAAGAAGAGGGAGATGATGGGGAACCACATACATTCAGTAATGAATCCAGTTCCTACACTGGAAGAAGAAGAGGGAGATGATGGGGAACCACATACATTCAGTAATGAATCCAGTTCCTACACTGGAAGAAGAGAGGAGAGATGATGGGGAACCACATACATTCAGTAATGAATCCAGTTCCTACACTGGAAGAAGAAGAGGGAGATGATGGGGAACCACATACATTCAGTAATGAATCAGTACCTACACTGGAAGAAGAAGAGGGAGATGATGGGGAACCACATACATTCAGTAATGAATCCAGTTCCTACACTGGAAGAAGAAGAGGGAGATGATGGGGAACCACATACATTCAGTAATGAATCAGTACCTACACTGGAAGAAGAAGAGGGAGATGATGGGGAACCACATACATTCAGTAATGAATCCAGTTCCTACACTGGAAGAAGAAGAGGGAGATGATGGGGAACCACATACATTCAGCAATGAATGCAGTTCCTACTCTGGAAGAAGAGGAGGGAGATGATGGGGAACCACATACATTCAGTAATGAATCCAGTTCCTACACTGGAAGAAGAAGAGGGAGATGATGGGGAACCACATACATTCAGTAATGAATCCAGTTCCTACACTGGAAGAAGAAGAGGGAGATGATGGGGAACCACATACATTCAGTAATGAATCCAGTTCTTACACTGGAAGAAGAGGGAGATGATGGGGAACCACATACATTCAGTAATGAATCCAGTACCTACACTGGAAGAAGAAGAGGGAGATGATGGGGAACCACATACATTCAGTAATGAATCCAGTTCCTACACTGGAAGAAGAAGAGGGAGATGATGGGGAACCACATACATTCAGTAATGAATCCAGTTCCTACACTGGAAGAAGAAGAGGGAGATGATGGGGAACCACATACATTCGGTAATGAATCCAGTTCCTACACTGGAAGAAGAAGAGGGAGATGATGGGGAACCACATACATTCAGTAATGAATCAGTACCTACACTGGAAGAAGAAGAGGGAGATGATGGGGAACCACATACATTCAGTAATGAATCAGTACCTACACTGGAAGAAGAAGAGGGAGATGATGGGGAACCACATACATTCAGTAATGAATCCAGTTCCTACACTGGAAGAAGAAGAGGGAGATGATGGGGAACCACATACATTCAGTAATGAATCCAGTTCTTACACTGGAAGAAGAGGGAGATGATGGGGAACCACATACATTCAGTAATGAATCCAGTTCCTACACTGGAAGAAGAAGAGGGAGATGATGGGGAACCACATACATTCAGTAATGAATCCAGTTCCTACACTGGAAGAAGAAGAGGGAGATGATGGGGAACCACATACATTCAGTAATAAATTCAGTTCCTACACTGGAAGAAGAAGAGGGAGATGATGGGGAACCACATACATTCAGTAATGAATCCAGTTCCTACACTGGAAGAAGAAGAGGGAGATGATGGGGAACCACATACATTCAGTAATGAATCCAGTTCTTACACTGGAAGAAGAGGGAGATGATGGGGAACCACATACATTCAGTAATGAATCCAGTTCCTACACTGGAAGAAGAAGAGGGAGATGATGGGGAACCACATACATTCAGCAATGAATTCAGTTCCTACACTGGAAGAAGAAGAGGGAGATGATGGGGAACCACATACATTCAGTAATGAATCCAGTTCTTACACTGGAAGAAGAGGGAGATGATGGGGAACCACATACATTCAGTAATGAATCCAGTTCCTACACTGGAAGAAGAAGAGGGAGATGATGGGGAACCACATACATTCAGTAATGAATCCAGTTCCTACACTGGAAGAAGAAGAGGGAGATGATGGGGAACCACATACATTCAGCAATGAATTCAGTTCCTACACTGGAAGAAGAAGAGGGAGATGATGGGGAACCACATACATTCAGTAATGAATCCAGTTCCTACACTGGAAGAAGAAGAGGGAGATGATGGGGAACCACATACATTCAGTAATGAATCCAGTTCCTACACTGGAAGAAGAAAAGGGAGATGATAGGGAACCACATACATTCAGTAATGAATCCAGTTCCTACACTGGAAGAAGAGGAGGGAGATGATGGGGAACCACATACATTCAGTAATGAATCCAGTTCCTACACTGGAAGAAGAAGAGGGAGATGATGGGGAACCACATACATTCAGTAATGAATTCAGTTCCTACACTGGAAGAAGAAGAGGGAGATGATAGGGAACCACATACATTCAGTAATGAATCCAGTTCCTACACTGGAAGAAGAGGGAGATGATGGGGAACCACATACATTCAGTAATGAATCCAGTTCCTACTCTGGCTGAAGAAGAGGGAGATGATGGGGAACCACATACATTCAGTAATGAATCCAGTTCCTACACTGGAAGAAGAAGAGGGAGATGATGGGGAACCACATACATTCAGTAATGAATCCAGTTCTTACACTGGAAGAAGAAGAGGGAGATGATGGGAAACCACATACATTCAGTAATGAATTCAGTTCCTACACTGGAAGAAGAAGAGGGAGATGATGGGGAACCACATACATTCAGTAATGAATCCAGTTCCTACACTGGCAGAAGAAGAGGGAGATGATGGGGAACCACATACATTCAGTAATGAATCCAGTTCCTACACTGGAAGAAGAAGAGGGAGATGATGGGGAACCACATACATTCAGTAATGAATCCAGTTCCTACACTGGAAGAAGAAGAGGGAGATGATGGGGAACCACATACATTCAGTAATGAATCCAGTTCCTACACTGGAAGAAGAAGAGGGAGATGATGGGGAACCACATACATTCAGTAATGAATCCAGTTCCTACACTGGAAGAAGAAAAGGGAGATGATGGGGAACCACATACATTCAGTAATAAATCCAGTTCCTACACTGGAAGAAGAGGAGGGAGATGATGGGGAACCACATACATTCAGTAATGAATCCAGTTCCTACACTGGAAGAAGAAGAGGGAGATGATGGGGAACCACATACATTCAGTAATGAATCCAGTTCCTACACTGGAAGAAGAAGAGGGAGATGATGGGGAACCACATACATTCAGTAATGAATCCAGTTCCTACACTGGAAGAAGAAGAGGGAGATGATGGGGAACCACATACATTCAGTAATGAATCCAGTTCCTACACTGGAAGAAGAAGAGGGAGATGATGGGGAACCACATACATTCAGTAATGAATCCAGTTCCTACACTGGAAGAAGAAGAGGGAGATGATGGGGAACCACATACATTCAGTAATGAATCCAGTTCCTACACTGGAAGAAGAAAAGGGAGATGATGGGGAACTACATACATTCAGTAATGAATCCAGTTCCTAATGTTTTGGTAAGTCATGAATGTAATATTACAGAATTCCCCCTCTTATCAAGCCCAGTTTTCAGACTCATTAATTTGTCCCCCTCAAAAGATGTCACTCTCTTATAAGCCCACTTGTTCATTGTAGAAGAGGTGGACTTATAATATAGGGGGACTACTGTATTTAGCTGAAACAGAACTGCCTTACTCTGCACTTTCTCTCAGTTCTGTGACGTCAGGAACTTCTCTTTGTACCAGTATACCTCTGTTCATCTTGGCTGGATCCAAAGCCCAGTTTGATATTCCAATAAAAGCAACCTATTAATATAGAATAGTAGATATAAAGTACTATGCGTATGTTATTTCTTGAAGAAAATCCTAAAACATTTCAACCAACAATAAGAACAAAATAGTAATTATTAACTGTGTGTCGAAGGGACTTCCCTAACCCCTCCTTTTTGGTTGTATTGTTATACTCCCTGTATGAGTCTTTTTTATGTTTCTATAAGGAGTACCCATTAGTTTGACAATAAAATAGGTTCTAAAAGTTTGACAACAGAACTTAATGAAAAGTCTGCTATTTATTATCATAATTCGCCATATATTTGAACAAGACATACACATAAAATATTGATAATTTTATTTGAAGCATAGTTGCCACCATGTCAGACTTGGTTAACCGTTACAGAATATCTGTTTGACAAATGACCATGGGTATGTTCTGTTTGTTATTATCACAATTCTGGTATCTTTCCTCATTCATGACTTATCACTGGGTTTAATTTGTAGCATTAGAGTAACACGATGGGTTCCACTAGTGGACCAGGACCTGACTAGCTTTCTTACCAGAGTTCATCCCTGAATTTTAGTGGGGTTCGTGTTGCTGAATATTTAGTTTTCTGTGTAGTGTTTTGTAGATCATTAATTGTATTTTTTCTTTTCTTCATTGTATTGTCTGTCCTTATTCGATTTACATCGTCTTTAATTGGTATCTTTAAACTTTTCTTGCTATAACGTTACTTACAGCAACGTCATCAAAAACAGAAAAATACAATTCTAAACATTAACATTTTTTTAAAAAGACAATAATATTAAAAATAAAAATACCTTTTTGTAAGTTTCTGGATCTTCATCATCAGGGCAGCCATCTTCTAACAATGGATGTAAAGTCTATAACAAAATATTTACAGGTAATCAGAAATTGTAAAATGCATACTTTTAAAAGGTTGGAAAAACACATCCCTACATTTTAAAGAAATTTAATAAAAAAAAATAAAGCAGGGGATGCCATAAATATGTAATCGATCTCTTAATCTTACAGTCATAAAACTATCATATACCGGTACCTGTCTTTTACTCTAATCTTCCAATCAGAACACTGTATATTCTAATGCAATTATAATGTAACGCATATTTTCATTGGCTATTGAGGCCCGTCAAATCTGCAGTTGACATGCCTGAAGGAATGGTATATTCCTACGCCGAATGCACTTGTTTGCAAACAATATGGCTGACCAAGATATTTCCGACTATGAATTTGACGCTGATGACCTATTTAGGAGATAACTGTATTGTATTTGAAAATTTCACAGCATCAATTGGAGATTTGATGGTCGCAAATCAAGTTTACTCAGTGTCCATTCTAATGCAATACTGAACATAAAAATGTATTCTTCCATATCCCTGGGTCTAAAAATCACAAAAATTAAAATTCCGGGAAATATTGTTGAACGACTTTGACACATAAACAACGTGACGTCATATGAAGACTTCCAGTTTAAAATGTAAAGATCAGACGTTATTTGGTTTCGTGTACGCTTCAATTTAGATAGAATTTAACTAAAATAAGTTTTCAAGGTAGGCATTTTAATTATTTTTGTGCATTGTTGTACATATGACATGTAGGATTTCACGTTTTCAAGATGGCGGATCCTTAAACAACTACATTACTATTTTTTTTAGCGGAAAGAATTTGAAAAGTGCATATATTTCGTCATTTATTTGTATGTTTTCAAACTAGTGTGTACACGTTGGGAGAATTTCATAAGAATAGGAATAACAGTACTGTATTTGAAGAGTTGGAGGTGTCAATTGTGGATTTGACTGTTGCAAATATCCGTTTTACTGGCGACGCAAAGTAAAACTGCATTTGTGACCGTCAAATCCACAATTGACACTTCCAACTCTTCAAATACAGTACTGTTATTCCTTAAATAGTCTCTCATGTTCATTTACATCCATATTCCTTTTAACTAATTGATTATCATATTTTGGTCACTTTACCCTAACCATTTAACATAAATACATCTAGAATTATAATATCACAAATAAATCGTCTTTTTTTTAATACAGTAAAACCTTTCTAGACCAAACCTCCTTGTTACAAACTTTTGTGTTCATAATAGACATGTGTTTGGTATATACAGGTTATTTAACAATCTAAAGTTTCATAACCTTTACCCCTGTTAATAAAATGTAGCCTAATTAATACTGTATAACTTGAATATTGGTTTGATAAAAGTTTCTAGCTTATTCAGGGTTAGGTTTAGACAGATTTCACTGATAGTACTTTTGTGGCTGTGATCTTATGATTTACATCGTCCTATGCAGTCAGTGTGAATTCCTGGACATAGTGAGGTGTACTTGATACATGTACAACATTATGTCATAAAGTTTGTCAGTACCTCCTTGCAGACGGTCAGGTAATTTTCTCAAGGTACTCACTCCACTTTCCCCCACAAATAAAATTTGACCTCGATAAATATAACGGAACTATTGTTGAAAGTGGCATTAAACACCAAAACTCTAACCTTGTAACCTTTTACTAGAGATTTCAACGGAAAAAAAGTTTTTCAAATGAACTTAGCCATTTTTGGCAATACTGTTCTTTGGCTTTATAAAAAATTTAAAATTATTTGTCTCTCCAATCTTTTGACTTCGAGCGTAACTGATGAAAGTTATTCCAGAAATATGCTGTGCACATTAAATTAGATATCTATGTTTTTATTTATAATGTTTACCTTCAGTGGCATCTTAGGCGAGTCTTCAGCCAGACCTATCTCGTCCAGTACTACTATAGATACAAATCTGTCCAGGTTTTTATCTTTCTGATAGGCAGCACACTGTCTGAATGTACCCACGATACCTTCAGGTGTAGACAATGGACTACATTGGAAGGAGACCATTTGTACCTTAAGAATAAATCATTAATTAGAAAAAATATCTAGTCAAACCTGTCTTATGTGACCTTCCAACGGAACAGTGAAATATGGTCACATAAAACAGGTGGACACTTAATACAGGTTTAATTGATATGAAATGCATTGTGTAGGGAAATAAAAATTAAGGTCACATAATACAAGTTATTGCTTAATAGAGGTGATCACTAAAACAAGTTTGACTGTACTTTCATAACTATTTGATTGTTTCCCATTTAATGGAAGAATTGTTTGAAGATACCAAAGGAGTAATTAGAATCCATATGCACAATGGCCAAAAGAAAAAGTACAAAAGGACAAACAACGATCTACAAAACATACACATAAAACTAAAGATCAAGTAATTCGAACCCCACTAAAAACCGTGGGTGAACTGAGGTGCTTTAGAAGGGTAAGCAGTTCCTGCTCCACTAGTGACACTCATTGTGTTAATCTAGTTACAAACTCGATGATAAGTCATGAATGAGGAAAGGACCGGGAAGTGTTTACGACCATGTGATCCAAACCATGAGAGACATTACTCATGTGAGATAGGGTCTCCTCGAGGTCAATTGTCCAATGAATGTCATAACACAGAATGTGAACAATCAATATGATGGGAACATCCTGGTATAACTTTTCTATAAAAAAAAACAACTAAAAAATAAAAAATAAAATAATAATTCAAAATAGTGTATAATGGAAAACTGAAATTGCTTTTAGAAAATACAAATCACCAGATATTTTTGCATACAGTCAAACCTGTATATAATGGGCAGTCTAGGGAACCTGAAAATGTGCCCTTTATATACAGGGATTTGTGATATAGAGGTGCCCTTTAAGGCAGGTTTGACTGTACATGTATGTTTTTTCATGCTAAATTATTGAATTTTAAGATAGCCAGATATATGGTAGTTAATAGAAATATATTGTTTTTCATTTATATTTAACTTAAGATAGCCAGATATGTGGTAGTTAATAGAGATATATTGTTTTTTGTTTATATTTAACTTAAGATAGCCAGATATGTGGTAGTTAATAGAGATAGATTGTTTTTCATTTATATTTAACTTAAGATAGCCAGATATGTGGTAGTTAATACAGATAGATTGTTTTTTGTTTATATTTAACTTAAGATAGCCAGATATGTGGTAGTTAATACAGATATATTGTTTTTTGTTTATATTTAACTTAAGATAGCCAGATATGTGGTAGTTAATAGAGATAGATTGTTTTTCATTTATATTTAACTTAAGATAGCCAGATATGTGGTAGTTAATACAGATAGATTGTTTTTTGTTTATATTTAACTTAAGATAGCCAGATATGTGGTAGTTAATAGAGATAGATTGTTTTTCATTTATATTTAACTTTTTATTTATATTTAACTTACCTGTTTATAATTTTTAAAGAGATCTTTGTGAGCAGCATTTCCTTGCATGGCATCAGCTACTATTGTCTTGGCCAATGACTTAGAACTGCCAGGTTTACCAACAAGGAACATAGGGATCCTTAGTTCTATACATACAATCATCATGAACACATTCTCCTTTAAAGCTTGGTTTCTGGCAATATTGTCAGCTAGCTCTACATTGTCCAGGAATACTGTTTGGCATCTAAATAGAAGTGTAAAAGATTATTATACAGTGGAACCTGTCTAATCCGACACACCAAGTGACCAGGGAAATGTGACAGATTGTACAGAATGTCGGAATACTCAGGTTTTATTTTAGCTAAAAGAAATATTTTGGGACCATAAATTTTTGTCGGATGTCACAGGATTTCGGAAACCTAGGTGTCAGATTACACACGTTCCACTGAAAAACATGTTTTAATTCAATTCAATTCCTTATTTATTTAAGGAGGATTCCTAACAGCTGATGGCTATGAGCGTTTTTCTCCCCCACATCCTTTCATCTTTTGGGGGAAGTAAACTTATACATAAAAAGTTTTTAGATGATTGATGTCAAATAATGGTAATATCTTAAACTACTCAGATGAACTGAAAATCACACATAATTCAGTGAAAATTGTGGGATCCTAAATAAATAAATACTTTGTTTTGATTGGACAATTTTGAAGCATGAGTACCAAATGTTTATGACCATAAGGCCAGGATCTTGTACAAAATAATTTAAGCTTAATTCAAAATTTAACATACTTTGATATTTCCTCGTCAATCTGATCTGCCCCTCCTGTTAATTGTAATGGTGGTCTGAAATAGCCTGCAACTGCTTCCCTGTATTCTTCTCTGTTCTTCAGACAGGCATGATAACAAACACCAAGGGCAAGAACCAGTGATCTGGTCACATCATCCATATGCTTTAAAAACAAAGAGTCTATCAATTACCATACTGTAAATATCTGACAAAAATATGTTAGGGTATCCTGTTTAGGCCCTTTGGTTTTATTGCTCCCAAAACTTTTGAACATATTGATATTGAGCATACCTGATGATGAGTTATTCCAGAAACATGTCGTGCACACTAAATTTGATATCTACGCTTTTATTAGGAACAGCAGAAACAAAATTTAGTATTTGAAGAGACCTAAAAATTTTAATAAAAGATAATACCGATTAAATTAATCAAATTCTTGGAACTACAGTCAAACTTGTCTTAGCGACCCCCTCTATATAACGACTTCCTTTGTTAGCCGACCTTATTTATTCCTCCCCTGCGTTTTCCCGTGCATTCGACCTTCATATAACGACACACTGTCTAACGCGACTAACGACCGTGTTCTTTGGGTAAAAATCCTTCATATAACGACTATTAGAGGATTATTATCAAACTGGAAGTTAGATAATAAATAAACATACACAGTCCCGACTTTGGAAAAATGTCCGTTTTGCCCAGCTGATGCAGCAATTGTTGCCATTATCCCTCTAGCTGATATGCAACATCTCACTCCCAAACTCCATACCTGTTACTAGTTCATAATAATAGATTTTTCATATTAAATGAAGTCATGATTAGCGTTATTGTGTAAGACCGCCATTTTTTTACAGGTAAGTTGTTCACGTGATGATTTATTATTGTTGTTTTGTTTATTTCTTATTTATAATTAAATATTTAAAATTGCTCATAATAGAAAATACCGTGTTAATCTTTCAGTTTTATAAATAAATAATCGCGATTTTGAAAATTATTGTATGAAGTACTGGTTCCCAGCATATATTTCTGTCAACATTCGTTTAGCGTGCGGTAACAGATCAAGGTAAACACATGCTGATTGTGTGATTAGGCTATTTATAGCTTTCGGCGAGTGATTGAAGTTTGAAAATGTTTTGTCTGGAAATTTCATTCTTCTAATCATAATGATTAATTCTAATTACGATAACAATTAAGATAACAATAGCTGTTGAAAGAAAGTAAAAAACTTGATCATTTAATATTCTTATTTTTTAATTTCACCCACAAAGGATGGAAATATTTAACGATAATTGAACATATTTTTTATTTCATTATACCTTTTTCTTGCCAGAATTTAAGCTTTATTCATGCATTTGTCCTCCACACAAATGGGTTACAAGTTGATGTGGATTATATACCCGAACTAAGTTTTTCCTCTCGAGATTTTGGGAGCAAATATCACAACCTCTATTCAACGACCCCCTGTTTTATGCAACCTTTTTTTCAGAACTCCCTTCAATGGTCGCTATAGACAAGTTTTACTGTACTGGTAAATAAGAGAAAAATGGAAGAAAATTGGTCAACAGTATTACAGTATTCACCTTCGTATAAAGCTCCTTCCACAAAAGGTCACCCCTCTTATCTTATCAGATTTCAAATGCAATAAGAGAGTAAATTACTATTAAATTGTCTCCCTCAATGAGGTCACTCCACTTATAAGGCCATGTTTTCATTGAAGAAGTGGTTTTCTCACCCCTTGGATAAAGTAGTCTGTTAATTTAGGTGAAACAGATTTTTCTATCTTACCCCGGCTCCTGGTAAGACAAGCTACACGCCCTTATTCCCGCAAAATTGTTTTCCATTGTTGAATTAAACTGTCGATTTATAGATATGCATCCGTGTTTTGGCAGTATTTTAAATGTATTAAATATATATATGTTACTACAACTGCGATAAATACCTGTAAAAAGGTTATTTGACGTTGGTCAAAGGGAGGTAATTTTTTTTTTATTTATGTTAGTTACTAACAAGGGAGAGCACTCTATATTTTCTCAAAGTAAACAAATAATATTGACACGATAGAAAGAGATGAGAAAAAGAGTCAAACATCGTAAAAGGTGCAGGATTTTTTTTATTGTAGAATCTATCACAAGTTGTTAACTTTATTATTTTGAACCCTTTTAAAGTAGTAAAATTAAAATCTTGTTTTATTTTATTACGTGGCATTTTGTTCCTGTGATGCGGTTTGCAAATTAATGCACCAAACTACACAAAAAGTAAACAAACATTGACACGGTAGAAAGGGGTGAGAAAAAGAGTCAAACACTGTGAAAGGTGCAAGATAGTAAAATCTGTGACACCCTCGGGCAAGATTTAAATCGTATCCGACTCGGAAAAGCCTCGTCCGATACAATTTAAATCTTACCCTTTGGTGTCACAGATTTTACTATCTTGCACCTCTCCTGGTGTTAGACCCTATATGTCTTATGAGAAGGGGACTACTGTATCTCATGTTACTATTTCAAATTGATTTTAGAAATTCAGTGACTTTGACATTATGAGGTTATACAGTTGACTCTCATTGTCTCGAATTCGGTTGACTCGAATTTCCGGTTGAGTCGAATTTTTATCGAAGTCCCGAACTTCGTTGTGTATAAATATATATAATTTGACTCCTGTTGAGTCGAATTCGGATGAGTCGAAATTTCGGTTGTCTCGAATAAAAGTTTTGGTTCCGAGATGTAGAAAGCCATATTATTTACATTCGTTAAGTCAAATTTACCTGTCAAAACATGTGTATTACCTTAGGATTAAAATCGGATCACAGGTGAAACATCCGGTCATTGAATTTGACATTTTTACCTTAGGCTATTGCACATGTTTATTTCACAATCTGTCAAATTAATTAGTGATAATATTTGAATTGGCTTGGTATTATGACACAGGTTAGATGTGTACAATCCAAAATTATCGATTCATAATAAGTGCGCTTGGGTCGGCATACATCAATGATAATGAAAAGTACACAAAGAAAGCGTTTTATCTATTGAATTATTTGTCGGAAATTAATTTTGATTAAAGAAGAATAGTTTTCTTCTACACTTTATTGAATAATAAAAACACACCATTTATTGTAAATAAACAGTATTGCATAAAGAAAAATACATCATGATGGGTGAAGTTTAATGACAATGCAACAGGTGAAAAACATAAACAAAACAGATAAACATATTCATTCACACAAAAAAAGATATCTAGAAGTTATCAGTCGTTTCACAAGATTCAAAGAATTTAACAGAGAGAAAAAAACAGCAACAAAAACATCGAATATGTTTAAAATCGTTCCAAGAATAGGGACATGCGATGCTGGTTTTAGCTCTTCAAAATTTCGCTCGAGTTGTCTCCCTTTCGTTGTTAAACAAACCACACTTCCGGTATCTTCGTAGCTCCTCTTGAGTCGAACTACGGTTGACTCGAATTTTTTCCATGGTCCCATCGAATTCGAGATAACAAGAGTCAACTGTATTACATTTCGAAAAAAATTATTTAAAAATGGATGTATAACTCAAACTCTGATAAATTGTTTTTTAGGATATCTCGAAGAAAAAATATGATCCGCTAACTTATATTAAGTATTAAGAAAGTACAATGAAACCTCCCTAACTTCCTTGGCAACAGCTTTTGCATTCCAAATAGACAAATGTTAAGTTTATGTAGGTTAATTTAACAAAGATTTCCTAAATCAGGACTCCATTTAAAGTTTGATTTATACAGTTTCCTGTTCCGGGCCCGTTGTTGAACTTGTGATTAAGCTAATCATATGATTATCCCTAATTACATGATTCATTCCTAATCACATAATTAGCTAATTCAATGATTAAATATGATTAGTTAATACATTGATTAAAAAGAGTTGAGCAACAAAATTTGATCATTGCATTAGCTAAGTATGTGATTAGGAATTAATTATGTAATTAGGGCTAATCATATGATTAGTTTAATCACAAGTTCAACTACGGACCCCAGTTTAGACAGAATTCTTCTTCTTCTATGGTTACGGAAAACCATCAACTTACTGATGTTTACTTTCTGGCGCATGCCTGGTAAAATGTTTATAAAACATTTCGGAACATAGTAAATTAGTTTGATATAATTGTTATTATTTTTTTTTTAAGTTAAATATTATCAGTTTTTACAATTTTGTATTTTGTATTTTTACATTTATTAAGATAAAAACATGATTTCTGTTTATCTAAGGTGTGGATAAGTATCAAGGGGCACATCGTGAGTGAGTGCACCCTTGAAGGATTCTGTAGTGGTGTTTTCGGTTATGTCGGGGGATAATTTGTTCCAGTCTTTAATGGTTTGACAAAAATTTTTTATAACTGGCATTGGATTTGTCTGTAGGAGTCTTTCCGGGAAGATCTTGTCGTAGACTGGCTCTGAAGTAATATATTTTGTGTAGGGATAGCGATATTTTCATTTATTACTTTGTGAAACATTATGAGCCTAGTTCTTAGTCTGCGTTCTTGTAGAGTTTGCCAATTCATGGTGTTTAACATCTCAGACACTCATTGTATTAACTATGTTTTATTATACAATAAAAACTATAATGTAGTCATACTATGTTTAATCTTAGTGTTAAAAAGACCAATTTTAATTTTTGAATAATCAGGAATTTATATAGACCTATACATTACCATTTAACTAAGGCATACTCTAGTTAGATGGTCATGTATATGTTCATCTAAATTCCTCATTATTTAAAAAAAATTTAAATTATCTTTTATTCTCAATTCATTTCAGACCATCTTTGGTGTATCATGTGTATATTATCGCCTAAATTTTTCTATCACACTTTCAATTTTGAATAAACTAGCCTGATGAAGTGGATCTATTTCCATGCTTTCATCATCCGTCTCCGTCTCTGAATCTTCTGAATCCTCTTTCATTTTCTGGAACAGCATAGTATCATCTTCACTCTGTCTGTAGAACCAACTCATAACTTCTAACACCCTCTCTACATCACGTAAACTGACAAAACTACACTCGTCCTGTAAAAGAAAAAATAAACGATAAAAAATCATAATAGGTTAATAATGCTTCAACACAGTGTTAATCTGATTGGTAGTGTCATGGTTACCATGCTCACATTGAGTGCAGTAGACTGGATTCGAGCCTCAGTCGAGTCAAATCAAAACACTATAAAATTGGTATTGTTGCTTCTCAACTAAGGATGCATCATTAAGGATTATGAGCAATGACTGGTTTGCTTGGAATAAGATTGGATCAACAGGTCTAAACACAGACCGTTGTTTCTCAAGGTCTAGTACAAAAGAAGATATCATCTCATTGAAATGTAACTTGTATGCTAATATAGACATGCTCATATTTCAAGGAATATTGATTTAAATTAATTGCATACCTTTTGGTCCCTCATGAAATCTTGAGAAACAGTAAGAATCTTACTGACTACAGTCTCCAGTCCTTGTAAAGCTGGTAGATGTCCATTCTTTATCTAGAAAAATAAAACAGTTTTTTGTGTACCTTTCTAAAATTTGATCCCATAACTCATATGAAACAATCCAATTTAAATTAAATGCTTGTTGTATATTTTTTTCTTTATGTTATTGGTGATACATTAACATCTAACAACATCACGTATGAGGTCACATCAAGTAACCTTTCATTCTTCTTTGGCTGTCCAATCATATGACTTTCATTCTTCTTTGACCGTCCAATCATATGCAAGACAGTAAATATATTGACTAATTGTACAACAACTCTCAGCATGTGCTCTGTTTCATTTGGTAGGCTGATCGCTGTTGTGTTGAAGATACAAACCCTTACATATATTTTTAACACAAACAAGATGAACTGTGAGCTAATGCTCACTTATGATACCCCCGCTCTTCGGAAAACAGGAAGTAGGAATCTGACGGGTCAAAAAACGCTTCCCACGATATGGGGTACCTATATGAAGCTTGTGACCAAACATCAGATCTCTGCTATCAATAGTTGCTGAGAAAAATGCGATGAAAAATGAGCATATATGTTCAATGCATATAAAAATCAACGTCGGCAAACAGGAAGTAGGAATCTGATGGGTCCAAAAACGCTTCACACAATATGGCATACCTATATGAAGCTTGTGACCAAATATCAGATTCCTGTCATCAATAGTTGCTTAGAAAAATGCGACAACAAATGTGCATATACAAATGTATGTAAAATATGTATAAAAATCAACAAAATCGGAAAACAGGAAGTAGGAATCTGATGGGTCCAAAAACGCTTCCAACGATATGGGGTACCTATATGAAGCTTGTGACCAAATATTAGATTTCTGCCATCAATAGTTGCTGAGAAAAATGCGACGAAAAATGAGTATATGTTCAATGTGTATAAAAATCAACAAAGTCGGCAAACAGGAAGTAGGAATCTGATGGGTCCAAAATCGCTACCCACAATATGGTATACCTATATGACGCTTGTGACCAAATATCAGATTTCTGCCATCAATAGTTGCTGAGAAAAATGCGACGAAAAATGAGTATATGTTCAATGTGTATAAAAATCAACAAAGTCGGCAAACAGGAAGTAGGAATCTGATGGGTCCAAAAACGCTTCCCACGATATGGGGTACCTATATGAACCTTGTGACCAAATATCAGATTTCTGCCATCAATAGTTGCTAAGAAAAATGTGATGAAAAATGTGCATATATGTTCAACGAGTATAAAAACCAACTAAGTCGGCAAACAGGAAGTAGGAATCTGATGGGTCCAAAATCGCTACCCACAATATGGTATACCTATATGACGCTTGTGACCAAATATCAGATTTCTGCCATCAACAGTTATTGTGAAAAATGCGACGAAAAATATCTTGGACGGACGGATAAAGATAAAACAGTATATTCCCCTCCACCTTCGGGGAGCGGGTGTATAATAAATTAAGACTTACATATCTGAGGACCATCTGTCTGATGTACATTTCCTCAACCTCTGTGTTCAATTGTCCAAAATCCCAGACAAGAGGTAACATGCTCTGTGGTAAAGGTTGAACTCTGTAAACAAGACGTCTCATTGGTACACGACCTGTTACAAAAAAAATAATAACAAGATATAATCATAATCTAACGATTATGAAGTCTCCCAAATCGGCCACTGACAACCGGTTTAAAAAATAAATTAAAAGCTACCTTTGAAATCGAACAATGTTGAATTTTTGCGGTATTGTGGCGACCATTTTGAAAATGGAGACTGGTAGAAATTTTTCAATGTCGGGAATCAATTCAGGACATTGAAATCAAACAATTTTGAATTTGTGCGGTATTGTGGCGGCCATTTTGAAAATGGCGACCGGTAGAAATTTTTCAATGTCGGGACATCATTATCTACCCACATATCAAATTTTGATGATATCGGACAATGTTGAATTTTTAGTGCCCATTTTTTATGCCGTGTTTTGGCAGCCATTTTGAAAACGGCAGACATCTCGAAAATTTTGAAAATGCAGAATTGCTCCTCTAATGGTGACCTATGACTATGTCAAATTTTATGTCTCTATCATTATCCATTTACAAGTTATCAACATTAATGTACGAAATTTCAACTTTCCCATAGGATTCTATAGTAACCCCCACCCCTTTTGAACCCCTCAAAATATGACTTTGACCCCCTTTACCACAAAACTGAAAACTTTAGGACCAACTAGAAACATATATCTATAACTCCACCAAGTTTCATGAAATTCTGTCCAGTAGTTCCTGAGATCTGCC
Source organism: Bathymodiolus septemdierum (assembly GCA_963383655.1). Classification (NCBI taxonomy): domain Eukaryota; kingdom Metazoa; phylum Mollusca; class Bivalvia; order Mytilida; family Modiolidae; genus Bathymodiolus; species Bathymodiolus septemdierum. The sequence continues at coordinate 136,907,499 of OY726517.1, forward strand.
GTGGACAAGTTCATGTACCAAAGAAAGAAAGGAGAAAGAGAAAGAGAATAATAATAATAAATGGAGCAAAAACAATAAGTCTCCAAACGTTGTTTGGGAGACTTAATTATCGCAAATAGACATCTCATTATTACATGTTCTTTATACGTTTGTTTCTTTTGTTTGTTTTATGGTGTTTAATGCCACTTTCAACAATATTTCAATGATATCGTGGTGATCAGTTTTATTGGTGGAGGACATCAGAGGACCTAGAGAAAACCACTGTCCTTTTGCAAGTCACAGACAAACTCTATCACATAAAGTTGTACACCCTGCCCCGATCGAGATTCGAACTCTAGACTTTAGTGGTGATAGGCACTGATTTCGTAGGTAGTTGTAAATCCAACTACCATACGATCACAGTCACGACAGTCCCACACACGTTCTTTATATATAATAAATATTATAATACAGAAATTTAGGATGGATGTTAAAAATATGTTATTCTAGAAAATCACCATTTGTGTAAATAAAACAGTATGTGTACAGATGCACATCTATCACTAACAGAAGGTCTGGGTTTCTGCGGGTACTTACTGGTTTACGCCTTGGCATATACAAGGTAAATGTATTATCGCTATATTGTTTATTTTCCCTTTGATGTTTAAAACCAATATATTTCATATCACGTAAGCGCACCAGATGATTCCAATTATCGCTAATCGCTAAGCGTTGTCCAGGATGCAAGTAGTAACATCACTGTTTTCTAATATGACGTTATAATGACGTCACTTTACCAAATCCTTGATAAACATACAATCATAGCGATAAAATAATTAAAGATGTTTTTTTAAAACTCAAGGACGTTTCTCGGTCATCTCGTTTTAAAAAACATCGTTAATCACTTAATATTGTTCAAAATGATGTCATACGCCCATAATGCTGATCCTAATCTAGGAATTCTAGTCCCTCCCTTTTGTTTGAAAAGCGTTGCAATCATACTCCAAAATCGTCCAATCAGAACAACTGTACATACAGAATAAAGTATTCTGATTGGTGTTTTTTTTTCAAGTATGAGTATGAAAATCGTATGCGAAAGTTTTATGATTGAAAGGTTCTTGTGAGAGAGTTTTTCAAATTATGTTCACAAAAATTTCTGAAAGCATAAAAGTAAATTTAAATGAAAGACTACAAAAATATAAGTGTTTGAAAAAGATACCTAGCTTATCTGTAGTTTTATCAGCATCTACATGGTAACCAAGTCCTGCTTGCTCCAGTCTTTTTATCAATTCTTCTGAATGTCTAAAATCAAATATAATTATTTAAAATTGACATACAATACATATTACGGAGATTGAACCTAATCTTACACTAATAAACATTATAACAAAAAGAAAAGCTTTACCTCATGGATATGGTGTCATATCATATTTCCTTTTCCCTTTGATGTGGGCAAAATATCTCCTATAAAAATGTATAGTTGTAAATCCAACTACCATACAATTACAATCACAACGGCCCCTTCCAGCTAAAGGTAACAGGTGCACAACTCCAGAATATGAAAAGTGGTCAAGTCTGAAATCAAACTTGTCTTTCCTTTTATGGTCCCTGACCCTTTGCATAAATTGAAAATGGCAGCTTATAGGGAACTTAAGTAATATGAAAGGCAAATATTGTGGAATTTTTGGATTAAATATTTTCACTTAATACGTCACTTAATTTGAACTAAAATCAACTGCATAATAATAAAAATCCACTCAAAAGCAGATTTTAAGAGCAAATCGCAAAATATTTGACAGCAGATAATTCTGTTTTCCCGTACAGTAATGCAAATGATATGCACATGACCCAAGATTTGAACTCTTTTGGGGAGATTATCGCTCATGCACACTGTTCAGTTGATGAAAAAAATGTTGGATGCAAGTAAAAATATATTCTGTGTGTACCACATAAGAATAATTGCACCAAAAAATCCTCAATAATCATTGTCAGGAATGTGTGTGTGCTTACCTCAGCATCCATGATTGTTTATCTTTTCGTCACGAGGTCATGATCGGCAATCATCGGGACAAAACAACCGAAAGTTAATCAGTCTCCACAACAATGGCGAGGACGATAAACATACACACGGATTTGCAGATTTCTAATTGTTGGGAACATATTTCGACTTGAAACATGCATGAATAGCTTAGTAAAGTTACCTCCATATTCCAAATTGAATTTTCAGGGAAAAAAATTCTTCATCCAAAACTGGTGTAATATTACTTTAAAGTTACTGAGTGGAAACCAAATGTGTGACAGTCCTATGACATGGGTAAACCTTAATGCCTAGAAACAGCGGCATAAAAAATCATATGTGATTAAAGTACAGTCAAACCTGTATATAAAGGCCACTCACTCAAGGGAACATGAAAATGTGGCCTTTATGAGCACTTGCCCTTTATATATAGGTTAAAATTATATACAGTATTCATTAATGCGAAAAATGAGCCTACCATTTATATATATATAGACAGTGATTTGTTATATAGAGGTGCCCTTTAAGGAAGGCTTGACTGTATATGATATAAAAATGACTACTAAATTGATCAACATACTTTCTATAAGGATTACAAGCAGCCACAATTTTCAGTCTCTCGTGGAGTTTTATTGGTTTTCCTCCTAAAGATTTGTCACACATGATTTCCTTTATAACACCTATAGCTTCTGTAGTGTTGGCTTCATCAAAGAATAACACAGTGTCCATATATGGATAGTCTGCAGCATTTTTCCTGGCCATTTCTTCAGCTTTTCTTACCTTCCGAACAATGTCTGAAGCTCTTGTTCCTCCATGAACCTAAATTCAAAATTTACTTTATAACAGTAAAGAAATAATACAGTAAAATAATTTATATTCAGGTGATGCACCATAGGTTACTGTTATATGTTTACTTAATCTTCCTGCGAATATGCATGGTGCTCCCTCTATTATAAGACCACACCTTCTGGAAAGAAAAAGGGTCTTTATAAAAGGGGTGGCCTCTTTTGAGTGGGAAAAATTAGTAGTACAGTGGAACTTGTGACTTCCGACAAAAATTTATGATCCCAAAGTATTTCTGTTAACTAAAGGGGCCTGGTGGCATAATGAGTTAGATAGTTGGATTACCTAACAACTCATACAAGCCTATCACCAATACAGCATGGGTTCGCGCCTGACTTTGTAAATTACAAAAGAGGGTGCACTCGACTCGCAGCCGCAAGTGATAAAGCTTACCAGTTACTTGCCCATGATCAGGGTTCTCTCTGCCTCCGGGTAGTCCGGCTTCTTCCACCACTAAAACTGGTCGCCATGATATAGCTGAAATATTGCTGAAAGTGGCGTTAAAACACAATAAATCAAATCAAATCTGTTAACTAAAATAAAATCTGTGTATTCCGACATCCTGTACAATCTGACACATTTCCCTTGTCCCTTGGTGTGTAGGATTAGACAGGTTCTGACATCCTGTACAATCTGACACATTTCCCTGGTCCCTTGGTGTGTAGGATTAGACAGGTTCCACTGTATTTTACTATCTCTATAGTGGTCTTATACAAGGGAGACTACTGTATCTTACTATCTCTATAGTGGCCTTATACAAGGGAGACTACTGTATCTTACTATCTCTATAGTGGCCTTATACAAGGGAGACTACTGTATTTTACTATCTCTATAGAGGCCTTATACAAGGGAGACTACTGTATTTTACTATCTCTATAGTGGCCTTATACAAGGGAGACTACTGTATTTTACTATCTCTATAGTGTTCTTATACAAGGGAGACTACTGTATTTTTCAATCTCTATAGTGGTCTTATACAAGCGAGACTACTGTATTTTACTATCTCTATAGTGGCCTTATACAAGGGAGACTACTGTATTTTACTATCTCTATAGTGGCCTTATACAAGGGAGACTACTGTATTTTACTATCTCTATAGTGTTCTTATACAAGGGAGACTACTGTATTTTACTATCTCTATAGTGGTCTTATACAAGGGAGACTACTGTATCTTACTATCTCTATAGTGGCCTTATACAAGGGAGACTACTGTATTTTACTATCTCTATAGTGGCCTTATACAAGGGAGACTACTGTATCTTACTATCTCTATAGTGGTCTTATACAAGGGAGACTACTGTATTTTACTATCTCTATAGTGGCCTTATACAAGGGAGACTACTGTATTTTACTATCTCTATAGTGGCTTTATACAAGGGAGACTACTGTCTTTTACTATCTCTATAGTGGTCTGATACAAGGGAGACTACTGTATTTTACTATCTCTATAGTGGTCTTATACAAGGGAGACTACTGTATTTTACTATCTATAGTGGTCTTATACAAGGGAGATTACTGTATTTTACTATCTCTATAGTGTTCTTATACAAGGGAGACTACTGTAGTGTATTACAATGTTTTGATTCTAGTACTTATACAAGGGAGACAACTGTATTACAATGCTTTGATTCTAGTACTTATACAAGGGAGACTACTGTATTACAATGTTTTGATTCTAGTACTTATACAAGGGAGACAACTGTATTACAATGTTTTGATTCTAGTACTTATACAAGGGAGACAACTGTATTACAATGTTTTGATTCTAGTACTTATACAAGGGAGACTACTGTATTACAATGTTTTGATTCTAGTACTTATACAAGGGAGACAACTGTATTACAATGTTTTGATTCTAGTACTTATACAAGGGAGACAACTGTATTACAATGTTTTGATTCTAGTACTTAGACAAGGGAGACTACTGTATTTCAATGTTTAGATTCTAGTACTTATACAAGGGAGACACCTGTATTACAATGTTTTGATTCTAGTACATATACAAGGGAGACTATTGTATTACAATGTTTAGATTCTAGTACATATACAAGGGAGACTATTGTATTACAATGTTCTGATTCTAGTACTTATACAAGGGAGAAAACTGTATTACAATGTTTTGATTCTAGTACTTATACAAGGGAGACAACTGTATTACAATGTTCTGATTCTAGTACATATACAAGGGAGACTATTGTATTACAATGTTTAGATTCTAGTACATATACAAGGGAGACTATTGTATTACAATGTTTAGATTCTAGTACATATACAAGGGAGACTATTGTATTACAATGTTTTGATTCTAGTACATATACAAGGGAGACTACTGTAGTGTATTACAATGCTTTGATTCTAGTACTAATACAAGGGAGACTACTGTATTTCAATGTTTAGATTCTAGTACTTATACAAGGGAGACACCTGTATTACAATGTTTTGATTCTAGTACATATACAAGGGAGACAACTGTATTACAATGTTTTGATTCTAGTACTTATACAAGGGAGACAACTGTATTACAATGTTCTGATTCTAGTACATATACAAGGGAGACTATTGTATTACAATGTTTAGATTCTAGTACATATACAAGGGAGACTATTGTATTACAATGTTTTGATTCTAGTACATATACAAGGGAGACTATTGTATTACAATGTTTTGATTCTAGTACATATACAAGGGAGACAACTGTATTACAATGTTTTGATTGTAGTGTATAATTTTTTATGCATTGTACGTATATTTTTTATTTTATATTATGTAACATTTGTCTTATAGGTCACTGATCTGCAATTTGATGTTTTTTTTTAATGAATATGTGTGCTACAGGTATCAATTTTGTCTATTTCTACAATTTTCTGGTTAAATTTCTGAACTGTTCATAGGTTTGGTATTTTTTTTCCATTATATTGCTGTTTTTGGCTTTGTCTATATCAAATTAATACAGTCAAACCTGTATATAAAGACCACTATAGAGAACATGAAAATGAATCTTTATGAGCAGTTGCCCTTTATACACAGGTTCAAATTATATGCACTATTTATTAATGTGAAAAAAAGAGACTGCCTTTATAGACAGTGATTTGTTATATAGAGGTGTCCTTTAAGGCAGGTTTGATAGTACTTATATTTATAGAACATTTGATACCTTCATTAAGATCATATTTTCCACAATAACCCCTGGAGGTTGTTGAAGTGCACACATAAATTTGATCAGACGAGTTTTTCCACATCCTGTCTCCCCCATGATAATTACTGGTATCTCACATCTGAAATATAAAGATGTTACATTCAATTTGACTTTTAATGACATTTTTGTATAATTCATAATTCTATTTTTCATTGCTAATATGGTGTTGTAGGATAGTTTTACAAGGATCTCAACACATTTGTACACAAGGAGGTGTGCTCTGTGTATTTGTGGTTATCTTGATAATAAACAATCCTCATTTAACTTCATGTATATTCTATTTACTAAAATTTACCATTCATTTAACTGCACTTTCATTGACTAGATTAAACTAGCTTTGGGGTTAGAGGTTAGGGTTATGGTGTTTAATGCCAATTTCAACAATATTTCAGCTATATCATGGCGATCAGTTTTATTTGTGGAGGAAACCAGAGTACCTGGAAAAAAACAGACAATGGGGCCAAATATCCGATGCACTGAGATAGAAAAATGCTACTAAATTGTTCACCTCAATCAGAAAGAGTGGTCTTATAAGAGGGTGACTATTGTACCAGGTTTTCTTCTTTTGCGTCTGAATCGTTCCGTTAAATGTAAATTTCTTCGAACTTGGATACCACACGTTTCTCTTGAACGTCAAGAAATGAAACTGTTTAAAAGTGGTAAATTTTATTTACATCAATTTCTCAATAAGTTACCTGAATCTCATATATATAGCCAGTATTTTTTTCACATTGTCTGTTGTCAATTCGTAAGTTTCGTCAGGATCATGTGCCATTTCTAGTCCCATTACATTACATAACTTCAATATCTTCTCATCTCTGTAAGAAACAAATATGTAATTTATTAGTGATTTAGAGGGGCCGTTTTTGTTGTGATCGTATGGAAGTTGCATTTACACAACCTGTGCAATCAGTGTCTAGGACAACTAACGTTGTGATTTCGAATCCAGCTCAGGCGAGGTGTACCCAATACATTATTATGTGATAAAGTTTGTCAGTGACTTGTGGCAGGTCGGTGATTTTCTCTGGGTACCGTAAATCGAGAAATTTTGGTGTAGGTTAATTTTGGCCTTTTTTCTCCAAAAGAGGGTTGTTTTATTTTGGTGTGTGAAATTTTGGCCATTTTCGTTTCTAGTGTGTTTAATTTAGGCCACTTTTGGTTCCCATGTGTTCAATTTTTTTGTCAGTTCATTCAGAACGTAAATGGAAGTGTTCTCATTTCAACCAGCGATACTACGTTTTTACTGTTACTTACCGGATATTTTGATGTCGTACTAAAAACCAAATCGATTATGGATAAATTGTGATATTTATTAAAAATAGGAATTTAAATATTTAAACAGCATAAAGTAAAATGCATTTAATATAAAAACAACAAATAATAATTTTGCACTGGTATTAATCATCGCTTTTACAGGTAAACAGTCTTATTATAACGGTCAGTACATGTATTTGTTTACACAACAATTATACATAATAAATAATACCGATAAGACACTAATTACGTGTTTATTGATTTTTCCTTTTTCTATAGGTAATTGTCATTTTAATGATATTTGACATTTTGTTGATTGAATAAATTTTATTGGTATTGCATGGTTTTTATCAATGTACTTTATTTAAGAAATAATTCATGGCAGGCATAGAGTTGTGCAAATTTACACATGGGCTGGGCCTTTATATTCGAATTTTACCCAGAGCGATAGCGAGGGGTAAAATCTCAGAATATAAAGGCCCAGCCCATGTGTAAATTTGCACAACTCTATGCCTGCCATGAATTATTTCGATTCTAATAGGACAAATACGGTAATTTTTAACCATTCTTGAACTGTATACACACGACATTTGGTGGCTGTTTCATTTACCTCCTTCGGAAATTTTGAATTGATTTTGAATTATTTGTATTTGAACGAGATATTTTAAAACAAAGATATGGATGTTAACATGAAAAACATATTTATTGTGTATTTTCCAACATAGATTCGATTGAACAATTCCTGTGTAAAAATATTTAAAAAAAAAGTCGGAGTTCATTCGTTCATCATTTCGTGCGCTAACAAGATGGCGGAGCGGAGTTGTCAAACATAATATCGAACACTTGAACAGTTGTTAATAATCGACAATTATTGTTAGATATGAAATAAAAAAAATAAATACCAATGGAAAAAAAAGCTTCTATTGTTGACATAAAAAAAAAATCCAGAATAAATACTTAAGACAACCATCTATCGACTTTGACTTTTGTAATATATCGTCATCCTGTGACGTTGTTTACAAGGGACGCTGATTGAGACAAGCTGGTTACTGATTTATTTTACGATTTTGTGAGCATTTTACTTGTTTGAGTAGCAAAATTCAAAATGCCATCAAATTGGAAAATATCAGTAACTTAATTACATCACCGTCCAGTTATCAATGTATACGTAGGAAAACATGAAGGTTAGTGCATTTTCCGGTTATTCATGGCCGACACATATCAATGGAATGTAATATATGTGCGTACTGGGGATCCCCAAATGTAAATTTTCAAAACAAATGATAAAAAAATACTTAGTTACAAAATAATTATTTATAACTGAGGGGAAATTTTTATTTTAAGGACTTTAAAAATACGTTGTATGCCGGTGTTTTGTTTGTTTACACTCGGTCGTCACGGTAATTTCACAGCGGGAGTCACATTGGAACAGCCAGATTTGTTGTGTACTGCACTTGCGCTAAATATAGAGTTGTTGAGTATTATCATGTGTGCCGTTTTAGAGACTTCATATTATAATTACTTGTAATTTCTCTCTTGTCATCCAAGCCATCGATTTCACATCGTGAACACTTCAGTTTGACTTGTGTGTGTATATACATGTATAACGGTAATTGACAAAGTTTTACTTAGGAAAGAAGTAAGACAAAAAGGTACAAATTAGGGAATATAAATATAAAAAGATATTAAGGCAGTGTTCGGTTTTGGTGGTTAATTTTTGGAGCGTAACATATTTTGGTGTGTTTAATTTTGGCACTTCGTATTTAGGGGCCAAAATAAAACCATGACCAAAATTTCATAATTTACGGTACATCACGATATAATTGAAATATTGTTGAAAGTGGCTTTAGACACCATCAACCAACCAACATCAGTGATTTATAAATATTCCCTTTTATCTTTACACATACGATTATCTTATTATCAAATGAAATGTGTGAAAAATTATCGCTGCTTTCTATGAGTAACTAAAGGACATACATTGGTCTGACATTGCTTTGGGGAGGGGGTTATGGTGCTTAATGCCACTTTCAACAATACTTAAGCTATACTGTGGTCAGTTTTATTGGTGGAGGTAACCGGACAAACTTTTCTTGATACACATATTATCGTTCATATTGTATTGTTCTCACAACAACAAAAAAACTATTCCCCTTTACAGCATATGTTAAATTTGATTCCAAACATCCTGTATTTGTATAGGGGCCATCGTGGTCATGATCTTAAGGAAGTTTCCTCCACCTGCCACGATATATCTGAAATATTGTTGAAAGTAGGGTTAAACACAATAACAAGAACCCCCTGTATTAGTATAGAATGTATTTTTACAATAAACAAATTAACAAACCTTGGTAAGGCATCAAAATTTTCAGCCAGATTAACCCTGTTTCTGATCAGTGCATCAAATAAATTTTGCGGCATGATTCCCTCTTCTAACACAGCCCTAGTCTGTAGATCTGTCAGATTCCCTGTCCTTCTGTCTATATTAAATCCTAAGAAAGTCATGCTGTGGTGGTCAGGATTGAAAAACAGGTATGGATGAGGGCTGAAAAGAAAAATAGCAAGAACGTACCACTATTAATTTCATAGCTACACAATTATGTCTTGCTTGTTAAATTTAAGCTACAAAGTTTATATGTCAATTCATGTAGGTCAGAATTATGAATGTGTCAACACTGATGTACATGTATACCGCACTTTCTGTTGCATAAGACAAAAACAACATTTTAAAAACTTTTAATTCATCAAAATGACATACATCAGTGCATGTGGACTAATTAAGGAGGGTCTATAATGAATGGTTGCCAAGAAAAGACATAATAGTATAACCATGGCATTGTTGACACATAGCTGTACCTACTATAAAAACAATACCAGTACTTTTTAATTACAGATGAGACAATAAAGGGTCAATTTCAACAAAATGTAACAATTAAAATGCAGAAACATTCCTTTAAACACCATGAAAAAGACAAGAAATATCATAGCAACTTGTTGTTGATAATTGAGGTCACCAATGACAATAACCTGTTAACCCTCTCCCTTTGTGCAGGAGTCTCCCGCATAAGAGCCTTATCTCCCGCATGGACTGGGTCTCCTGCACAGGAGACATTAATCTCCCGCACGATCTCCCCCCAATAAAAAAAAATTCTCCCCATTTTAAGGGTCCCTTCCGTCCCTCCCGTCAACTTCGAAAATCTTCTGTCCGTGAAAAAAATCAAGTACAATGAAATCTTGACCTACATTTTGCGATCAATATTTCTGGAAATTCCCCATTTGGGACTCCCGCGATGACGAAAAACGCAGAGAGATATGAATGGTAAAGATGAATGTAATATTTAATGATATTCGGTTATTGATCTGTTTGACACCTTTACAGGTCATGGTGATTAATTAAGGTGTTGATGATTATACAATTATCCACTGATTGACAGTTAATTGGGGATAAGGAAGTGGGTTTGTGGCACACGCTTAGATGATTAGAAGTGTGATAGCGGCAAGTAAAAATAGTTATAAACCGTTGTGCAAACAGGATGCCGAGGAAAACTCTTATTTCGATCAAACGTGCAATGAATTCACCTCGGATTGAGTTGTTATGGCTTGTTTGGGACCAAAGCTGATCAAAGTATTATTTAAGGACTAAGTTCCAGGATAGAATTGATAAACCACAAAAAAGCCAAAACGTATGCTATCACCCAACGCACCAGCAGCAAAGTGACGTTTTAATTTTAGTGCTCTATGACTTTATTGTTCAGAACATTCTGTCTTCATTGTTATTGCTTTGTTATAACCTTATGATTATGAATGATTATGAATAAATTATAAATACAGTTTTTATCCTTCATTCATCACATGAAACACTACTAATAAGACAGAAATGTAAACAATATATATTGAAATGGGATGCAGTTGGTTGAATACTGAAACAAACAAAAGGAAAACATCAATAAACAATAAAAACACGCATCAAATACATCGATAAAAAATCTCCAGTTATGAGACCAAATCTCCAGCCAAAAATTTACAAATCTCCAGTTATAGCATAGCAACATGTATGCAACTACAAGGTACAATTTTGTGCGTTTAAAGGCAACGCACAAAATCTCCCACTTATAAGGGATTTCCCCCCCCAGCAGTTCCCAGAGGTTAACAGGTATGCAATGTAATTCTATATATTTCAACATGGTGAAAATGAACAATGCTTTTATGCTTTAGTAACCAAATAAAGCTTAGACCCTAACCATTACACCACCAACACGCTTGACTCGACCCTAACCAGTACACCACTGACACGTTTGACTAGACCCTAACCATTACACCACCAACACGTTTGACTCGACCCTAACCATTACACCACCAACACGTTTGACTCGACCCTAACCATTACACCACCGACACGTTTGACTCGACCCTAACCATTACACCACCGACACGTTTGACTCGACCCTAACCATTACACCACCGACACGTTTGACTCGACCCTAACCATTACATCACCGACACGTTTGACTAGACCCTAACCATTACACCACCAACATGTTTGACTAGACCCTAACCATTACACCACCAACATGTTTGACTCGACCCTAACCATTACACCACCAACACGTTTGACTCGACCCTAACCATTACACCACTGAAACGTTTGACTCGACCCTAACCATTACACCACCGACACGTTTGACTCGACCCTAACCTTTACACCACCGACACGTTTGACTCGACCCTAACCATTACACCACCAACACGTTTGACTCGACCCTAACCATTACACCACTGACACGTTTGACTAGACCCTAACCATTACACCACCGACACGTTTGACTCGACCCTAACCATTACACCACCGACACGTTTGACTCGACCCTAACCATTACACCACAGACACGTTTGACTCGACCCTAACCATTACACCACTGACACGTTTGACTCGACCCTAACCATTACACCACCAACACGTTTGACTCGACCCTAACCATTACACCACCGACACGTTTGACTAGACCCTAACCATTACACCACCAACATGTTTGACATCGACCCTAACCTTTACACCACCGACACGTTTGACTCGACCCTAACCATTACAACACTGACACGTTTGACTCGACCCTAACCATTACACCACCAACCCACTTGACTCGACCCTAACCATTACACCACTGACACGTTTGACTAGACCCTAACCATTACACCACCGACACGTTTGACTCGACCCTAACCATTACACCACTGACACGTTTGACTCGACCCTAACCATTACACCACGGACACGTTTGACTCGATCCTAACCATTACACCACGGACACGTTTGACTCGACCCTAACCATTACACCACTGACACGTTTGACTCGACCCTAACCATTACACCACCAACACGTTTGACTCGACCCTAACCATTACACCACCGACACGTTTGACTAGACCCTAACCATTACACCACCAACATGTTTGACTAGACCCTAATCATTACACCACTAACACGTTTGACTCGACCCTAACCATTACACCACTGACGCGTTTGACTCGACCCTAACCATTACACCACTGACACGTTTGACTCGACCCTAACCATTACACCACCGATACGTTTGACTCGACCCTAACCATTACACCACCAACATGTTTGATTAGACCCTAACCATTACACCACCAACATGTTTGACTCGACCCTAACCATTACACCACCGACACGTTTGACTCGACCCTAACCATTACACCACTGACACGTTTGACTTGACCCTAACCATTACACCACCGACACGTTTGACTCGACCCTAACCTTTACACCACCGACACGTTTGACTCGACCCTAACCTTTACATCACCGACACGTTTGACTCGACCCTAACCATTACACCACTGACACGTTTGACTAGACCCTAACCATTACAGCACCGACACGTTTGACTCGACCCTAACCATTACACCACTGACACGTTTGACTCGACCCTAACCATTACACCACCGACACGTTTGACTCGACCCTAACCATTACACCACCGACACGTTTGACTCGACCCTAACCATTACACCACTGACACGTTTGACTCGACCCTAACCATTACACCACCGACACGTTTGACTCGACCCTAACCATTACACCACAGACACGTTTGACTAGACCCTAACCATTACACCACCAACACACTTGACTCGAAACTAACCATTACACTACTGACACATTTGACTCAACCCTAACCATTACACCACCGACACACTTAACTAGACCCTAACCATTACACCACTGACACGCTTGACTAGACCCTAACCATTACACCACCAACACACTTGACTCGACCCTAACCATTACACCACTGACACATTTGACTAGACCCTTACCATTACACCACCAACACGCTTGACTCGACCCTAACCATTACACCACCAACACACTTGACTCGACCCTAACCATTACACCACCAACACACTTGACTCGACCCTAACCATTACATCACTTACACGTTTGACTCGACCCTAACCATTACACCACCAACACGCTTGACTCGACCCTAACCATTACCCCATTGACAGGTTTGACTAGACCCTAACCATTACACCACCAACACGTTTGACTCGACCCTAACCATTACACCACCAACATGTTTGACTCGACCCTAACCATTACACCACCAACACACTTGACTCGACCCTAACCATTACACCACCAACACACTTGACTCGACCCTAACCATTACACCACTGACACGTTTGACTCGACCCTAACCATTACACCACCAACACGCTTGACTCGACCCTAACCAGTACACCACTGACACGTTTGACTAGACCCTAACCATTACACCACCAACACGTTTGACTAGACCCTAACCATTACACCACCAACACGTTTGACTCGACCCTAACCATTACACCACTGATACGTTTGACTCAACCCTAACCATTACACCACCAACACGTTTGACTAGACCCTAACCATTACACCACCAACACGTTTGACTAGACCCTAACCATTACACCACCAACACACTTGACTCGACCCTAACCTTTACACCACTGACACGTTTGACTAGACCCTAACCATTACACCACCGACACGTTTGACTCGACCCTAACCATTACACCACTGACACGTTTGACTCGACCCTAACCATTACACCACCGACACGTTTGACTCGACCCTAACCATTACATCACCGACACGTTTGACTAGACCCTAACCATTACACCACCAACATGTTTGACTAGACCCTAACCATTACACCACCAACATGTTTGACTCGACCCTAACCATTACACCACCAACACGTTTGACTCGACCCTAACCATTACACCACTGACACGTTTGACTCGACCGTAACCATTACACCACCGACACGCTTGACTTGACCCTAACCATTACACCACCAACACGTTTGACTCGACCCTAACCATTACATCACTGACACGTTTGACTAGACCCTAACCATTACACCACCGACACGTTTGATTCGACCCTAACCATTACACCACCGACACGTTTGACTCGACCCTAACCATTACATCACCGACACGTTTGACTCGACCCTAACCATTACACCACTGACACGTTTGACTCGACCCTAACCATTACACCACCAACACGTTTGACTCGACCCTAACCATTACACCACCGACACGTTTGACTAGACCCTAACCATTACACCACCAACACGTTTGACATCGACCCTAACCATTACACCACCGACACGTTTGACTCGACCCTAACCATTACACCACCAACATGTTTGATTCGACCCTAACCATTACACCACCAACATGTTTGACTCGACCCTAACCATTACACCACCGACACGTTTGACTCGACCCTAACCATTACACCACTGACACGTTTGACTCGACCGTAACCATTACACCACCGACACGTTTGACTCGACCCTAACCTTTACACCACCGACACGTTTGACTCGACCCTAACCTTTACACCACCGACACGTTTGACTCGACCCTAACCATTACACCACCGACACGTTTGACTAGACCCTAACCATTACAGCACCGACACGTTTGACTCGACCCTAACCATTACACCACTGACACGTTTGACTCGACCCTAACCATTACACCACCGACACGTTTGACTCAACCCTAACCATTACACCACCGACACGTTTGACTCGACCCTAACCATTACACCACCGACACGTTTGACTCGACCCTAACCATTACACCACCGACACGTTTGACTCGACCCTAACCATTACACCACCGACACGTTTGACTCGACCTTAACCATTACACCACCGACACGTTGGATTCGACCCTAACCATTACACCACCGACACAGTTCTCATGAAAGTACATTTGTACATTCGAATGAAAACAACATACATTATTTAGACAATATAATATATTTGTTTACCTCGACTCCCACGTACGCCTCATCTGATACAATTGAATAACATTTTCTCCTTCTTCAGTTTCCTCATCATCCATAATTTGTCTTTCTAACATCTGTATGGGAGACTCTTCACTCACCTTCAGTGATCTAGTCGAAAAATCCTGAAATGAACAATTTTTTATTTTTTTTTATAGAATTACATTCATAAAATAACTATTTTTACCCAAAATGAATTAGAAGTGAATGGCTGGAATGAATTTTAAAATCTTCAAATCTTTATTTACTTTTTATATAAGACATTATAAAAAGTAAGGTTAAAAGAGTGATGGTCATTAATTCTAACAATACCAAGAAAATGAACAATCACCTCTCATCTAACTGAACTTACTGAACACAAAAAGATGTTGGAAATCCAGGTCCTGGCTTGGGATAGGCACAAAAATGTGGTGGGGTTAAACCGGTAATGGGGATTCTATCCCTCCCCACTTGATAACAGCAATTACATAGCAAATCCTGGTAAATCTTCTACTACCATATATCCACAGAAATCTGACACTTACGTATACCCTGAACATTTGCATGAGAAATCTAAGAACAAATTTAGCAAATCCTGGTAAATCTTCTACTACAGCCAATCCATAGAAATCTGACACTTCGAACACTTACCCTTGACATTTGTATGAGAAATCTAAGAACAAATTTAGCAAATCCTGGTAAATCTTCTACTGCAGCCAATCCACAGAAAGCTGACACTTCAAAATCTTGTAACTGTTTGCTCAGAAAACTGACAAAATGGTGCAATTCTGACCAAGAAGGGTCTCTTATTCCACAATGTCTGAAAATATATTTTTTTTTCAAAATCAAAATATATAGTGAATTTCAGTTTTTGGTTCATCGTTCTCTTTGACTTGTAAATGACAAGTCTGGACTGTATGTAAATATACTAGGAAAAAATCAAATGAGATTTTTAACACCTAATATAACTAGAACTGTGAGTGACCTCACTGAGTGATAACCCCCACTTGCAATACTATGATGTTCAAACTTTGGAATACAGGTATATTAGCAAGTTACCTATGAAAAAAGAACGGATATGGAGTAATGTCAAGGAGACAACATCCCATCTCCAAAATAAACTAACCAAGAACATACATCTAGGGGTCGCCACAAGGTCTTCAACAAAGTGGGATTGTTTAAAACCAATACGGTTTCATCAGTATATATGAGGATTACAACATTTCCTAACTTTTGTACAAGAGGATATAGGTCACATCAAATGTTATTGATTCAAAATTAATTATCTATTCTTGAGTAGTTTTTATATTGCAAATATCCAGAAAAGGTCAATTAAAATCTTATTTCATTCAGGAATAGTTATGCTTACATCACCTTCCAAATTTTTGACAGGAACCATATTCCTTCATGCACATCTGCAGGCAGTGTATTACAACTGTGTAAAATTTCATTTAAATCCAATGAGCCGCTTAGGAGGAGTTGTACTTACAAGCCCATCTCTCCATACAGAACGTATTTCAGAGTATAAGTTAAATTATCCTCCCTTCCAAATTTTGGACAGCAACCATATTCCTGCATGCACATCTGCAGGTAGTGTATTACAACTGTGTAAAGCTTCATCAAAATCCAATAAGCTGTTTAGGAGGAGTTGTTGTGCTTACAAGGTACATGCCCTCCTTCTTTTTGTGAAAGTACAAGTTGAATTATCTCCCCTTCCAAATTTTGGAGAACGACCATATTTCTTCATGCACATCTGTAGGTAGTGTACTACAAGTGTGTAAAGTTTCACAAAAATCCAATAAGTCGTTTAGGAGGAGTTGCGCTTACAAGGTACACAACCCCCCTTTTCGTGAAAGTATAAGTTGAATTATCTCCCTTTTAAATTTTAGACAGCAACAGTATTCCTTCATGCACATCTGCAGGTTGTGCACTACAACTGTGTAAAGTTTCATAAAAATTCAATAAGCAGTTTAGTAGAAGTTGCGCTTACAAAGTACATGCCCACCCCCCCTTTCGTGAAAGAATAAGTTGAATTATCTCCCCTTTTAAATTTTGGACAGCAACCATATTCCTTCATGCACATCTGCAGGTAGTGTACTACAAATGTGTAAAGTTTCATCAAAATCCAATAAGTCGTTTAGGAGGAGTTGCGCTTACAAGGTACATGCCCCCTCCCCTTTTCGTGAAAGTATAAGTTGAATTATCTCGCCTTTTAAATTTTGGACAGCAACCATATTCCTTCATGCACATCTGCAGGTAGTGTACTACAAATGTGTAAAGTTTCATAAAAATCCAATAAGTTGTTTACGAGGAGTTGCGCTTACAAGGTACATGTCCCCCCCCTTTTCGTGAAAGTATAAGTTGAATTATCTCGCCTTTAAAATTTTGGACAGCAACCATATTCCTTCATGCACATCTGCAGGTAGTGTACTACAAATGTGCAAAGTTTCATCAAAATCCAATAAGTCGCTTAGGAGGAGTTGCGCTTACAAGGTACATGTCCTCCCCCTTTTCGTGAAAGTATAAGTTGAATTATCTCGCCTTTTAAATTTTGGACAGCAACCATATTCCTTCATGCACATCTGCAGGTGGTGTACTACAAATGTGTAAAGTTTCATAAAAATCCAATAAGTCGTTTAGGAGGAGTTGCGCTTACAAGGTACATGCCCCCTCCCCTTTCATGAAAGTATAAGTTGAATTATCTCGCCTTTTTAATTTTGGATAGCAACCATATTCCTTCATGCACATCTGCAGGTCTGCAGGTAGTGTACTACAAATGTGTAAAGTTTCATAAAAATCCAATGTCGCTTAGGAGGAGTTGCGCTTACAAGGTACACAACCCCCCTTTTCGTGAAAGTATAAGTTGAATTATGTCCCCTTTTAAATTTGGAACAGCAACCATATTCCTTCATTCACATCTGCAGGTAGTGTACTATAAATGTGTAAAGTTTCATAAAAATCCAATAAGTCGTTTAGGAGGAGTTGCGCTTACAAGGTACATGCCCCCTCCCCTTTTCGTGAAAGTATAAGTTGAATTATCTCGCCTTTTAAATTTTGGACAGCAACCATATTCCTTCATGCACATCTGCAGGTAGTGTACTACAAATGTGTAAAGTTTCATCAAAATCCAATAAGTCGTTTAGGAGGAGTTGCGCTTACAAGGTACATGCCCCCTCCCCTTTTCGTGAAAGTATAAGTTGAATTATCTCGCCTTTTAAATTTTGGACAGCAACCATATTCCTTCATGCACATCTGCAGGTAGTGTACTACAAATGTGCAAAGTTTCATAAAAATCCAATAAGTCGTTTACGAGGAGTTGCGCTTACAAGGTACATGCCCCCTCCCCCCTTTTCGTGAAAGTATAAGTTGAATTAACTCGCCTTTTAAATTTTGGACAGCAACCATATTCCTTCATGCACATCTGCAGGTAATGTACTACAAATGTGCAAATTTTCATAAAAATCCAATAAGTCATTTAGGAGGAGTTGCGCTTACAAGGTACATGGACGGACGGATGGACGGACAGGGTGATTCCTATATACCCCCCCCCCAAACTTTGTTTGCGGGGGGTATAAAAAGAAATAGCAATTATGAAAGTTGAGACAGACATTATCACTAGCATAGTAGAAAGTTGTGATACTTGTGAAAATACTTGCTGAAACCTTTAAAACTTGTGTTATTAGTGTTGTGTTGTTTAATGCCACTTGCAACAATATTTCAGCTATATTGTGACAAAAGGGATTTTACCCATCAAAATACAGGAACCAATATTTTGTTCCTGTGTATTTTGCCTTGAATAGACGTAATAAATTGTATTTCCAACTTTCGGGATTATTGTTATGTAATTATAATGTATTCATCAGGGTTCAACCAGGTTCGAAGGCGTAAAGTGTTGTATTTTTCATCGTACACATTTTTGTGTATTGACCCCAGTTGTTGTTATTGTAAATATAGGTCATGTGTGAAGAATCTCATGATGCATCATTCTTTTAACTTACCTAGCGGGAAAATACAAATGTCGACATATGAATTTGCATTAAAATGTGTAGTTAAACTAAGAAACTGTTTATTAAAGTGTGAAAGAAAACTTATGAATATTATAGAGTATTGATTTTTAAGCCTGAAACAATATTTTGTTTATGTAAATACTTTGTATTTTATGGCTACCGGGATTTATTTTCACTGGCGAGTGTATTGCCGGGATTTGGTTGGGAGTAAAATGTTGTCATACCGGCAGTTATCCAGGCAGGATTTTTGGGTATAAATAGGAGCAGCGTCTTCTGCTCTTGGTCTTTTCTCATTTGAAGGTTGAACAAAGCAGACGATTTTGAGTTACTAATTAATCTTTTTAAAGGATTTTTCTTTTGATAGGTTAGTTAAGTAACGATTATTTGCGAACTTTACGATAAATTATTTTAGATTTTTTTGTTAACAGAATATTCCTTTTGAAGGAATATTATATTATTTGGCATTTTCTTTTACCGGACATTTTCGCTAGTGTTCTAGTGGAGTTCGGTTTAAATTTATTTTTAGTAAGGATAGTTAATTATTTCACTTTTCTACATTCTATAAGTGACTAACTTGTAGATCGAAATCAGAGATTGTTATTTATTTATAGGGAATATTTTCGGACTTTCACTGACATTTCTGCTAGTGTTTCTAGTCAGGTCAGTCCTAAATTTATTCGATTTATTGGGAATATTTTCGGACTTTCACTGACATTTCTGCTAGTGTTTCTAGTCAGGTCAGTGCTAAATTTATCATTTTTTCTAAGCTTTCGTTCATATTAAATAAATAAAAGCATGCCATGCCATGCCCACACGCACCTGTAGTTTGCTTTTATTAAATTAGGTTTTTGTTGTTAAATAGGTTTTGTTAGGTTGGACATAGGAATTTCCTGACATTCAACTTTTGAGAATCAAAGTTGGTCAGTGTAATTATTTTTGTTTTGTTTCCTGAGTAGGACCCGCTGACAGTTCAGTTTATGAGTTCATAAACTGGTTAGCGTAAACTTCATTTAAGACAATTATATAGTAATTGGTTAAATACTTAAAAGTAAACTTGGTTTAATAAAATACTAAACCATCCTGACATTCAACTGTTGAGAATCAAAGTTGGTCAGTGTAATTATTTCTGTTATATTTGTGAGTAGGACCCACTGACAGTTCAGTTTATGTGTTCATAAACTGGTTAGTGTAAATTTCATTTAAGACAATTATATAGTAATTGGTTAAATACTTAAAGTAATATGAAATGCCATAATCATTATTTTCAGTTTTCTAAAAATTTCTGATATATGTAAAGATTAAATATATAAAGAAAGTAAACCATTCACTTTTTGAGAGCTACGATGTATAATTCAGGAGAAAACGTCATTTTATTCTGTCTTCGATAATTCTTGCTACCCGAACAATAATGCAAATCATATGCTATTGACCTCAGATTTGAACTCATTCGGTAGAGATTGTGCGCATGCTCCGTTATAGTCTTGACAGGTAACATCATTTTCGCTTCGATTTACATTCCATTATTTTCCATTTAATCCACGATTAAAAATAATTTTCCATTAGCAAAACGTTAAACAAGGATCTCTTTACCTGGAAAATAAATATATATCACCATCTATGATCTAAACTGCCGTAAATGTCTTTTAATGGCATTATGTGTATAATCAAGGACGTATATAGAATCTTATATACGTTCTTGGTATAATTCAGCAAATTTCGCAGGGCCCAGTAAGGGGACACTGCATACGCAATTTGTAATTATGTTAAAACATTATTTTTTTTTTATATTAAAAAAGAATACTACTTTGTTTCTAATCTATTTAAAACTTATACAAAAACTGCCAGACCCCCACTTCCCCCCTCGCCCCCACGGAATCAATTGGTTGTCCCCAAAACAAACCAGGAAATAAACGAACCATATTACTAAACCATCCTGACATTCGACTATGCTTTCATAGATCGGTCAGAGAAGACTAGAGTGTATAAATCACAAGTCTGTAGACAAGATAAACAAACAGTACACCAAAGTATTTTATATTTTTATTGAATATTAAGAATCTTATATTTTATTTAAGATTAAGATATTGTTGGTAGTTTCTGAAAACAAAATGAAGGGTTGAACACTGGTTGATAATATTTACTGTATCTGTATTATTGTGAATTACACATATAACTATACATATTTAATATGTAAAATATTCTGAACCAAATTTATTATCTTACTTGTCGATACTAAGTAAAATCTCCCCTTCCAAGTTGTGTTAATTTCACTGTATTTCCTAAGTACCCTGCGATTATCCTATTTTCTATCTCGTAAGATAATTGTGTCTCTTGTTTTGTCCACACAAGAGCCTGTCTGATTACCTGATAGGCCATCCCGTGCATTTTCCAGATATCTCTCTACTCAATTGCTGTCAGTGTGGTTTCTGCTGATACAAGAGAGGCAGAGTGTAATTTTATTGCCAGACTAGAGCACTGGAAAGTTATTTTAGACTCCCCCTTTTGTCCGGTTATATTAGTGCTGTGTTCTATAATTCGCAAATTAAACCCGTGGTCCATACTAAATTGGCTTGATAATATCCTGTCGGTATATGGTACATGTATAATTTTATCTGGTTCTGTGGTATTAACCCAACTTTTCTGAGACTTTGGTTTCAAGTTTCAGGCTAATTTCCTAGATTTGTGTGTCATATCTAGAGTAGTTTCCGGTGTACTTCAACATCGGTGGTGGCAGCAAATTACCCGGTAGTAGTATAGATACTACAGTTAATAGCCTAGCCCGTTACAATATTGTGGCGGTCAGTTTTATTGGTGGAGGAAACCAGAGTACCCTGGGAAAATCATCAACCTGTCGCAAGTCACTGACAAACTCAGGCAGGATTCGAACTCACACCTTGTGGTGATAGGCACAGATTGCACAGGTAGTTGTAAATCCAACAACCATACGATCAAGACCACAACGGACCCTTGCGTTTTTGTTTTAATCGCTAACATCATAATGCTTTTGACATAAAACTGACCGATATTATTCAGTATCAGTGCCAGTCCGTTAATACTAACAATATTACTCAGTGAGATGAATAAATTACCAATCAAAATGATTCAATTCAGTAAACAAAGACTGATCAAATAGCTAAAAAATTACTTTTTAATTAGCTGATTATATAGTTGCTAGGAACACATACCTAAGTAATGTATTCAGACACTGTTTTTTATCGCCCTCTGGGACATTAGTATTAACGTCATCAAGTCTACAGTTTGTGTCCAGTCTTTTCAGATACTGGAATGGTCTCTGGAATGTTGTACTTTTGAATTCTATAGGATCAAACAGTCTGTCGTGGTCTGTATAATCTGGTGGTTTTCTGATGTCGCACAGAATTTCTAGACTTTCTTGTGGTGAGCGACACATCACATGGGGTAATATCTCTAGACAGTGGTGAAGACATTTCAATTTACCTCCCTTGAAAAGACAATTGAATATCAATTAAAAATATTGGTTACTGTAATGCAGAGCGTTACAAATGTCCCCCAAACGAACAATACAAGTACTAGTGGTATGAATGAAGAATAGCGTGAGAACATAGCAAGAAATAATTAGAGCCCAGTTTTTGACTCTATCATGTCTATAGTAGGGCTTCTCTTCTTTGTTATGTTACCCTACAATGTGCTACAATAAACTAGTAAGCAAAGCAAGAAAAAAATGGCTTCAAATTGTCTGCCATCATCTACAACACCAGTAATGGAGATGTTAGAAGACTATATTATTAGCATGAAATCAAAAGCAAAAGATGTTTGTCATACACTATAGAATGTTGGTGACTTTAGTGAAAATGATTTATGCTGTATTCAAAAATAATTTCCATGGCAATGGTGGCCATTTTGAAATTTCTAAGCCCCAAAAGGTTGTTATTCACCTTTGTGTTAAATTTAGTGTTTTTGCGGTTTCCATGGCAACGGCAGGCATTTTGAAATTTCCAAGCCTCAAATCCATTTATACACATGCCATATAACATTTCTATTAAGTTTCATCTAATTCTGAGCACTTTAAATTGTTCACGTTTTTTGTGGCAACGGCGGGCATTCTGAAATTTCTAAGCTTCAAAATTATGTGTACACATGTCAGACAAAATTTCTGGAAAGTTTCATCCAATTCCGAGCACTTTAAATTTTTCGGGTTTTTAGTGGTTTCCATGGCAACTGTGGCCATTTTGAAAATTTCGAAAGTAGTCTGCACATCTACTCATAGTGCTTAACATTCATGTGAAGTTTGGATATCAATTCGCAACATTATAATCTACTTGGAAACCAAATTTTGCCCAAATCGGGAAGATTTTTGTATTTTGGCGGTCATTTTGGATTCAAAATGGCCGCCATAGCAAACCGAAATGGTCGCCATATGGTGCAGCATGTCTTACTCCCTGTAAATATCCATTTCCATTGAAATCTTTTCATCTTAGAATTTTCAACAATTTTTTTAATTTTTATATTGGCGGTCATTTTGAAATGGCAGCCATTTTGAAAATTTTAAAATCAAAGAGCACAACTTTGAGTGATGATCTATTTTTGTGTCAAGTTTCAAAAGGATCCGCTGTTTGGAGTGAATTTAACATTTTTTGCACCTTGGTTACCATGGCAACGGCCACCATTTTTGAATTTGTTTAACCCCTCAAAAGCTGCCACACACTACAGTGGATATTCCTACAAAGTTTCATGAAGTTTGATGAAAGGAATCCAAAATATTTTTAAATCCCCCCTTTTTTGTTTCCATGGCAACTGCGGCAAAGTTTGTCCAACCGATTCTGATTTTTTTTGGCTTATCTCGTTCCACTAGATGTGGATGTTGTTCCTATCAAGCTTCATCAATTTCTGTTTGGCCAGTAACCTGCTATGATCATTTTTGTGTTTTTCATTTTTTTAGCATTTTGGCCATTTTCATGGCAACAGCAGCCATTTTGAAAAAATCATCCCTTTAAAGGCACAACTTCACATGGCATATGATGATATTCCTACCAGGTTTCATAAAGTTTGATCAAGGCATCTCCGAGAAATGTGTCGGACAAACTTTTGACGGAAGAAAGAAAGAAGTAGAAGAAGAATAATAACTAGAATTGCCATTGCAAAGCAATAGCGGACATCACCCCACCCCATTATTTTGGTACCTCGGTTTCCATGGTAACGCCATTTTGAATTTTATCAACATGCCAAAAGCTTCCACACACTACGGTGAATATTCCTACGATGTTTCATGAAGTTTGATGAAAGAAATCAAAAATATTTTAAAATCCCCCCTTTTTTTTTATTTCCATGGCAACTGCGGCAAAGTTTGTCCTACCGATTCTGATTTGTTTGGCTTATCTCGTTCCACTAGATGTGGATGTTGTTCCTATCAAGTTTCATCAATTTCTGTTTGGCGAGTAACCTGCTATGATCATTTTTGTGTTTTTCAATTTATTAGCATTTTGGCAACGGCAGCCATTTTGAAAAAATTAACCCTTAAAAGCACAACTTCACATGGCATATGATATTCCTACAAGGTTTCATAAAGTTTGATCAAGGCATCTCCGATGTGTGGAAGAATAATAAGAATAATAGTGAAAAAGTAACGTAGAATAGCAATACATCACCCGACAAGTCGGGGTGATGTAATAAAAATAATAATATGAGACAGGCAACCTGTTTGAAGGACGAAGTCCTATAATGTTTAGAGGGAGGCATGAGAAGGGAATGTATTATTTTTTTCAAGTACTTTTTGAAGTTTTTTTTAAATTTAACATCAGCATAGGAATGTTTTTTGGTCACCAGTTTACTCATGATCAAAATACGAGATTTAGGTTGACAAAAAACCACTTACAAATTCAAAAAAGTTGTGTGCGAAGAAATACTTCGGCGAGTTAGAAGATATTCGTCTGCTAACAAAGATATTCCATTCAAGACCCCACTTTTTATTTACAGTGTAACTACGCCATTTTTTGTATTACAACCACACTAAAACAACACGAAAATACAGGAAATAACGATCAACTGGTCAAATGCAAATCCTTCAATGAAATTTCAATAATACGATGATCCGTACACGTTATTATCTTTTATTTTGAATGAATTTTGTAGCCGATTTGCTATGGCTGTTCTGTTCATTTTACCTACTGTATGCCGCTCTTCCGTCTGGAGTTTCGTAGAAAGAGATTTTTTATTAGAATTTTATTTCAAGTTTATTTCGATTTTGCATAGAGTAAATAATTAAAGAATTGGGAATTTTTCATTGAAATATATTTCTTTTGCGTTTCTAAATTATCAATTGATCTATTTTTTAAACTTCCAGTGAACAGATATTTGGCTATCAATATAGAAGGAAAAATCGTCCTTTAATAATAATAATAATAAGAAACGGTGCAAAAACAATAAGTCTCCAAACTTCGTTTGGGGACTTAATTATAAGAAATGGAGCAAACACAATATGTCTCCCAAACTTCGTTTGGGGGACATAATAAAAGACTATATAATCAACTATGTTTGTAAAATAGAGCAAAGACCTGAACAAATGTATGAGTCTTAAGTGCTTGTTTCACACATTTGTGTATTCTTTATTAAAAATTCTGTTGAAAAGAGCAATAACTACTTCAAAAATTGCCAAACCAAACTCAACAAGATGTTGCATGCTACGTCATGCTAAGAATACCCCCACTCGTTCATTTGTAAGTCGCACGGTAAACAGGAAGTAGATGTGTGGTAAACCTGGAAAGGGGAGACACAGTACAAGTCACCATGCCAAAGCCATATATCAAATATAAAATCATTTCTTCCAGTAGAAGCTGAGATATCTGTTACGAAAATTTTCATTATGGCAAATATGAAAAATTCTGAGTCACACGGTAAACAGGAAGTAGATGTGCAGTAAACCTGGAAAGGGGAGACATGGTACAAGTCACCATGCCAAAGCCACATATCAAATATAAAATCATTTCTTCCAGTAGAAGCTGAGATATTTGTTACGAAAGTTTTCATTACGGCAAACATGAAAAATTCTAAGTCGCGCGGTACACAGGAAGTAGATGTGCGGTAAACCTGGAAAGGAGAGACACAGTACAAGTCACCATGCCAAAGCCATATATCAAATATAAAATCATTTCTTCCAGTAGAAGCTGAGATATCTGTTACGAAAGTGTGAACGGACGGACGGACGGACAAGGTGATTGTAATATAGCCCCCACTCTATAATAGTGCTATATATGTATAGCAATCTCCATATGCAGGTCTTGCAATAAGGGGCGGTACCAGGTACTTTTACCTGCCTAAAATGGTCTTTGGTACCTCCTGATTTTAAAGAGTGTTGTATAAGATATTCATGATATTGTTCAAATTTTAATAAAAAGTACTGTCTGTAAATAGTACAGGTACACTTGGTAAATATTGAAAGCCTTTATATGGTAATAAGATAGCATATGAGCTCCAATAAAAAATGCACATGGAATTGAATGCAGAATTATATGACAAATGATGGATGGAAAAACAAGACATATCTCCACAAAAGGAGGGGACCACATCACAAACCAATACTTACTTGTGTATCTGTATTTCTGGCTAAAAGTGGCATAGACTCAATAATGTAATAATCCATTTCTGATTTCCTCCATACATATCCAGAACTATGACCAAGACATCCTAAGACCAACAGCTGAAATAAGAAGGCATCCACACCTTCTTGTACCTGCAATGAAGAATTTTTAGTACCTAAAAAGTATGATATAGTACATGTAAAATTGAAAGAAGTTGATTTTTGAAGTGTAATTCACTTTTAGCTTAAAACATTGCACTTCTTGATTTATAATAATAATATTTCAAGTGTCTAATTTTTTTTTATAGAACTCTCTGATAATAAATTCCAAATAGCACAATAAACAAACAGTAGCAGAATATAGCTTTTGTTTATCAGTCATCTTCATTTAGCTTAAAAATGTAACTCTTAAAAAAAAATTGTGTTAGCTTTTAAATTGTAAACAATTTGACACCACAATATATTGAAATGTAAATTTCTTGAAAGAGAAAATTCTAGAACTGATATTATTTTTTACAACATTCAAACATATACCTCATGTGATATATCTATGTGGAATATTCTAGGTTCGTGACATCGCGGTGGCAACGTTTCTTGTTGGAAGATATCCATGATATCATCAGTGTTGATGGCCTTTTCATGAAGGGGAATGGTGACACTGCTGGACTTTCTTCTAGGAATGTTTGGAACTATTTTGTATAATTCTGCAACCATTCTTTTCTTGTAGAGTGACTTACCAACTCCTGCTCTCCATGATTTTACAATTCTCACACTACATCTACAATTATACACAATACAATACTAAACAAGAGGTCATCGTGGTCATGATCGTATGGTAGTTGGATTTACACCATTAAATTTGTCAATTCGAACCCCATTCATGACGACGTGCACTCGATACAACATTATGTGATAAAGTTTGTCAGTGACTTACGACAGGTCAGTGGTTTTCTACAACAATAAAACTGACCGCCATGATATAACTGAAATATTGTTGAAAGTGGCATTAAACACCATAAACCAAACCAATACTAAACACACGTGGAAAAATACACATATACAATGAGTTCATAATCTGTAATCTAAAACAGAGAGCATTTACAAAAAGCAACAATGATGGTAATTTAAAGAGTAAGTAGCAACATCAGACCAGTTCTAAAATAAATCATAAAAACAAAGGCAAAATCTATAACCCTTAACACACATATACATGTACACCATCAGACCAGTTCTAAAATCTATAACCATTAACACACATACATGTACACCATCAGACCAGTTCTAAAATATAATATATAAATCATAAAAACAAAGGTAAAATCTATAACCCCTAACACACATATACATGTACACCATCAGACCAGTTCTAAAATATAATCTATAAATCGTAAAAAACAAAGGCAAAGTCTATAACCCTTAACACACATATACATGTACACCATCAGACCAGTTCTAAAATCTATAACCCTTAACACACATATACATGTACACCATCAGACCAGTTCTAAAATCTATAATCCTCAACACACATATACATGTACACCATCAGACCAGTTCTAAAATATAATCTATAAATCATAAAAACAAAGGCAAAGTCTATAACCCTCAACACACATATACATGTACACCATCAGACCAGTTCTAAAATATAATATATAAATCATAAAAACAAAGGCAAAGTCTATAACCCCTAACACACATATACATGTACACCATCAGACCAGTTCTAAAATAAATCATAAAAACAAAGGCAAAGTCTATAACCCCTAACACACATATACATGTACACCATCAGACCAGTTCTAAAATCTATAACCCTTAACACACATATACATGTACACCATCAGACCAGTTCTAAAATCTATAATCCTCAACACACATATACATGTACACCATCAGACCAGTTCTAAAATAAATCATAAAAACAAAGGCAAAGTCTATAACCCCTAACACACATATACATGTACACCATCAGACCAGTTCTAAAATATAATCTATAAATCATAAAAACAAAGTCAAAGTCTATAACCCTTAACACACATATACATGTACACCATCAGACCAGTTCTAAAATATAATATATAAATCATAAAAACAAAGGCAAAGTCTATAACCCTTAACACACATACATGTACACCATCAGACCAGTTCTAAAATCTACTCTATAAATCATAAAAACAAAGGCAAAATCTATGACCCTCAACACACATATACATGTACACCATCAGACTAGTTCTAAAATCTATAATCCTCAACACACATATACATGTACACCATCAGACCAGTTCTAAAATCTATAACCCTTAACACACATATATATGTACACCATCAGACCAGTTCTAAAGTCTATAACCCCTAACACACATATATATGTACACCATCAGACTAGTTCTATAACCCCTAACACACATATACATGTACACCATCAGACCAGTTCTAAAACCTATAACCCTTAACACACATATATATGTACACCATCAGACCAGTTCTAAAATCTATAACCCTAACACACATATACATGTACACCATCAGACCAGTTCTAAAATCTATAACCATTAACACACATATACATGTACACCATCAGACCAGTTCTAAAACATATAACCCCTAACACATATATACATGTACACCATCAGACCAGTTCTAAAACCTATAACCATTAACACACATATACATGTACACCATCAGACCAGTTCTAAAACCTATAACCCTTAACACACATATATATGTACACCATCAGACCAGTTCTAAAGTCTATAACCCCTAACACACATATATATGTACACCATCAGACTAGTTCTATAACCCCTAACACACATATACATGTACACCATCAGACCAGTTCTAAAACCTATAACCCTTAACACACATATATATGTACACCATCAGACCAGTTCTAAAGTCTATAACCCTTAACACACATATATATGTACACCATCAGACCAGTTCTAAAACCTATAACCCTTAACACACATATATATGTACACCATCAGACCAGTTCTAAAGTCTATAACCCCTAACACACATATATATGTACACCATCAGACCAGTTCTAAAGTCTATAACCCCTAACACACATATATATGTACACCATCAGACCAGTTCTAAAGTCTATAACCCCTAACACACATATATATGTACACCATCAGACCAGTTCTAAAGTCTATAACCCCTAACACACATATATATGTACACCATCAGACCAGTTCTAAAATCTATAACCCCTAACACACATATATATGTACACCATCACACCAGTTCTAAAATCTATAACCCCTAACACACATATATATATGTACACCATCAGACCAGTTCTAAAGTCTATAACCCCTAACACACATATATATGTACACCATCAGACTAGTTCTAAAACCTATAACCCCTAACACACATATACATGTACACCATCAGACTAGTTCTAAAATCTATAACCCCTAACACACATATATATGTACACCATCAGACTAGTTCTAAAATCTATAACCCCTAACACACATATACATGTACACCATCAGACCAGTTCTAAAACATATAACCCTAACACACATATATATGTACACCATCACACCAGTTCTAAAGTCTATAACCCCTAACACACATATATATGTACACCATCAGACCAGTTCTAAAGTCTATAACCCCTAACACATATATATGTACACCATCAGACCAGTTCTAAAGTCTATAACCCCTAACACACATATATATGTATACCATCAGACCAGTTCTAAAATCTATAACCCCTAACACACATATATATGTACACCATCACACCAGTTCTAAAATCTATAACCCCTAACACACATATATATATGTACACCATCAGACCAGTTCTAAAGTCTATAACCCCTAACACACATATATATGTACACCATCAGACCAGTTCTAAAGTCTATAACCCCTAACACACATATATATGTACACCATCAGACCAGTTCTAAAATCTATAACCCCTAACACACATATATATGTACACCATCACACCAGTTCTAAAATCTATAACCCCTAACACACATATATATATGTACACCATCAGACCAGTTCTAAAGTCTATAACCCCTAACACACATATATATGTACACCATCAGACTAGTTCTAAAACCTATAACCCCTAACACACATATACATGTACACCATCAGACTAGTTCTAAAATCTATAACCCCTAACACACATATATATGTACACCATCAGACTAGTTCTAAAATCTATAACCCCTAACACACATATACATGTACACCATCAGACCAGTTCTAAAACATATAACCCTAACACACATATATATGTACACCATCACACCAGTTCTAAAGTCTATAACCCCTAACACACATATATATGTACACCATCAGACCAGTTCTAAAGTCTATAACCCCTAACACATATATATGTACACCATCAGACCAGTTCTAAAGTCTATAACCCCTAACACACATATATATGTATACCATCAGACCAGTTCTAAAATCTATAACCCCTAACACACATATATATGTACACCATCACACCAGTTCTAAAATCTATAACCCCTAACACACATATATATATGTACACCATCAGACCAGTTCTAAAGTCTATAACCCCTAACACACATATATATGTACACCATCAGACTAGTTCTATAACCCCTAACACACATATACATGTACACCATCAGACCAGTTCTAAAACCTATAACCCTTAACACACATATATATGTACACCATCAGACCAGTTCTAAAATCTATAACCCTAACACACATATACATGTACACCATCAGACCAGTTCTAAAATCTATAACCATTAACACACATATACATGTACACCATCAGACCAGTTCTAAAACATATAACCCCTAACACATATATACATGTACACCATCAGACCAGTTCTAAAACCTATAACCATTAACACACATATACATGTACACCATCAGACCAGTTCTAAAACCTATAACCCTTAACACACATATATATGTACACCATCAGACCAGTTCTAAAGTCTATAACCCCTAACACACATATATATGTACACCATCAGACTAGTTCTATAACCCCTAACACACATATACATGTACACCATCAGACCATTTCTAAAACCTATAACCCTTAACACACATATATATGTACACCATCAGACCAGTTCTAAAGTCTATAACCCTTAACACACATATATATGTACACCATCAGACCAGTTCTAAAACCTATAACCCTTAACACACATATATATGTACACCATCAGACCAGTTCTAAAGTCTATAACCCCTAACACACATATATATGTACACCATCAGACCAGTTCTAAAGTCTATAACCCCTAACACACATATATATGTACACCATCAGACCAGTTCTAAAGTCTATAACCCCTAACACACATATATATGTACACCATCAGACCAGTTCTAAAGTCTATAACCCCTAACACACATATATATGTACACCATCAGACCAGTTCTAAAATCTATAACCCCTAACACACATATATATGTACACCATCACACCAGTTCTAAAATCTATAACCCCTAACACACATATATATATGTACACCATCAGACCAGTTCTAAAGTCTATAACCCCTAACACACATATATATGTACACCATCAGACTAGTTCTAAAACCTATAACCCCTAACACACATATACATGTACACCATCAGACTAGTTCTAAAATCTATAACCCCTAACACACATATATATGTACACCATCAGACTAGTTCTAAAATCTATAACCCCTAACACACATATACATGTACACCATCAGACCAGTTCTAAAACATATAACCCTAACACACATATATATGTACACCATCACACCAGTTCTAAAGTCTATAACCCCTAACACACATATATATGTACACCATCAGACCAGTTCTAAAGTCTATAACCCCTAACACATATATATGTACACCATCAGACCAGTTCTAAAGTCTATAACCCCTAACACACATATATATGTATACCATCAGACCAGTTCTAAAATCTATAACCCCTAACACACATATATATGTACACCATCACACCAGTTCTAAAATCTATAACCCCTAACACACATATATATATGTACACCATCAGACCAGTTCTAAAGTCTATAACCCCTAACACACATATATATGTACACCATCAGACCAGTTCTAAAATCTATAACCCCTAACACACATATATATGTACACCATCAGACTAGTTCTAAAATCTATAACCCCTAACACACATATACATGTACACCATCAGACCAGTTCTAAAACATATAACCCTAACACACATATATATGTACACCATCACACCAGTTCTAAAGTCTATAACCCTTAACACACATATACATGTACACCATCAGACCAGTTCTAAAGTCTATAACCCCTAACACACATATATATGTACACCATCAGACCAGTTCTAAAGTCTATAACCCCTAACACACATATATATGTACACCATCAGACCAGTTCTAAAGTCTATAACCCCTAACACACATATATATGTATACCATCAGACCAGTTCTAAAATCTATAACCCCTAACACACATATATATGTACACCATCACACCAGTTCTAAAATCTATAACCCCTAACACACATATATATATGTACACCATCAGACCAGTTCTAAAGTCTATAACCCCTAACACACATATATATGTACACCATCAGACCAGTTCTAAAACCTATAACCCCTAACACACATATACATGTACACCATCAGACTAGTTCTAAAATCTATAACCCCTAACACACATATACATGTACACCATCAGACCAGTTCTAAAACATATAACCCTAACACACATATATATGTATACCATCAGACCAGTTCTAAAGTCTATAACCCCTAACACACATATATATGTACACCATCAGACCAGTTCTAAAGTCTATAACCCCTAACACACATATATATGTACACCATCAGACCAGTTCTAAAATCTATAACCCCTAACACACATATATATATACACCATCACACCAGTTCTAAAATCTATAACCCCTAACACACATATATATGTACACCATCAGACCAGTTCTAAAATCTATAACCCCTAACACACATATACATGTACACCATCAGACCAGTTCTAAAACATATAACCCTAACACACATATATATGTACACCATCAGACCAGTTCTAAAGTCTATAACCCCTAACACACATATATATGTACACCATCAGACCAGTTCTAAAGTCTATAACCCCTAACACACATATATATGTACACCATCAGACCAGTTCTAAAGTCTATAACCCCTAACACACATATATGTGTACACCATCAGACCAGTTCTAAAGTCTATAACCCCTAACACACATATATATGTACACCATCAGACCAGTTCTAAAGTCTATAACCCCTAACACACATATACATGTACACCATCAGACCAGTTCTAAAACCTATAACCCTAACACACATATATATGTACACCATCAGACCAGTTCTAAAATCTATAACCCCTAACACACATATACATGTACACCATCAGACCAGTTCTAAAACATATAACCCCTAACACACATATATATGTACACCATCAGACCAGTTCTAAAGTCTATAACCCCTAACACACATATACATGTACACCATCAGACCAGTTCTAAAGTCTATAACCCCTAACACACATATATATGTACACCATCAGACCAGTTCTAAAGTCTATAACCCCTAACACACATATATATGTACACCATCAGACCAGTTCTAAAGTCTATAACCCCTAACACACATATACATGTACACCATCAGACCAGTTCTAAAGTCTATAACCCCTAACACACATATATATGTACACCATCAGACCAGTTCTAAAACCTATAACCCCTAACACACATATATATGTACACCATCAGACCAGTTCTAAAGTCTATAACCCCTAACACACATATACATGTACACCATCAGACCAGTTCTAAAACCTATAACCCTAACACACATATATATGTACACCATCAGACTAGTTCTAAAATCTATAACCCCTAACACACATATACATGTACACCATCAGACCAGTTCTAAAACATATAACCCTAACACACATATATATGTACACCATCAGACCAGTTCTAAAATCTACAACCCTAACACACATATATATGTACACCATCAGACCAGTTCTAAAATCTATAACCCCTAACACACATATATATGTACACCATCACACCAGTTCTAAAATCTATAACCCCTAACACACATATATATGTACACCATCAGACCAGTTCTAAAGTCTATAACCCCTAACACACATATATATGTACACCATCAGACCAGCTCTAAAACCTATAACCCCTAACACACATATACATGTACACCATCAGACCAGTTCTAAAGTCTATAACCCTTAACACACATATACATGTACACCATCAGACCAGTTCTAAAGTCTATAACCCCTAACACACATATACATGTACACCATCAGACCAGTTCTAAAACCTATAACCCCTAACACACATATACATGTATACCATCAGACCAGTTCTAAAATATATAACCCTTAACACACATATACATGTACACCATCATACTAGTTCTAAAATCTATAACCCCTAACACACATATACATGTACACCATCAGACCAGTTCTAAAACATATAACCCTAACACACATATATATGTACACCATCAGACCAGTTCTAAAGTCTATAACCCCTAACACACATATATATGTACACCATCAGACCAGTTCTAAAACCTATAACCCTAACACACATATATATGTACACCATCAGACCAGTTCTAAAGTCTATAACCCCTAACACACATATACATGTACACCATCAGACCAGTTCTAAAACCTATAACCCCTAACACACATATACATGTATACCATCAGACCAGTTCTAAAATCTATAACCCTTAACACACATATACATGTACACCATCAGACTAGTTCTAAAATCTATAACCCCTAACACACATATACATGTACACCATCAGACCAGTTCTAAAACATATAACCCTAACACACATATATATGTACACCATCAGACCAGTTCTAAAGTCTATAACCCCTAACACACATATACATGTACACCATCAGACCAGTTCTAAAGTCTATAACCCCTAACACACATATATATGTACACCATCAGACCAGTTCTAAAACCTATAACCCCTAACACACATATACATGTACACCATCAGACCAGTTCTAAAGTCTATAACCCCTAACACACATATACATGTACACCATCAGACCAGTTCTAAAGTCTATAACCCCTAATACACATATACATGTACACCATCAGACCAGTTCTAAAACCTATAACCCCTAACACACATATACATGTATTCCATCAGACCAGTTCTAAAATCTATAACCCTTAACACACATATACATGTACACCATCAGACTAGTTCTAAAATCTATAACCCCTAACACACATATACATGTACACCATCAGACCAGTTCTAAAACATATAACCCTAACACACATATATATGTACACCATTAGACCAGTTCTAAAGTCTATAACCCCTAACACACATATACATGTACACCATCAGACCAGTTCTAAAACCTATAACCCTAACACACATATATATGTACACCATCAGACCAGTTCTAAAGTCTATAACCCCTAACACATATATATATGTACACCATTAGACCAGTTCTAAAGTCTATAACCCCTAACACACATATATATGTACACCATCAGACCAGTTCTAAAGTCTATAACCCCTAACACACATATATATGTACACCATCAGACCAGTTCTAAAGTCTATAACCCCTAACACACATATATATGTACACCATCAGACCAGTTCTAAAGTCTATAACCCCTAACACACATATATATGTACACCATCAGACTAGTTCTAAAGTCTATAACCCCTAACACACATATACATGTACACCATCAGACCAGTTCTAAAACCTATAACCCTAACACACATATATATGTACACCATCAGACTAGTTCTAAAATCTATAACCCCTAACACACATATACATGTACACCATCAGACCAGTTCTAAAACATATAACCCTAACACACATATATATGTACACCATCAGACCAGTTCTAAAGTCTATAACCCCTAACACACATATACATGTACACCATCAGACCAGTTCTAAAGTCTATAACCCCTAACACACATATATATGTACACCATCAGACCAGTTCTAAAGTCTATAACCCCTAACACACATATATATGTACACCATCAGACTAGTTCTAAAGTCTATAACCCCTAAAACACATATACATGTACACCATCAGACCAGTTCTAAAACCTATAACCCCTAACACACATATACATGTACACCATCAGACCAGTTCTAAAACCTATAACCCCTAACACACATATACATGTACACCATCAGACTAGTTCTAAAATCTATAACCCCTAACACACATATACATGTACACCATCAGACCAGTTCTAAAACATATAACCCTAACACACATATATATGTACACCATCAGACCAGTTCTAAAATCTATAACCCCTAACACACATATATATGTACACCATCACACCAGTTCTAAAATCTATAACCCCTAACACACATATATATGTACACCATCAGACCAGTTCTAAAGTCTATAACCCCTAACACACATATATATGTACACCATCAGACCAGCTCTAAAACCTATAACCCCTAACACACATATACATGTACACCATCAGACCAGTTCTAAAGTCTATAACCCTTAACACACATATACATGTACACCATCAGACCAGTTCTAAAGTCTATAACCCCTAACACACATATACATGTACACCATCAGACCAGTTCTAAAACCTATAACCCCTAACACACATATACATGTATACCATCAGACCAGTTCTAAAATATATAACCCTTAACACACATATACATGTACACCATCATACTAGTTCTAAAATCTATAACCCCTAACACACATATACATGTACACCATCAGACCAGTTCTAAAACATATAACCCTAACACACATATATATGTACACCATCAGACCAGTTCTAAAGTCTATAACCCCTAACACACATATATATGTACACCATCAGACCAGTTCTAAAACCTATAACCCTAACACACATATATATGTACACCATCAGACCAGTTCTAAAGTCTATAACCCCTAACACACATATACATGTACACCATCAGACCAGTTCTAAAACCTATAACCCCTAACACACATATACATGTATACCATCAGACCAGTTCTAAAATCTATAACCCTTAACACACATATACATGTACACCATCAGACTAGTTCTAAAATCTATAACCCCTAACACACATATACATGTACACCATCAGACCAGTTCTAAAACATATAACCCTAACACACATATATATGTACACCATCAGACCAGTTCTAAAGTCTATAACCCCTAACACACATATACACGTACACCATCAGACCAGTTCTAAAGTCTATAACCCCTAACACACATATATATGTACACCATCAGACCAGTTCTAAAACCTATAACCCCTAACACACATATACATGTACACCATCAGACCAGTTCTAAAGTCTATAACCCCTAACACACATATACATGTACACCATCAGACCAGTTCTAAAGTCTATAACCCCTAATACACATATACATGTACACCATCAGACCAGTTCTAAAACCTATAACCCCTAACACACATATACATGTATTCCATCAGACCAGTTCTAAAATCTATAACCCTTAACACACATATACATGTACACCATCAGACTAGTTCTAAAATCTATAACCCCTAACACACATATACATGTACACCATCAGACCAGTTCTAAAACATATAACCCTAACACACATATATATGTACACCATTAGACCAGTTCTAAAGTCTATAACCCCTAACACACATATACATGTACACCATCAGACCAGTTCTAAAACCTATAACCCTAACACACATATATATGTACACCATCAGACCAGTTCTAAAGTCTATAACCCCTAACACATATATATATGTACACCATTAGACCAGTTCTAAAGTCTATAACCCCTAACACACATATATATGTACACCATCAGACCAGTTCTAAAGTCTATAACCCCTAACACACATATATATGTACACCATCAGACCAGTTCTAAAGTCTATAACCCCTAACACACATATATATGTACACCATCAGACCAGTTCTAAAGTCTATAACCCCTAACACACATATATATGTACACCATCAGACTAGTTCTAAAACCTATAACCCTAACACACATATATATGTACACCATCAGACTAGTTCTAAAATCTATAACCCCTAACACACATATACATGTACACCATCAGACCAGTTCTAAAACATATAACCCTAACACACATATATATGTACACCATCAGACCAGTTCTAAAGTCTATAACCCCTAACACACATATACATGTACACCATCAGACCAGTTCTAAAGTCTATAACCCCTAACACACATATATATGTACACCATCAGACCAGTTCTAAAGTCTATAACCCCTAACACACATATATATGTACACCATCAGACTAGTTCTAAAGTCTATAACCCCTAAAACACATATACATGTACACCATCAGACCAGTTCTAAAACCTATAACCCCTAACACACATATACATGTACACCATCAGACCAGTTCTAAAACCTATAACCCCTAACACACATATACATGTACACCATCAGACTAGTTCTAAAATCTATAACCCCTAACACACATATACATGTACACCATCAGACCAGTTCTAAAACATATAACCCTAACACACATATATATGTACACCATCAGACCAGTTCTAAAGTCTATAACCCCTAACACACATATATATGTACACCATCAGACCAGTTCTAAAATCTATAACCCTAACACACATATATATGTACACCATCAGACCAGTTCTAAAATCTATAACCCCTAACACACATATACATGTACACCATCAGACCAGTTCTAAAATCTACAACCCTTAACACACATATACATGTATACCATCACACCAGTTCTAAAGTCTATAACCCCTAACACACATATATATGTACACCATCAGACCAGTTCTAAAACCTATAACCCTAACACACATATATATGTACACCATCAGACTAGTTCTAAAACCTATAACCCCTAACACACATATATATGTACACCATCAGACCAGTTCTAAAGTCTATAACCCCTAACACACATATATATGTACACCATCAGACCAGTTCTAAAATCTATAACCCTAACACACATATATATGTACACCATCAGACCAGTTCTAAAATCTATAACCCTAACACACATATATATGTACACCATCAGACCAGTTCTAAAATCTATAACCCCTAACACACATATATATGTACACCATCAGACCAGTTCTAAAATCTACAACCCTAACACACATATATATGTACACCATCAGACCAGTTCTAAAACCTATAACCCTAACACACATATATATGTACACCATCAGACTAGTTCTAAAACCTATAACCCCTAACACACATATATATGTACACCATCAGACCAGTTCTAAAACCTATAACCCTAACACACATATATATGTACACCATCAGACCAGTTCTAAAGTCTATAATCCCTAACACACATATATATGTACACCATCAGACCAGTTCTAAAGTCTATAACCCCTAACACACATATATATGTACACCATCAGACCAGTTCTAAAATCTATAACCATTAACACACATATATATGTACACCACCAATCAGTTTCCAGGCATTTAAAAGAATGATATCATGTAAAAGACAAATAAGACTTGATATGAAGTGGTGATAGACACTGATATGATCACAGCTACAATACAACTAAAACCTGAAAAGATTATTTTTTTACTGTTTGATAAATATTCTTTTTTCACTGGACACACTAAAGAAATGCTGTGTCATCTGATGGAATCATGGAAGGGATCTATTTTTACTCACAAGCATAGAGACAATAAATATGAATTCCACTCACAATACAGATATTCTTGCTACATTTGACAGCCAAATGTTAATTCCTTTTCTATTTTTTTACCTTTCAAAATCAACAGCTGAAGCTGGTCGTACTCCTGTTAGTGACCTCTCAACCTTCAGTTTTGTCAGTAGGTACTTTCTTACAGTTTGTACATCTATAGGTAATTGTGGTTTGTGGTATTTGTCTAGAGCTGCCACTATCCTAGATTTGTACTCATTTTCACTGCTACATATCACAACTAATTTGTATTTAATTCCTAAAATGGAAAGATAATCAACTCCTTATTATTTTTTTTATCTTTGAAGCTATGTACTTCACAAATTAATTGATGTGATATTGTTTTCTCATATATAATAGGTATAAATTTTGCCATGTAGCTGCACTTAAAATTTGAGCTTATTATGGCATATGATAAAGCAGCAATACAAAATTAAAAGAATTTTCTGTTTTTGGTAATGGCCGCC
Organism: Bathymodiolus septemdierum; assembly: GCA_963383655.1. Taxonomy (NCBI): domain Eukaryota; kingdom Metazoa; phylum Mollusca; class Bivalvia; order Mytilida; family Modiolidae; genus Bathymodiolus; species Bathymodiolus septemdierum. The sequence goes on from OY726517.1 coordinate 136,949,031, forward strand.
ATCTTCAATGGAGAGTAGGACTGTTGGACACAGCTTTAAAAGGCGGCCATATAAGGACCATCCCAGCCAAATTTGGTTTAATTTGGCTTAGTGATGTGAAAGTTTATGACGTACGATGGACAGACCGATGACGGATGTCAACGGAAGGTGGACACCAATGATTGCAAAAGCTCACATGATCTTTGGCCAGGTGAGCTGAAAATACAGAACTACAGAACATACAAATTACAATATACAAGTTTTATATGTAATTTTACATGTAATAAAAAGCAAATTTTATACCTTTACTTTCAGCATTTTTCATAAGCCTCTCAAGAGTTCTCTCCCCTTTATCACTAACTTCATAATCTAACAGATCTGCATTCACCAAGCAATGAACTCTATTGTTGTCAGCAAACAAAGCCCTTCTCCAGAAGATTTCAATCTGAAATACCAATAAAAAATCATTAAGATAATCTTTTTTTTCTTAAAATGACAGAATTTCTTCTTCATTTGTCGGAAAAGAGTTCATCAAACGATATGTTTAAAATTATATGTATATATAATATGGGGTTATTGTGCATTTAAATTTAAAGCAATGAACTCTATTGTTGTCTGCAAACAAAGCTCTTCTCCAGAAGATTTCAATCTGAAATACCAATACAAAATTATTAACCCTAGCCATGCGGGTCCAGTCATATGACGGTTTTGATGTTGTCGTTCTTACTGCAGATACCATCATATGACGGTTTATTCCTGGAATTTGATCACCTCGTTTCAGAGGTGTATAGAGTTGAAATGAAGACTTGAAATGAATCTCTGAACAATATAAGTTGTGGATTGAATGTTAGTCTCTTGTAATTACCGAGTGTAACACATCCAGAAAGCTTTATGGTTTATTTTTAAACATATGTAAATAAACATCATGACATAACGAGGCTAAAAATATATGTGGGAATTCTGTGTAATTATTTATTGTTCCTGGTAAATTATAGTCCATGACATGGTTAATATAGAAAAAAGTGTTCCTTTTTTAATATAACAGCTTCGAATAAAGTAAAATATTTGACTGCATTAAAATGATTGCAAATAATTACGAGTACCATATTTTTTATTCCTGCGGAGATATCCCGCCTTTCATTGGTTGTCTAAAAATAACTTATTTAAAAATTATCGATTAAATTTTATTATTAATTTTCCCTAAATTTAATCATTCTTAAGAATCCAAAAATATGTTATTTGAAAATCAATTTCCCTTCTAAAAAGAGAACTGAATGCCGCTTTCGTTTCATGGTAAAATCGGAAATTCAATCAAAGTGCGAGAGGTGCCGAAAGAACGTAAGCAAATTGGACTCACAGACAGAGTGAAATAATGATTGCTAACATTTGAAATAAACTCTTTTTTGGTAATTTTTACTAATGAATATGACTTCATGATTTTATTCTTAAACGATCAATCTTATCAGACTGAGTTGTCATATCTCTGTTTGCTTAAAAAATCAACTACAACTTTCAAGATTTTAGCAGAAGAAAAACACAGATGTTTTAATGTCGTCTGCTTTATTCCCTTTCTCCATTATATTGAAAGTCATTCCTTCGTCTTTTTAAGCATTAAATATATAAAATGTACCGTATTAATCATCTATAAGTTTCTACTTTATTATTTGAAATGGTAACTGACTGTAGAATTAAATTACAGGAGGGAGGAGGGGTCTCTAAACCTTTTTTTGTGCTGACGAGATCGACAACATGGCTTCTGGTAATGACCAAACTATTCATGGAATATTTGCTGATAATGACAGTGTAAGTGAAGAAGAATTTGAAGGTTTTGGCCTTGATGATATTTATATTGATTTGAATAATGAAAACTCTAGGACAGACTTATTTGATTCTGAAAAATGGGGTGTAGGCAACAGACAGGATGAGGAACCATTAACTTTTTCTACAGATCCTGGAAGAAGAGTTCCATTACCAGAAACCACAACAGTTTCTGATTATTTTAACATATTTATGAAAGATGACGATTTTGAAGAGATTGCTACTGAGACAAATCGGTATGATGAAAAAAAAAATAAGGAAAACCGTGGAACATTTTCATGATTTAGAAAATGGCAAAACACTTGTGTATCAGAAATAAAATGCTACATTGCACTTATTCTGGCTATGGGGATAATTTCACAATCTGACATCAATGAATACTGGAGCACAGACCCGGTAACCTCTACTCCATTTTTTCCAGCATCTATGTCAAGAGATTGTTTTCTGTTAATTACATCATTTCTTCATCTGGCAAATAATGATGACTTAATTCCCCATGAAAACCCTGGATAAAACCCGCTATTTAAACTCTGATCTATTTTCAAACTATGACATTTCGCTTAAATTCTGCCTACACCCCCCATCAAAACATTTCATTAGACGAAGGAATGATTCTGTGGAGAAGAACTTATCTTTTCGTGTTTACAGTCCTGATAAACCTGTGAAATTTGGTATAAAGACATATATGGTTTCAGATTCTTCCAATGGCTATGTTTCAAAATTTAAACTGTACACTGGAAAGTCTTTAACAGGTCATAGCTTTAATGGGGCCACGTATGACTTAGCCATGTACATGATGAGAGGTTTCTTTGACAAAGGTTATATTCTGTATTGTGATAATTACTATACATCACCACAACTCTTTTGGGATCTATTTCAACTGGGAACATATTCGACAAAATTGTCGGGAAATACATCAAACATTAAAAGACAACCAACTCAGAAATCGTGGTGATATATTCGTTATGAATAATGGTCCATTAGAATGTTACAAATATCCTGATAGCAAACCAATTTATATGCTTTCAACAAAACATGGGTCTAGTCTATAAACCACTTCCAGAAGAAATCCAATTACTAATGAAATTATTCATAAACCAAATGTAGTTGCATATTATAATAAGTACATGGGTGAGGTTGATAGATCTGATCAAATGATCTCTTACACAAACAATGAATTAAAACATTCAAGTGGTGGAAAAATGGATTTTAGGAAATAATACCCTTGGTTGGTTTGATTTGGTTTGTGGTGCTAAATACCACTTTCAACAATATTTCAGTAATATCGTGGTGGTCAGTTTTATTGGTGGAGGTTACCGGGAGAAAACCACCAACCTGTCGCAAGTCACAGACAAACTTTACCACAAAATCATAATGTTGTATTGAGTACACCTCACCATGAACAGGGTTCAAACTTACAACAGTGGGTGGTGACAGACATACCATACGTTCACAACCACCCCTTCCAAAAATTTGGTTTATGGTATTTAATGCCACTTTCAACAATATTTCAGTTATATCATGGCGGTCAGCTTTATTGATGGAGGAAACCAGAATAACCGGAGGATACCAATGACCGGTCACAAGTCACTGACAAACTTGATCACATAATGTTGTATCCAAGTCCTCCTCACTATGAATGGGTTCAAATTCACAACTTTAGTGTCAATTGTGGTGATAGGCACTGATTGCATGGGTAGTTGTAAATCCAACTACCATATGATCACGACCATGACAGCCCCCAAAAATTAGAAAAATGCAAATCTAACAAATTGATAATAAATGTTCAATAAAGGAGACTATAATAGGATTTAAAATATTAAGTTTTAAATCCGGTTATCCGAAAGGTTCTAATTCTTTAGGTACATAGCGGTGTGTTGTCGTTTTTGTTGTAATTAGTTGGGTAGTTAGTTGTAGCTTGGTCATCGTTGCTACTTCCTTTTTAAATTCGCCATCAAAGAGTGAAAGATATCAAATTGATTTAAAAAGTGAAAGGACATCAAATAGCCAAAGTTTTAGTAATACGAGTATCATTTAGTGATTCAAAAGGGAACAAACATCAATGGATTTGATATTTACCTGTTTTTGCTATGGATGTTTTATTTTAAACATGATGTTTACACGATTCAAATTTGTCGTCAAATGATACTGTGTTCATACGTGTTACAAGTCTCGATCATTAACCGGTCACAGCGTGAATAGAGAATTATGCGTAGTTACATTATTTAAATATATTCATGGAGCCGCATCTGCAATTTAAGAAAATGTAAATTTGTGTACGATCTACGCACGAGATCAAACTTTCACAGTGGCCTGACCTAAGTTGTCGAAGTTTACACTTGCATTGGAAATGCATATAAATTGATGTAAATTCGTTCATGTTGGTAAAAAGACAGATTGCTTTGTTTATCATTTTGTTTTGATTATCTTTTTGTCTATGTGATTACTGTGATTAATTGATTACAATATGATTAATTGATAACATTGTGATTAGTTGATTGCATTTCAATTATCAGACCTATGAGGATGTTCAGTTATTTTAAATTTCATGTATTGCTTTCACCTGGCTACCAATTGATACACAATTGCATGATCGCACTCATGGAGTACATTACAAATTCCGAATACAGAAACACTTATTGTTCCTGTCTTGGTCACATGCAGTCACATTTAACCTACTGTTACCATGCTTATGTGATTATTGATTACCACATGGTTATCTGATTTCTTTGTTATTTCCTGTTAACTTTGAGGTGCATTGTGTGGTAGTTGTTCAATATTAAAAAACAGAATTTTTATACTTCTGCTTTGAGTTTCAGGTACATGTAATGTTGAGAGTCCACTAGAAAGCGGGTGCCAACTGCTGCAAGTATAGGTCAAGGTGTTTCCGCAAGGAAAAACGGTTATGAGGAGTAGTCCGCCAGCAGTTCTGTCCCGCCGCCAAGTACTGGTTTAGTTTCACAGCAGATTCCTGTAATTACGGCTGGACTAACTGTCCCACAGCCAAGTACTGGTTTAGATTGGCAGTGTGATGCAGGTAATATGCATGTAAATGAATTACCATTTGAAACTTGCAAAGCATCTGATGATATAACTAGAAATGTTGCTCAAAACATTAAACAAAAAATAATGTTAGGTGAATACGTAGATTTGTCTAGCCTTTTGTGTAATACTTTAACTAATGGGGGGAGACACACAATTTCAGTGTTTCAAGGTCGACTTTCAATCCAGCCTGTTGCATATAACATGATTATCAGATAAATTTCAGTATATAATGTGGTATATATACCGATGGTGGAGAAACATCATAAATCGGACAAATTTTAGTATATAATATGGTATACCGATGTGGCATATGACACGATTATTTGATAAATTTCAGTATATAACATGGTATACCGATGGTTGCGAAAACTTGGTTACCAGGGTTCATTGCTATACTCATTTATCTTTACCTTCATGGTCTGCAATAATCTGCGGTGGCCATATATATATTCATATTATATTCAAATGTTCAAAGTTGATATCTTAAATATATTATTCATGATCAAAGACATATCTTATATTCAAATGTTCAAAGTTGATATCTTAAATATATTATTCATGATCAAAGACATATCTTATATTCAAATGTTCAAAGTTGATATCTTAAATATATTATTCATGATCAAAGACATATCTTATATTCAAATGTTCAAAGTTGATATCTTAAATATATTATTCATGATCAAAGACATATCTTATATTCAAATGTTCAAAGTTGATATCTTAAATATATTATTCATGATCAAAGACATATCTTATATTCAAATGTTCAAAGTTGATATCTTAAATATATTATTCATGATCTTAAATTTATCTATTTGAAATATACATACTGTATTTGTATTTTTATGAAACATATTAAACACTGTGGCCAAATACTGCCAACCCTTAAACTATTTCTTGTATTGGAGCCTCAAGGATAACTAATATAACCACATAATTTCAATTAATGTAAATGGAAATTATAATGTTGTCAACTAATAAAGATAATAACAAAATTACTGAACACAAAGGCACTGGTCTGAAGGGAAAGACCTAAAACCATCGTCCATAAACAGACCAAATCGAAAATCCACAACCGGAAAACTGTAATGGCCCTGACTTGGTACAGGCTTTTCCAATGGAAAACCCGGATTGAATTGGTTTTTTCGGTGCTAAACCTGCTTCCACTATGTTAATAAGGTTTCAGCTATAACAATGAAGAGTAGTATTATCAACATTACAGGTAGGACATAGGTCAATGTCCTAATGATGCTAATTTAAACCTAAGGAAAAATCTTGCCTATTAGTTTCTTAGATGTATCTAATAAAATACTTGCTCATTGTCATGTACTTTTAAAAACAATTACATATAAAAATCTTCAGTACATTGTAAATGCAATAAGTGCACTAATTCTCTCTTTCATTGCAAAGGGAAAAAAATATTGTCACAAAAATAAACTAGAGGTGAGACAATTATAGAAATAAGAGTTACAGCAACCCCTATATAGTACCCGTTATATAAGTATCAAACTGATTTTTACACTTGTACTAGTAGTAAGTTGTCTTTCTAGTTTACAAATAAAATTGAATATTTCGAGTAAAAGGTTGATAGGAAACAAATATCACATCACACCTAAAATCATGAAGAAAGTGACATCCGATTCAATTATTCATCTAGTGAGTATTATAAAACATCTGAGTAGAAATTAATGAAATGTGTAATCAAGCTCTTTAAAACATTTCTTTAACATTTCTGATATTTTTTTTTAATTCTTGCTTTAAAATAATAAGCAAAAATGGGCTTGATTTGAAAATTTTTCATTTTTCACAAAAATTGGAGGGCAACTATGATAATATGTGTAAAACATTTTACATAATATTCTTGATATTTTTTTTCAAATCTTGCTTTAAAAATAATAATAAAAAAATGGGCTTGATTTGAACAATTTCATTTTTCACAAAAATTGGGGGCCATGATAATATGCGTAAAAACTTTCCTGATTTTTTTTTTTATAAAATGGGCTTGATTTTGAAAAATTTTCATTTTCAATTCTTGCTTTAAAAACATTTTATGAACATTCCTGATTTTTTTTTTAATTCTTGCTGTAAAAATATTTTTTTTTAAATGGCATTTATTTGAAAAAATTTCATTTTTCACAAAAATCTAGGGAAAAAAATATGTTGCCATGGCAACCATGATAAAATGTGTCTCGAAATTTTTTTAATTTTAAAGTATACTCAACTAACATCATTTCCTGTAAATATTGAAGTAATATCTACTATAGTCTCTAACATTGTTTCCCGTTTATTACGATAATTTCTCAAATCAAGATAGTTAAATTTTTACATTTTAAAGTTCGAGGTTTAACAATGTTAGAGATTGTTTCTCTAATGAACCACTAAAAATTTGTTTGATTCTTTTTCTCACTAATTTAACAAAATATATGGCCGTTTTCACTTTCTCAAATCGACGTTTAATGACGTCACTGACGTATACTTCAATTGACGTCACATCCGTTAAGGAATGTTTTTGAGGCAATGATGGAGAAGGGACAAGATTCCAGATGAGGGGTTCTTGATGACGGTACGGTTAATTACGGTTAATTAAACGATTTTATTGACACAATGACATTTTGCGAAACGTAACATTTTTACGGGAAAAGTAGCGTGAAATTCTTATCTCACCCACGGGTTGAGACATAATTGCATAATTGACCAATCAGCGACTGAGAACAAAGTGATCCACACGTTGATTATCGATTTCTTCTCACACGGGTTGAGAAGTGTGAAAATTGAACAAGAATTAGAGAAAAGAATTTTAACTACAGAGCAAAAACAAAAAAAATGATATATTTTGTGATATTTCTTCAAAACAATTCAGCATACAGGTAATATCTTGTGTATACAATTCAGCATGGTAGGGGTTAAGATACAGGGCTCTACAATGCGAACAAAACACTTGCAATTGCGAGTTACTTTTGTAAAATGCGAGTAAAAATTCTGTAATGATTGCCAAACGGCGATGACACCGGTTAAATCAACAGATCATGAAGCTGGCCTGTCTTATGGAACATCGATGGAAGTATAAGCCAAAATAGCGATGAAGGTTCGGGTTCTAAAGTTGAAAATCGTAAATTCCACGATGTCTGGAAGTTTGGAGTTTTTGTGGCTCACTTATGATTCCAGTAACAACGCTATGTATTGTGATATTTGCAGAAAGGCAGTCCCAGATATTGCTGGCAAAACCAAATTTGTTACTGGAAGAAAAAGCTTAAACGTGAAAGTCTTGTTTATCATAATAAAAGTCTGAAACATAAAAAAATGTTTATTAAATATGGTATCAGCAAATGCCCATTCCTCAACTAAGTATCTTCTGTCTCATTCAGGGCATTATTAATTATGTACAAATAAATACATATTAGAGTTATATAGTACGAATTTGTATCTTTATTAATCTGGCAAGTAACATATTTTTGTTGGCGAGTAAAAAATGCTTCCTTACTAGCCAGGGGCTATTGGGCCTTGGTATGAATTGTAGAGCCCTGAGATAGAAAATTGTTCACAAAATGACAGAATTTCTTCTTCATTTGTCTGAAAAGAGTTCATCAAACAAATGTTTAAAATAATATATATTTAAAATATGGGGTTATTGTGCATTTAAATTTTGATTTCACCTACTTTTTTAGAACATTGTTTATCCCCTACTTTTTTGAAAGTCTGACCTTAAAGTAAATATACAGCATGTACAATAAAACCTGTTTAAACCAAACCTCCTATGTTGATATTGGTGGAATTGTGGACCAATTAGACTTTCTTTTCATAATTTTGTGTTCTGAATAGACATGTGTTCGGTTTATACAAGTTAAATTAACAAAGATTAAAAAAATTTGGACTTTATTTAAAATTTGGATTCCTGTTTATTCAATGTTAGGTTTAGACAGGTATTTACCATATCCAGTGTAGTGTGTGGTGTACACAGAAGAACTTCATCAGACTGGGGTAAAGGTCTGTCATCTTCATGGCTGTATACTGTTAACACTGTGTTGTATATCTCACCTACAATATTGTGAAGTGAATTAAACAGGGGAAAAAGTAAACAAACTGCAATACAATAAAGTCAAAAAGAACAAAAACAGAAAAAAAATATCCCCCTCTACTAATAACCCCTCCCCATGAAATGTTTTATTTCACTACCACTCTCTTACAGAGCTTCAAATGTTCCCACATAATACTGTAAACCGAGAAATTTTCGCTCCGTGTTTTTTTTTGCGGTCGTCATATGTATTCGTGCTGTGTTGATTTCGTGTTTTGTGAAGTTGGAAAAAAATAAAATGTTGATCGTATTTCAAACAATTAAACAGTTACTTTTCACAACAATCGGATTCAAAGACGCAGTCATTTACATATAAATGTTAATGAAGTGAGTAGTAATCATCTATTTGATTTAAAAACATGTAGTATAAGCCATCATTGATGTAGACAATTTGCAGCCACTTGACTTAAAAGTTAACAAAATTTATAAGGATTTATTAAAATCAATGTTCCAGAACTGGTATGCAGACGAAATGGGAAAAAATCTACGTTTAAGTGTCGTCAAACCGTTACATGCAAGTTGGCTTGTCAAAACACACAAACAATTGAAAGAGAAAACTGATCTCATTAAGAGTGCCTTTGTTGCCGCAGGGATTACCTGTAACCGTTAATTGACCATTTTATGACAGAGTGACCATGACTTGATTGACAGGTGTTATTGATTGAATGTTTGTGTAATATCGCTGAAAATGTTTTTAAATGATGTAAATAATAAAGTATTTAACTGTTTTACATTATTTGTTGCTAATATAATCAAATGTACAACACTCACTAAAATACACAAAAGCATGGTCGTATCTGTCGGCTGTTTATATTAGTGGAAAGGTCAGTCGTATGTCCAATATGGTTGTCTTTGTCCGTCTGTCAGGAAAAACTGTTGTCATTTGTTTACATCTCTTTGAAGGCTCGCTTACTGTGAATATTTCGCAGTAGTTTTATTTTCGTGGAAGAAAGCTTACCGCGAAAATAAAACCCCTGCGAATATTTCCCGGTTTACAGTAGTACACAGTAGTACCCTCTTATATAAGACCATTCATTCTGCAGTGTAAAAGTGTCTTCTCTTGAGGGAGACAATTTGGTAGTATTTATCTGTGTATATGAAATTTGACCTGATAAGAGGGGTGGCCTTTGATGAGAGTGGCCTTATAAGAAGGGTTAGGGTTATGGTGTTTAACGCAACTTTCAATAATATTTCAGCTATATCTTGGCGGTCAGTTTTATTGGTGGAGGAAAAAGGAGAATCAAGTACACCTCGCGTTATTGGTGATAGGCACTTGATTGCATAGGTAGTTGTAAATCCAGCTAATATACGACCACGACCACGACGGCCCCTTCTTATAAGAAGGGAACTACTACAGGTTTCAATGAAATGATTAGAAAAGGACCTCATTTCTCATAAAGATTCATAACTAGAACTTTGCTCAATACTGTTGGGACCCATTATACCCTGCCACATTTTTGTCCCTGTCCTAAGCCAGAACCAGGAATTCCAATGTCATATGTGTTGGTATTTTTTGTGTTCAATACTTTGAAGTGAGAGGTAGTTGTAATTTTTGTTGATATTGGTAGAATTGTTGACTATCACTGATTAAACTTTCTTTTCATAATACACTGTACACCTAATTCGCTTAGTAACACAATGCATACCTCCTTGAGTGAGCGAGTGATTGTTGCTCAACATCAACTCAGCAATTTTTCACCTATATCATGACGAGAACAAGTTAATTTTCAGTGAGATGATGATGAGGTCCACTTTGCACTACATCAACACGCTGAGTTGGATTTTTATAGTGCTAGCTCACTGAAACAACAGTCTGCGGATGAACATATCGTCCCACTCTGACACATTGTCCTGATTCCAAGCCAACCAGTCTTTGCTCTTTCTCCTTAATGCTGGGTACTTAGCAGAGAAGCAACAAATACCAATTTTATAGACATTGGTTTGACCCGATCGGGACTCAAACCCACGATCTACCACTTTCGAGGTTTGCACGCTAACTATTACAACACCGATGCTGTTCATACCTTCTTGATCAAATAAATAAGCTTACTTTGGGGACATATTATAAGGTTTGGTTCTCCTGGTGTGAAGCTGGGTAAAAATGTCCTATCTACAACAAATTGTTCTGAAATAAAAGAAAATATGTATTATTAAACGTCAATCAATCAATCAATGTATTATTATGATGGATGCAAATTCTTTGATGATTTTAAAAATGTACTCGTAACTATATGAGGTATCACCTTGTACACATCAATGTATTGCAAAGGGCATTACTAATAATGGTTTCTAAGGAGATTATTTTTGTATTTGTATTTCAGCCAATCAGAGACTATGTATTACCTCCTGTAGTGGCCATATTACATACTGCATTGAAACACAACTGAATTTTTTATCAAATGATCATTCATTCAAAATTCCGTTTGGTTCAAATGACCTCGACAGTTTTTTCATATTTCAGCCAATCAGATTCTATGACACGATCAGGGCCTGAACCACGATCTACAACACTGATGCCGTTGTGTATATAAAAGACATTCAAGGGAACTTGAAAAAGTGCCCTTTATGAGCAGTTGCACTAAACATACAGGTTACAATTATATGCACTATAAATTAATGTGAAAAATGAGGCTGCCCTTTATAGACAGTGATTTGATATTTTGAGGTGCACTTTAAGGCAGGTTTGACTGTATACAAATATGTACCTTGTTCAGCAAGTCTATTCAGAATCAATCCAAGATGTTCAACACTTAAATAGTCTGATACACTTGAAGATATTGAGTTGAGGAAAGTTTCCCATAAATCTTCTAATGCTTTGATCAACTTGTCAACGGTATTGTCCCTGTACAAAGAAAAAGAATTAATAACATGAAACTTTATCAACTTGTCAACGGTATTCTCCCTGTACAAAGAAAAAGAATTAAAACATGAAACTTTATCAACTTGTCAACAGAATTCTCACTGTTCAATTAAAAAAATAATGAAAGTACAAAAAGCAGATTAACAGATTCAATATAAATGGTTTAAATATAAATCATCAGTAATATTAAGTACATTTTCAAATATATACACTTTATAAATTTGAACAATTCCGGATTGATATATAAACATCATAAATTTGAACAATTATAAATTGATATAAGAACTTTGTCATATTTTAATAAAATCAGCAATTTATTTTTTATGCTTTTGGCAAAGTCAATGGAAACAATTTTAACAGGAACCTCATATCATCATTGTTTGTAAAATAAGTTCAGTAGATCATAAATATATTCTTTCTAATTCCTGACATCATTTTGTTATTGAAAATTTACTGCAAAATGTAATCCTATAAATTACAACAAAGCAAAAAGCTTAATTTCCTTTAAGGAACCGTCATGGACGTTATCCTATGAATGTTATATTTACATCCACCCATGCTTTAAGGAGCCGTCATGGACGTTATCCTATGGATGTTATATTTACATCCACCCATGCAATTGGCTCCTATCAATGCTAAAGTTTTGAGTTTGATTCCTGCACAAGGCGAGGTGTATTCAATACATTTTTACTTTACTCGATACAGAGACTTGCAGAAGTTTTGTAGTTTTTTCCGTTGGTTTCCTAACGCAATAATACTGACCACCACGAGAAAACTGAAATACTATTCAAAGTGGCGTTAAACACCTATAACTCTACATAACTTTTTCATTACTATTTAGATGTACTATATACCAATAAAGATATCTCAAAGAAAAACCTGTAATATACATCTGCATTTTATTCATATTTTACATTCTAATGCAGTTGTTTAATATTCCTGGTTTGTGATTGGACAATGCTGTAAATTTCACGGTATCAATTCCACGGTTGAAAAATCATGAGATATTTTTAGAATTTTAGCCGATTACTGATTACGTCATCTTGTCAATAATGTGACAATGCACATGATTACATTAAAATGGAGATAACTGTATTGTAATTGAAAATTTCACGGCATCAATTGCCGATTTAATAGTGTAATTTTCACGGTATCAATTCCACAGTAACTGATTACTGCTTACGTCATTTTGTCAATAAGGCGGCAATACACATGATTGCGTTAGAATGGAGATACCTGTATTGTATTTGAAAAATTCACAGCATCAATTGTCGATTTCATGGTCGGAAATATCCATTTACTGGATCCACTAACGCGTCGCCAGTAAACTCAATTTACGACCATCAAATCTCCAATTGATTCCATGAAATTTTCAAATACAATACAGTTATCTTCTAATTCACCTCATTCTATTTTAAAATGTAGCAATTTTAGTAATTAAAAAAATATATGTTTTTTTTGTAATGACTGGCATCTTGGATGGAAGTTTGTCTGGAAGAGATAATTTAAAATGGAGATCATCCAAAGACTTTCACAGCCAAATTTTGTTTAATTGTCACATTGGTTTCAGATGAGAAAATTAAAATATGAAAAATCAGTAACGCACCAAAGGTGCGAAAGCCGAGTTGCGAACATGTGGATGGACAATGTGACCTTGACCTTTGACCTATAAACCTCAATATCAATAGGCTTCCTCCTCTCACCATCAGGCATGTGTGTACCAAGATTCATTTAGATCCAACATTTCGTTCTTAAGATATCGTGCGGAAACAAAAAAAGTATCTAATTTTTGTTATATTTTTAGAAGTTGTGACCTTGACCTTTGACCTACAAACCTCAATATCAATAGGCTTCCTCCTTTCACCATCAGGCATGTGTTTACCAAGATTCATTTAGATCCAACATTTCGTTCTTAAGATATTGTGCGGAAACAAAAAAAGTATCTAATTTTTGTTCTATTTTTAGAAGTTGTGACCTTGACCTTTGACCTACAATCCTCAATATCAATGGGCTTCCTCCTATCATCATCAGGCATGTGTGTACCAAGATTCATTTAGATCCAACATTTCGTTCTTAAGATGTCGTGCAGAAATAAAACAAGTATCTAATTTTTGTTCTATTTTTAGAAGTTGTGACCTTGACCTTTGTCCTACAAACCTCAATATTGATAAACTTCCTCCTCTCACCCCTTGGCATGTGTGTACCAAGTTTCATTTAGATCAGACATTTCATTCTTAAGATATTGTGCGGAAACGATTGTGCCGCCCGGACGCCATTCATCATATCATAAGCCAACTTGACCTTTGTCCTACGATCCTCAATATCAATAGGCTTCCTCCTCTCACCACCTGGCATGTGTGTACCAAGTTTCATTTAGATCAGACATTTCATTCTTAAGATAGTGTGCGGAAACGATTGTGCCGCCTGGACGCCCGGATGCCATTCATCATATTATAAGCCGAACTCGACTTCGTCGCGTCGCAACTCGGCTAAAAATTAACAACTGTGACAGATGATAAACACTACATTGTGCTATATGCCCATAAACAGTGAATCCTGTCTAAACCTAACCACCTTAGAACCAATTTTTGTGTTCGGAATAGATAGGTGTTTGGTTTATACAGGTTAATTAACAAAGATATCCAACAATACAACTTTATTTCAAGTTTCTTCTATACAGGATACCGGTTTATTTAGGGTTTGGTGTAAACAGGATTATTTACAAAAATTTCCTACAATACCAGTTTAAAATTTCTTCTATACAGGAAACCTATTTATTCAGGATTCGGTGTAAACAGGTTTATAATACCAGTTTAAAGTTTCTTTTATACAGGATGTCTGTTTATTCAGGGTTCTGTTTAAACAGGTTAATTAACAAAGTTTTCCTACAATACAACTTTATTTAAAGTTTGTTTTACACAGGAAACCTATTTATTCAGGATTTGGTGTAAATAGGTTTATAATACCAGTTTAAAGTTTCTTCTATACAGGATACCGGTTTATTCGGAATTCTGTTTAGACAGGTTTCTCTGTATTAATCCCTATTCCATGTCAGATATATCATAAATTTCATTGAAAGTGGTGCTAAACACCATAAACCTAAACCTAAATTTCATCTACACTCATTTACTAAAACTTTTAACTAGAGGCTCAGTGGGCTGAGCCTGTGTCGCTCACCTTCATCTACACTCATTTACTAAAACTTTTAACTAGAGGCTCAGTGGGCTGAGCCTGTGTCGCTCACCTTCATCTACACTCATTTACTAAAACTTTTAACTAGAGGCTCAGTGGGCTGAGCCTGTGTCGCTCACCTTCATCTACACTCATTTACTAAAACTTTTAACTAGAGGCTCAGTGTGCTGAGCCTGTGTCGCTCACCTTCATCTACACTCATTTACTAAAACTTTTAACTAGAGGCTCAGTGGGCTGAGCCTGTGTCGCTCACCTTCATCTACACTCATTTACTAAAACTTTTAACTAGAGGCTCAGTGGGCTGAGCCTGTGTCGCTCACCTTCATCTACACTCATTTACTAAAACTTTTAACTAGAGGCTCAGTGGGCTGAGCCTGTGTCGCTCACCTTCATCTACACTCATTTACTAAAACCTTTAACTAGAGGCTCAGTGGGCTGGGCCTGTGTCGCTCACCTTCATCTACACTCATTTACTAAAACTTTAAACTAGAGGCTCAGTGGGCTGAGCCTGTGTCGCTCACCTTCATCTACACTCATTTACTAAAACTTTAAACTAGAGGCTCAGTGGGCTGAGCCTGTGTCGCTCACCTTCATCTACACTCATTTACTAAAACTTTTAACTAGAGGCTCAGTGGGCTGAGCCTGTGTCGCTCACCTTCATCTACACTCATTTACTAAAACTTTTAACTAGAGGCTCAGTGGGCTGAGCCTGTATCACTCACCTTTCATTCTGCTTTGAGGAAACTTAATACAGAACCTTCCATAGGTGCTTCCCACCAAATTTCTGTTCATTTTGGCATAACAGTTTCAGAGAAGAAGATTTTTAGAAATTGACCAATCTAAAACAAGAATTGCCTGTGGCAGCCATGTTTGTTAATGGATCAAAATGAAATGAGCAATCTCTATAGAGGACTTTCCATAGATGCTTCTTATCAAGTTTCATATCATTTGGCCAAGTGGCTTCAGAAGAAAAGCTGTTTCAGAAATCGACCAATAAGAAACAAGAATTACCTATTATGGCCATGTTTGTTAACGGATCAAAACGGAATGAGCAATTCCCATAGAGAACCTTCCATAAATGCTTCCTACCATGTTTCAGAGTAGAAGATTTTTAGAAATTGACCAATCAGAAACAATAATTGCCTGTGGCGGCCATGTTAGTTAATGATCGGGACAAAATGAGCAATTCTTATAGAGAACCTTCCATAGATGCTTCCTACCAAGTTTCTGTTCATTTGGCAAAGCGGTTTCAGAGAAGAATATTTTTAGAAATTGACCAATTAAAAACAAGAATTGCCTGTGGCAGCCATATTTGTTAATGCATCGGGACGAAATGAGCAGTCTTTATATAGGACCTCCCATAGATGCATCCTACCAAGTTTCGGTTCATTTGGCAAAGCGGTTTCAGAGGAGAAGATTTTTTAGAAATCATCCAATCAGAAACAAGAATTGTCTATGGTGGCCATATTTGTAAACGGATCGGGATGAAATGAGCAATCACAACAGAGGACTTTCCATAGATGCTTCCTACCAAGTTTCAGTTCATTTGGCCAAACGGTTTCAGAGGAGAAGAATCTAATTTTTTCAATAGTTTTCTATTTTTTACTGATTTTTTTCACTAATTTTCAAGTTTGAGAAGTGGCAACGGCCATGTTTGATGGCAGTCGGGGTCATCATTCATGGTCTGAAAAAGAATTATATATGCATTGTTCCTTTATAGATTGGTAGCAACATTGGCTCTTTACAATATTTAAAGAATTAAAAACAATAAAAAAAAAAAAAAAAATTTGTAACGATAGCAGCCATTTTTCATAAGCGACCAGGGTTAGCAACCATAAGTCTGAAAGTGGATCATATATGCGTCATTTCCATAAAGTTTGGTGGCAACTGGCTTTTTATCGGATTTTAAAATATGTTTTTTGACAATAATTTTCTATTTTTTGTAACAGTGACGGCCACGTTGGATGACAGCCGGAGGTCTTCAATCAAAATTTTGAAAGAAGACCACATATGCATTCCTTCCATATGGTTTGATTGCATTTAACTCTTTCCAGGATATTAAAATAATTTGTTAATGAATTTTTTCACTAATTTTCAATTTATAGTAACGATGGTGGCCATGTTTGATGGGGAATGGGGTCCTCAACCATAATTCTGAAAGAATATTACATATGTATCAAATTTAATTGCAATATACTCTAAAGGATTTTTCTGGATTTTTTAATTTATTTTTTTGCTGGTTTTACCCCATATGTTCTATTTATAGACATGGCGGCCATGATGGTTGGTCGGCAGGTCATCAGACATATCTTTTAAAGGGAACCCCCTAAGGATGATTCAGGCCAAGTTTGGTTTAAATTGGCCCAGTGGTTTCAGAGGAGAAGATTTTTTTAAAAGTTTACCAACGGACGCCAAGTGATGGCAATAGCTCATACAGGTGAGCAAAAAATTGCAGTGTATGTAGATCTTGACAGGCTGAACATGTTTGCAGTTTAAACTTAACATCTATCTCTTATAGTTTTTGAAATAAAGGACGAAAAGTATTAACATTTTGAAAATTTGATGAAAAAAGAGCACTAACTCCAAAACAGGTAATGGAATTTACTTCAAAATTGCAGGGTAGGTAGATCTTGACATGCTGCACATTTTTTCAATTTAAACTTAACATCTATCTCTTATAGTTTTTGAAATATAAGACGAAAAGTATTAAAATTTTTAAAATGTGATGAAAAAAGGGCAATAACTCCAAGATGGGTAATCAGATTTACTTCAAAATTGCAGGGTAAGTAGATCTTGACATGCTGAACATGTTTGCCATTTAAACTTAACATCTATCTCTTATAGTTTTTGAAATAAAGGACGAAAAGTATTAACATTTTGAAAATTTGATGAAAAAAAGGAAATAACTCCAAAATGGGTAAATGGGATTTACTTCACAATTGCAGGGTAGGTAGATCTTGACATGCTGCACATTTTTGCAAGTTAAACTTAACATATATCTCTTATAGTTTTTGAAATATAAGACGAAAAGTATTAAAATTAAAAAAAAAATTGATGAAAAAAGGGCAATAACTCCAAAATGGGTAATCATATTTACTTCAAAATTGCAGTGTAGGTGGATCTTGCTGTGCTGATCATTTGTATCCTATGTCAGATTTCTGTTTTTATTAACGGTTTTTGAGTTATTACCCAAAAACTGCAATTTTACCCCTATGTTCTATTTATAGACATGGCGGCCATGATGGTTGGTCGGCAGGGTCATCGGACATAACTTTTAAAGGGAACCCCCTAAGGATGATTCAGGCCAAGTTTGGTTTAAATTGGCCCAGTGGTTTCAGAGGAGAAGATTTTTTTTAAAGTTTACCGACGGACGCCGGACGCCAAGTTATGGCAATACCTCACATGACCCTTTGGGTCAGGTGAGCTAAAAACAAATTCTATGTTAGTCTGTTATCGTTCAAACAGCTAATAAATGTTAAATACTTTGCTTCAATGCCAAGTTGGCTGACAAGATTTGCCGTAACGGATGACAATGATTGACCATTCTTAGTCCATCCTGCAAATGCAATTTCAGGCTCTTGTTCTGTCTCAGAAGAAGGTTCATTGTCTTCTTCTGTTGGGATAAAAGATTCTTCGTTATCCATACACCATACCAGTCCTGGAAAATGAAAAAAAATAATATCACAAATGTCACTAATACATGTATTAGGCCTATTGGAATTTGTAAAAACTAATTATTTTGGTTTTAAACAAACACACTGTATTTTTTCAAATGTAAGTCTACAATACTTTTTTTTAACTTTGAGATTTTTTATTCTTACAAAAATAATGTAATGGAAAATACATGCATACAGACAAAATTTAGAGTCCACATAGTCTTACTGGTAAGCAAAATATGCTATGTTTAAATTGGTTTTTGCATAAAATGTTTCTGAGAAACTAAAATAACTATTATGCATAATTTATATTTCATATCACAGTGAGATCTCTTCATGTTAAGTTAAAAAGACCAACAATTTTCCTTAAAAAATAATTGTCGATTCAAATTATCTCAGGTAAGCAAAGCATATTACAATTAAACCTGTATTAAGAGGTCACCTTGTGGGACAAAGAAAAAGTGGCTATATAAGACAGGTGAGCTCTTAAGAGAGGTTCAATCAATAGGAAATTTTCAATGACGGGACAAGAAATATGTGACCGTTTAAAACAGGTGACTGCTTTATAGAGGTGAACGTGTGCAAGTTTGACTATACTTATACAAAGGGACCATAATTTGACTTTTACGTTTCACAGCTTGAGATAACAATGTTTAACTATTTATCTACATACCGTCATCAATCTCATCTGGAGAAACATGTTTTAAGGCCTCTCTTGACAATTCTATTGGATAAGATTTCGTCATGACTTCCAAAAACTTAGCGATTTTGACACCATCAGCTTCATTCTCCGTCTCCATTTCAGCTTGTTCTTGTTCTTCTTCCTCCATCATTTCCTCTCTCATTAAATCTAATTTGTCAACATCAGATTTGGCAGCATACATAGCTTTGATTAAATCTTCCCTGGTACAGCCCTGTTTTACAGCAGACAACATAGGATAGATCAGTAAAGATGGCTCGACGTCTGACCCAATTTTCACCAGTTCTTGTTGAAGTACAACCATTTGGTCCACCGTGAAGAAATTCAAGAGATAATACTTTTCTCTTCTGTCATCAATATAATCTAGCCATTTTCTGTGACATTGTTCTAAAAACTTGGCTATTTTTGGAATGATTGCACTGACATCTTCATTTTCTTCATCTTTTCTGCCTTTTAAAGTATGCTTCTCTTCACCGAATCCAAAATTGATGAAGGCACAAGCATACCTTGTCTTGTCACATAATAATTTAACATGCCATTGTGAGAACAAGACACATCCTTCTGTAACAAGCTTAGTGTAGATGTTACCAAGTCTTACAACTGAATCTAAGATCTGTAATAGTAATAGTATATCATAAACAGTGAAAAAAAGATGGAAAAATGTATCCATAGGACACAGATGCCCCCGCTTCCAGTTAAAGTAAACAGGTATTTTTCGGCATATCAAGTGCCATAACTCCCGAATGGAAAAAGTGGTAATGTCTGAAATCAAACTTGACCTTCCTTTTATGGCCTCTGACCTTGTGTATAATTTCAAATTATTTACTTAAGGGGAACTTATATTAAGTTATTGAGCGGAAACCATGTGAGACGTATGGGCATGGGTAAAACTTAATGCCCTCGCACACTTAGTGGTGGGGGCATTACCAGAACCATTATGGACACCATAATCTCTTATCTGTTGGGTTTTTGACCAATAAAATTTGCACTAATATGTCTGACTATTTGTGTTTATCACAACTTTCAGCACAATTTTTTTTAGCCATATCCAGACTATCAGACTTATTTTTGGATGAATACAAACTAATCTGTGAAATGGGCATAATTATGGGTATATATCTGCAAACCTTAACACTTGGGGTTGGTATTCGGGTGTAAACTCACGTCTGTGGTTTTAGACGTCTGGGTCTGCGTGTAGTATGAAGTCATGACCTTAGCCAATCATCAGCCAAGGTTCCTTGAATGTTTCTGGATAGAAAGTTTAAGCACAGAAATCATAAATTTACCATTTTTCAATTAATTTTGGGGTGTAACTCTAGAATCATAATAGAAATAAAAACCAAATTTGAATCTGACTTGTGTATTGTGTACAAAAACATTTTTACAAATTTCAACACATTTGGTCAATGAAAACCAAAGTTAGAGAACAGAAACAACTAGAGGCTCCCAGGAGCCTGTAATCGCTCACCTGGTTTTCAATTTGACATCTAAAGTTGATAGAAAATGGGGGTGTTACACATAATTTTGAAAGTGGGCCACCCAAAGATCATTTCAACTCAAATTTCTGAGCAAAAGATTTAGATGTGATTTTTATCTCATAATATTCCTAAATGGAATAAACTGGCTGAAAAAATTTCACAGATAAACCCAGAATATATACTAAACTACTCATTGCCATGTAGGTGCACCTAAAATTTGAGCTCATTTTGACTTATACTAAAGCAGCAATGGACAATTGAAGAAATTTCTATTTTTAGTAACAGCAGCCATCTTGAATGGAGGGGCTGTCAGACATAATTTTGAAAGGGACCCACCCAAGAACCATCCATGCCAGGTTTGGTTTAATTCGCTTCAGGGGTTTCAGAGGAGAAGATTTAAATGTGAAAGTTTACGACGGACGGACGGACGCCAAGTGATGGCAAAAGCTCACATGGCCTTTGGCCAGGTGAGCTAAAAATGGGACGAACAGAGAGACAGAAAAATGATTATGGGTTACATTCTCAATGCCCTATCCTCTTATGATAAGGTCATTAATAACGCTCCAGAATTTTTTTGGTGAAAAGAATTGCATTAATATAAATATTCATTGAGCGTGCACATCATTTTGAGATTTCTAGATTGGAAACATTAATAATAAAGTAAAAAGTTAAAATATGCCCATGATTTATTAACCAAAAACATACTTTTGTAACAATTTCACAATGATTGTCCACAAATAATTAGATGGTTGGTTTCGTTTGGTTTATGGTGTTTAATGCCACTTTCAACACTATTTCAGTTATATTGTGGGGGTCAGTTTTATTGATGGAGGAAACCAGAGAAAACCACTGACCTTGTCACTGACAAACCTTATCACATAATATTGTATCGAGTACACTTTGCCTGAGCAGGGTTCGAACTCATAACGTTAGTGGTGATAGGCACTGAATGTATAGGTAGTTCAAGAAATAATTAGATGATAAAATTTCAGAACTTCATCCTATTTTCCTATTGATGTGATTTACACTTCATAAATATAATTTTTGCTAAACATAAACACCAAAATTAAAACATTTTTCAAATTCATGCACTTTTCCGTAATCTTTTCCTTTCTTAATTTTGAAAATACAGTCAAATTTATATATAAAGGGTACTCAAGGGAACTTGAAAATGTGCCCTTTATGAGCAGTTTCCCTTTATATACAGGTTAATACTACATGCAGTATTCATTAATAGGGAAATGAGGCTGCCTTTTATAGACAGTGATTTGTTATATAGAGGTTCCATTTAAGACATGTTTGACTATACACACGAATAAGTAGAAAAACTAGAGGCTCAGTGGGTTGAGCCTGTGTCGCTCACCTTTCATTCTGCTTTGAGGAAACTTAATACAGAACCTTCCATACATGTAGATGCTTCCTACCAAGTTTCGGTTCATATGACTAAGCAGCTTCAAAGGAGAAGATTTTTTAGAAATCGACCAATCAGAAACAAGAATTGCATGTGGTGGCCATGTTTGCTAACCGATCGGGACGAAATGAGCAATCTTCATAGAGGACATTCCATAGATGATTCCTACCAAGTTTCGGTTCATTTGGCCAAGCATTTTCAGAGGAGAAGATTTTTTCAAATCGGCCAATCAGAAACAAGAATTGCCTGTGGTGGCCATGTTTGGTAATGGATCATAACAAAATGTGCACTCTTTAGAGAGTACCTTCCATAGATGCTTCCTACCAAGTTTCAGTTCATTTGGCTGAGGGTTTTCAGAGGAGAAGATTAAAATGTGAAAAGTAAACGGATGACAGACTACAGAGGACGAACACCAAGTGGTGGCAAAAGCTCATATTGCCTTTGGCAAGGTTTGCCAAAAAGAATATTAAAATGTGAATACCTACTTGTAATGTATAGAATAAACATGTTATACTATATCAGCATTAGTTAATTTCTAAGGGAGATAATGGCAAGAGTTATCTTTCTTTTAACAGTTTAGGCAAGAGTTATCTTTCTTTTAACAGAGGAGAAGACTTTTAAAAAATTAATCAATCAGAAACAAGAATTGCCTGTGGCGGTCATGTTTGTTAACCGATCATGACAGAATGAGCAATCTTTATAGAGGATCTTCCATAGATGCTTCCTACCAAGCTTCGGTTCATTTGGCCAAGCGGTTTCAGAGGAGAAGATTTTTTAAATTCGGCCAATCAGAAACAAGAATTGCCTATGGCGGACATGTTTGTTAATGGATCGGGACAAAATGTACAATATTTAGAGAGGACCTTCTATAGATGCTTCCTACCAAGTTTCAGTTCATTTGGCTGAGGGATTTCAGAGGGGAAGATTAAAATGTGAAAAGTTAACGGACGACAGACGCCAAGTGATGGCAAAAGCTCACATTGCCTTTGGCAAGGTGAGCTAAAAATTGGATGTTGTCGACTGAAGCCATGAGCAAAAATAGTAAACAACACAAATTGTATATTCAATGCAAAATTAAACATACCAGCATAAATCTATCAACATCATCTTTGCCTTTCTCAGCTTTGCCAGCCACTAACATCAGACGTGATTGTAGGTCATGCAGTTGTTCATACTTGTATTGGTTTCTCTGCAAACGTTGTCCTTCTGTTTCCGTAACTCTCAATTCCAGTACATTTGACAAGGTCTGCGAAAAAGTATAAAATATAGAATGAGTAATTACCGGTAAGAAATAATTCAACCAAGTCTTGATTTGCTAATATATTTTAAAGGCATACAGTAGCTCAAATTGATTTTTTTTTGCTTATATTAAAAGTTGCCAATATTCGATGTTTTATACTAATAAAATGTTCTGAACAAGAAGCCAGGTTTAAAAAATATGCTATAATGTCGTAATTAGTGAAAAGAATTCGAATGTCTGTTGGTAAAATCGCCATTAACACACCTAATTATAAGTCGGTTGATTTTCCGAAGTTTGCCGGACACTGATAACTGCTATAAATAACCAGGAAGCATGCTTTTCATGTAAATTCGTTATAATTAATATAATTTAAGAAATATATATATGAAATTGGATCTGGGGTAATCAGTTAATATTATATAATGGTAGTTAGTAAGAATGACACTTAAAATCTGAAATATGTGATGTAATCAATAAAAACAAACCCAAACTCTGCAAAGGGGCCTAAAAAACGACGATGCAATTCTACTGTCAAAATACGATTCGGCCGTAAAAAGATACTAAATAATGCTTACCGTATACGTGTTGAAAAATGGAGTAGGTCGGTATAACACTTTTTTTTTTCAATTTTACACGAAGCTTGATAAATCCTCATATTTGTGTCGTTTTCGTCAATATTTTTGTTTGTGTCATACATGTGCTTTTCCTTCCGCAAATAATTTTGCACATGCGCAAACACTTTACCGAATAGGTTCACTTTGTATGTCACGGAATATATGAATAATACAATAATGATATGCGGGTATACAATGAATGTTTTACTGGAAGCAAGAAAATCAAACAGCGACGTGTTTCCTTCGTTCTAGGCTATTTACGATGATATAATGAAAAATTTCAACTGCAATTAGCATAAAACAACTTTTAATAAAAAAAAAATAAATCAATTTGAGCTACTGTATGCCTTTAACATGGGTAACATTATTTTTCGTAAAAAAATATTATCTCCGAGTGACTGCGAGAGATAATAAGGCTTCTATGGATTATTTTGGGTCTAATAGAAAAAAATCTAACAGATATTTTTAAGCATAAGACAGTATCATAGGATATGAGAAATGCATCTTACAAAATTCATTAACTTTCATGTTCACAGTCATTTTTTTTTCTGTATAGAAAATACCCGGAGTTGCAATTAAGGTACTGACATTTTCTAATTTGATGGCATTTCAATTTTATCGACTAAAACAAGTAAAATGCAGGAAAAAATAATAAAATAATTCTGCAACCAGGTGTCAATGAACATTTCAATGTTTGTATGCACCATGGTCCTGTATAAATACATGAAATCACTCAGAAATGATGTAGGTTTGTCTTGGTTTGGTTTATGGTGTTTAACACTTACTTCCAACAATATTTCAGTTATACCAGGAGTACCCGGAGAAAACCACCGACCTGTTGCAAGTCACTGAGAAACTTTATCACATAATGTTGTATGGAGTACACCTCGCCATGAATGGGGTTTGATAGGCACTGATTGCACAGATAGTTGTAAATCCAACTACAGACGATCACAGCGTCCCCAAGGAATGATGTACATAATTTCTACGACAAACTGAGGTTTAAAGCAATAAATTTCATTCAGGGTCCTATATGCATATGTAATAATTTTCATCATGACTTCTTATTTCAGCTGTTGGTCTTAGGATGTCTTGGTCATAGTTCTGGATATGTATGGAGGAAATCAGAAATGGATTATTATATTATTGAGTCTATGCCACTTTTAGCCAGAAATACAGATACACAAGTAAGTACTGGTTTATGATGTTCCACTCCTTTGTAGTGACATGTCCTGTCTGTCCATCCATTATCGGGCCTGTGTGGCTCAATGAGTTAGGTAGTTGGATTACCTAACAACTCATACAAGCCTATCACCAATACGGCGTGGGTTCGCACCGGGCTTTGTAAATTACAAAAAATGGTTCACTCGACTCAAAGCCGCAAGTGATAAAGTTTACCAGTTACTTGCCCATGATCAGTGGTTTTCTCCGGGTACTCCGGCTTCCTCCACTACTAAAACTGGTCGCCATGGTATAGCTGAAATACTGCTGAAAGTGGCATTAAAACACCAAAAATCAAATCATCATGACTTACCGGGTTCTTTATAATAACAGTTTTCTGTAAATTTCCTACTTGGTAGATACCATTTGTATTTATAGACTCTGCTTGAGCAAGGGAGGTAACTTCAACAGATCCATGAGACTGTTTAACTGTCTTCAACCATTCAAGTTGTCTTGCAGTATCAAACTGAAAAATGAAAGAAATTTTTGTTGACATGTCAAATATATTTCTAAAAGTGGACTTCATAAGGACACTTCAGCGATGTTTGGTTTATTCGGCCAAGGGTAGAAGATTTTGACATTATTTTTGGTCAAGTCTAATTTGCATAATTGGTAAAATTACAAATAATATATCATTAACTCTATGTCATTGTAATAAATTTAACTTGAAAAAGGCTTTGCATGTTAGTGAATGCTAGCTAAGAATAGCAAATCTTTTAAGATTCACAAAAAAGTGAAATAAATCCATTTTAAATTGATTGCAATAGTAGCAATATATTTGTTATCTTTTTGTTAGGCAGATTCTCTAAAAAAAAAAAAAAGCATAATTTTTCGTTTCTTTTCTTTCAAATGGTATTTTTAGATAGGAATGAGTGAGTGAGTGATTGTTGTTTAATGCCAACTCAGCTATATCATTGCGAGAACAACAGTCCGCAGATAGTCATGTCACCCCACTCGAACACATTATCCCGATTCCGAGCCAACCGGTATTTGCTCTTTCTCCTTAATGCTGCATGCTTAGCGGAGAAGCAACAAATACCAATTTTATAGTCCTTGGTTAGACCCGATCGGTCTCGAACTCATGATCTATCGCACTCGAGACAAGTTTACTAACCATTACACCACTGATACGTTTTTATAGATAGGAATATTACAACTAAAACTGAGAAAGAAAAGTTATATTTTCTAAAATACTTTATTACCAGTTTTTTAGGTAGTGATGGATTAGATGCCAACTCTTTCCATACTTCTCCACACTTCTCTAGGAAAACTTTAGCATTACATTTCTGGTTTAAGTTGAATATTAAAGGGGCATAACCTGTGGTGGCAGAGTGGAGACAGTTTACTTTCCCTATCTCCCAATCTCCTTCTCCAGCAGAGATACTCGCCAAGTCAACAAATACTTTCAGCTCCTTTAAACCAGCTATAACAAAAAGTTAACACAATATTAATTAACAACAACTATCAAAATTGTATAACATTAATTGCATTAAATTTAATATAATGTTGGGTGGTTCACAATTTATTCACTGGTAAGTAAAATACATTTCACCTAGGCCACACTTACCAAAGGCCAACCCTCTTAACAGGCCAGATATGAGATGCAATGAGATATTAAAATACTACTTAATTGTCCTCCTTGAGAGAGGCCACCTCTCTAATAAGGCCACTTTTTAATGCAGTATGAGTGACTATATAACAGGTAACATGTTGAGCTTTGGGAAACTAGTTGGTTATACAGTTCACTTCCAGTGGACAGAAAATACCAAAAGGGGCAATCAAGGGATAATTGTATAATTTTATTATTTTACTCAAAATACAAATGTTGATGAAATAATTTGATTTTTTCTGCAAGATAAACACAATGTTATTTCAGTGTCTTTAAAACATAGTTTACGTGTACTTGGAGCAAAACTGGGAAAAGTCTCTGTGATCTTTTCCTTAATATCAATTTTTAAGCCTCATACACATAAGATATTATCTATATAATGGTAATAGCAAAAACTGAGTGAAATTCTACATGTGCAATGTAAAATTATAAAGGATATTCAATGTTATCAGACATTTGTAAATCTTACATGGCATTGTCTGTTTAAGCCAATCCACTAGGGCTTTACAAGTGATGAACATCTTCAGACACCTGGCTTTCTCTTCATCAACATCTCTAAGGATTGAACAGGTGTTCATTAGTTTGTCATCTAGAGTGTTCATTTTAGTGTCTGCTCCCCTTGTCTACAATGCATAACAAAATCTTAAATTAGCTTAAACAACTGACAAAGCAAGTGTACAAAAATAAAACTTGCAATTCATTTTCTAATAAGACATCTTATAGCTAAATGGGCAGCTACAGCCACAATCATATGGTAGTTGAAGTTCCATCTACTTATACAATCAATGCCTGTCTACAACTTAGGATTCCAGCATGTACTCACTACTAGTGGATGTGCAAAATTTTGACAGTTTTCCCAGACTATATGTACCAGTTTCTTCCACACTAAGGTTTCCAGACACCTATCTATAGCCGGGAATTTCACTGCACAGTTTGTTGTATCATTACGGGATCTCCTTTCCCATTCAGTCTGATAGTTACGATATTAGATGAAAAATTTACGAAAGTGACCATAAACAGCAATAACCATTGAAACATTAAATATGGGACTGTCATGGTCATGATCGTATATTAGTTGGATTTACAACTACCTATGCAAACAGTGCCTATTACCACTAACATTGTGAGTTTGAATCCTGTTCAGGCGAGGTGTACTCAATACAACATTATGTGATCAAGTTTGTCAGTGACTTGCGACAGGTCAGTGGTTTTTATGGGCATTCCGATTTCCTTCACCAATAACATAGACCACGACGATATAACTGAAATATTGTTGACAGTGGCACTAAACAACATCACCCTAACCCCAACCCCATTAAATATGTCTTTTGATAATGTTTCTTGCAACTTACCAGTTCAATAATCTCAATGATTTGACTGAAATCTCCCTGTAAATCGTATTCCTTCACTACTTCCATGATTGCATTTGCACCGAAAGAGCAACTACGCAAGTTTCTGTACTTTTGAAGTTGATCAAGTCGTTTGTCTATCCAACTGGTGTTACCACCTCTACTTAACCTAATCAGTTCTTCTCTCAAAATGTCAATGTCAGCAGTCTTGAAAAACTTCTCAAACTCAGAGAAAAGAAGATTGCCAGTTTTTAATTTTTCACAAAGCACACACCAGAATGCGTATGTTGGTTCCCATAATTCTGTCAAAATTTCTTCCATGACTAGATTTCTACCTTTTTGCTTCGCCATTTCATTTCCTCTTTTTTCCCAAAGTTTCATAAAAAGTACTCCATTACTACACTCCAATATCTTTGGTAAGATATCAAGTACCTCCTGTTCTAGTCCAAATGCAAGGACAACTGGCCGATATCGTTCTGCATTTGTAACATTGTCAACAAGGGCAGATTTGCATAGCATATTCAGACTAATGTCTTCTAATTTTGCAAAATCTTTAATTCTTGCATCTATATTTCTGGTATCACCTGTAATCAATGATAACAGACATACTTATGACTTCAATTCAGAATTTGAATATCACATAAAAGGGAGTGTGTTGTCTCTAATTCGATTTATGGATTCTGATTGCCCCTTTGGTACCTTAAACTCTTCTTTCATTGATGTGTAAAGAAAATTCAAAGTTAAAAAAATTTCTTTATCACAATGTTGTATCGATTCCACCTCGCCATGAACGGGGTTCGAACTCACAACTTTAGTGGTGATAGTCACTGATTGTACAGGTAGTTGTGTTTGAGAGAGGTTCATATCAATATGTTTTCCAAAAGACAGCTCATTATATTAAGAATCAAAAGTTCTTTTTATATCCTCTGTAATTAAGTAACTGATTCAATTTTCATGATGAGGAGGATACTCTGATTTATTCTAGGTTTGGTGATTTCGTTGATCACATTTATCCCATTGAGCTTGAAATAAAGGATACCACAGATACAGATAGGTCTGCTTCATACCTTGACCTACACCTCGAAATCGACAGCGAGGGTCGGTTAAGAACAAAACTTTACGACAAAAGAGATGATTTCAATTTTCTCATTGTGAACTTTCCATTCCAGCAGCACCTGCATATGGAGTATATTTCTCTCAGTTGATACGATATTCCAGAGCTTGTGGTTCCTATCAAGATTTCCTTGATAGAAGGTTGCTGCTAACAAGGAAGCTACTGAACCATGGGTTCCCCTTAGTCAAGTTAAAGTTATCACTTTGAAAGTTTTAGTCGCCACCATGACTTGGTTGACCGTTATGGAATATCTGTGTCACAAATGACCACGGATATGTTCCACTTGTCGTAAACACTTCCCGGTCCTTTCCTCATTCATGACGGGTATCACTAGTGGAGCAGGAACTGCTTACCCTTCTGGAGCACCTGAGTTCAACCCTGGTTTTTAGTGGGGTTCGTGTTACTTGATCTTTAGTTTTATGTGTATGTTTTTGTAGATCGTTGTTTGTCCTTTAGTACTTTTTCTTTTGACCATTGTGTTATCTATTCTTCTCTGATATACTGATTCTGATTACCTCCCTTTGATATCTTCAAACTCTTCTTATTGCATAGCGGCATAATACTTTATGTAGAAAGTAACCACTGTTAGCTACAATATTCCACAATATTTGTACTAGTGCAATATCATTCAAAATATGACATCATCAACATGTGAAAAAGGTGCTCTCGTCATTTTTTAAATTCCGCTGTACAATAAAAGTGTTACAACACTATTATCATGAATCATTTATAAAGTAACTTTCATTGGTTCATTCTTTACCACATGGTTATTTGATGATTCACGAATTGGGGATATCCAAATGCTTTCTGCCAGAAATGACATAAGTTTACGAAGTTATCAATAAAAAAACTGTTCCTACTTCATTTTTTATGGCATATTGAATTAAAAATATAAATAGTGTTCTATTGTTATAAAATCTAACCTTTGCAGTTTGTACAAATGTAAACAAAAGCTTGAACTGTTTGTAATGCTGTAGAATATGCTTCAAGCTCTTTGCTTCTAAGATGTACAGCTGCTACAACATGTTCTGCCTTTACAGGAAGATCCTTGATTTCAGAGACAACTGACTTGAAGTGATCCGACTTTTCCTGAATCCTTTTCAAATCTTGAACCAAGATAGTACCATCAAGCAAGCAACTGGCAGCATTTTTCAACACACTAACAAAGTGTTTTATCAAGTCTATACTGTCTTCCCTCAAAGACTTTGAGTAATCTTTTGTATCTACAAAAAAAAAATCAATCAAGAATCTGTATCACTCAAATGCTTTAAAACAGACTGAAACTAGAGGCACAGTGAGCTAGGCTAAAGAAAAGTATACACAATCCCCCTCACCCTGCCTCATTTTTATTCAGTTTAAATCCAAGTTTGTGACCTTGAACTTGGTAAAACAAGGCAATGTTGTAACAAAAACATACCCCATCCCCACATATTCTAAACTTAGTAGTTTTGATAGTGCAGCTGTCTTTTAGTTAACAATTTATTACACTGTCTGTAAGAAACGATTATTCAGTCACAAAAATATACAGTGATTACCCTAATTTTTTTACAAAAATTTACAGTGTCCAAAGGACATAAAATCAATTATATATCAGTGAGTGAGTGATTGTTGCTTAATGTCAACTCAGCAATTTCTCACCTATATCATGGTGAGAACAAGTAAATTTTCAATGAGATGATGGTGAGGTCAGCTGTGTACTAGACAAACATGCTAAGTTGGATTTTTATAGTGCTAGCTCACTGAAACAACAGTCTGCAGATAGACATGTTGCCCCAAATGGACACATTTTCCTGATACCAAGTCTACCAATCTTTGCTCTTTCTACTTAATACAGTGTGCTTAGTGGAAATACCAATTTTATAGTCGTGAACTCACATCTACTGCACTCGAGACGAGCATGCTAACCATTACATTACTGATGCAGCTAAATCAAAATTTAAATAGCACGCTAGTGATTTATAAATAGTATGCTTGATCCATATCATGGCATATAGATAAGATTTACAAATAAAGTTATGATAAATACCTATAAAACATATCAACATTAAAATACCATATAAATGACCAGTCTAATAATTAGAGTATAAATAAATATATATATATATTATTTTGCAAGACTGGATTTCTCAAAGGTGAAGTCTGAGATGTGAAATGAGAAGAGAAATCCATTTTGAGCAAAGCATATCAAAGATAGTATGCTTATCGAGGATTTGTCCAAGTGATGTCAATATAAAGTCATGTTCAAAATCAACCATAATATGTTTACATCACGTTTGTTGCTTGATGGTAGATACATTGTCACATGAAAAAATCAAAGGGAAAATTTAAAAGTCATTGATAACAAGTTTTAATGATAAGCATTACGAAAATACAATTCGTAATATGATGAAATACAATTAGTAATAAGATATATTTATTATTCAATAATTTCTAATTAATACATAGACATACTTTAACATTTGTGAAAAAATGCTGATTTTGTACATTGACTCCTATATCAAACTATCTATATGTTTCCAAAAGGAGGCTAGGGGTCGTCGTGGTCGTGATCGCATGGTAGTTGGATTTACGATTACCTATGCAATCAGTGCTTATCACCACTAACATTGTGAGTTTGAATCCCACTCAGGCGAGGTGTACTCGATACAACATTATATGATAAAACTTGTCAGTGGCTTGCAGCAGGGTGGTGGTTTTCTCTGGTTTCCTCCACTAATAAAACTGACCGCCACGATATAACTGAAATATTGCTGAAAGTGGCGTTAATCATCATAACCCTAACCCAAATCCAAAAGGAGGCAAAAATATTGGTAACGGGTCATGCACTATATTTATTATTGTCCTTTTAAATTGAAATGCCTCAATTGAACAAGTGTATTAACTTACAAAATAATTTCAAAAAAGTTGAAAATGGTGCCCAGTTCAAAGTGTATTGAAGTATTTTGTGTTGGTTGTCCACTTGGTTGAGGTCCATACTCCTTTCAAAAGCTTTTGACAATAGTGTTCCAAACCTCATTAATGCTACTCCATCTCTTGTAGTGTTGAATTGCCATTTACTACATTTTTCAACAGCCTGTAAAAAATACAGACAAATTGATCCAACATCATTTTAAAAAATAAATCTTGACGTAGCATGTACATTAGTAAATACTTAAATAAAACATGAGCCTGCATCACTCACCTTGTAAAGAAGAATTTTAAAACTAAACCTGTACATTATCGTAGTGGACATCCCTCCCTAAAGAAAATTTGACTCACGTTAGCATGACCATATCTACACTGAAAATACTTAAATAAAACAAGAGGCTTACATGAGACTGCATCACTCACTTTGTAAAATAAAGAAGAATATTTAAACCATGTACATTATTGAAGCAGACATCCCTCTCCACAGAAAAATTTGAAAAATTAGATGCAAAATCTGGCATTCAGAGCAGGTTTCGGAATGTAAAGACAATAATATCATGAAAACATTTTGGAATGTTCAGCTGTACATCTAATAATACAACATTATGCGATAAAGTTTGTCAGTGACTTGCGACAGGTCGGTGGTTTTCTCTGGGTACTCCGGCTTCCTCCACTAATAAAACTGACCACCAAGATATAACTGAAATATTGTTGAAAGTGGTGTTAAACACCATATACCAACCAACCCACTCAACACAAACAAGTAGAACAATACGGTGGGTCTTCAATGTATCCCTGTCCCTTTCAGCACCAACTTTTGCACGGTAGGCACAATATTTTGCTGTGCAAGTTGTCTTTGCATAGTATGCAAATTTCTTCTTTGAAAACAATAGAAATGACTTATACAACAATGGGAACATATAAAAAAATATTCACTGTGTCAAATAATTTTTTGGTCATGAACTTACTTCAAAGGCTAGTTTACCAAGCACTTCTTGCATAGTATCACAGAAAATCTCCAGGTTATCACAGTATATTTCAATAAGTCTGACTTCAGAACACTGAAATATAATATATACATACAAATTCAAATATATAAACTAGAGGCCCCCAAGAGCCTAATTAATATCACGATAAAATCAAGACGGTTATGTTTTAAGCCAGATTCAATTGAAATGATGAATTTCTATTGAGGACTTGACATACATTATTTGTACCATGTAACAAATTATATGGACTAGTAGTTTCAGACGAAAATAAGCTAAAAGTTGCAACCAATTAGAAAGAAGAATTGCCCATGGCGACCATGTTTTTTTTTTGCTAGATCAAAACGACATGAGGAATTTTTAAAGCCGACCTCACAAACATTATTTGTACCATTAACAAAACAGTTGGATTTATACTGTATATAATCACCTATAAACAAAAAATAAAATAAAAAGCAGGTAAGTTAACAAGTCCATAATTCATAGATTCTAGTTATTTATATCAGTTCTTTTAATGACAGCAGAAGAAATGAAATAAGGAATATCAATGAATCAATTTGTTACTGAAAGCTTAAAAACATTTAAAAATCTCAATTTTATGGTTTATGTTCATAAAGATGCAGCTAAACAACATCCGGAAATCTATATATGCAAACACTAGGTATGAAATATAAAATAAATACCAAACTGGAGACTATTAATTAACATGAAATAGCAAACATAAATAAATTTATTCTATTTATACAGAATAATATAATGAAACCTTATTTCATGCTTCCTTATATATAGTCTGTTTGTCTTCTATAAATGTTCAGAAAAAAACTCTTAAAAATCCAGTTTTAAAAACAATAATTTTTTTTCTAGAAGTATATTAATATATGATATACAGTCAAACCTGTCGTAACAGTCACCTTTGTATAATGGTCACCTGCTCATAATGGTCACTTTCATGCTCTTCCTGTGCATTTTACTATATATTTTAATTCGATATAGCGGTAACCTTTTCAATGTGGTCAGCGGTCACCATTTATTAGTAATTTCCAGTGTAAAACCTTTGTATAACGGTAAGTTCATCATTAAAATAATACCGGAAGTGATTTCGAAAGTTCGGTATTTTTCTCAAATGTACAAAAAATCCCGAGGTGTTACAAAATATATTGCTTAATTCAATTAACTAAATAAACAAACACTATTAAATTTTGTGAGTAATAAATTACATAAAGGAAAGTTTATACCCGGGGGTTATTGGAGATATTTATTCATTACAATGAGAGTAGAGATTCACTCATCAAAAATATTTTGTATCTAGTGCATCATGTCAAAATCATCAACATCCGTAAATAGTAAAGCTTTGAAATTAGACGACAAAGTGAAAGTTTTCTGTATGAGTACGTTGGGCTTTAATACAACGGGTTATAAATCGTTGTGATCGATGGTGGGAAAAGTTGTTGAGCTGTGGGCGAGGAGAAGGGTGTTGGTCGTACCCAGATAATGAACATTCTTTAAAGAAAACGTGAGATTCAATCGACGATTTTGAAAACAATGTTTCCAGTTCAACATCGTGTTACTGGAAATTGTACTTTTGTTTATTAAATATCTTTCTTTATTTATTTGTATGTTTTATTCAAATCATATCAGATTGAGATAAACATAACATGTGATTAAAAATGTTTATTTACAACTAATGCAGCATATTTCGTTGAATAATCAAACCCCTTCATATAAAGGTCACCTGTCTATAGTGGTCATTTTGTCAAACTCCCCCAGGTGACCACTATAGACAGGTTTGACTGTATATGAACTCTGACAAATAATTTCAAATTTGTTGGTCCATTATTAAAAAAGTTACCCATTACGCCTCTATGTTAATTATATTTTCTAACGTGTAAAAATCTGCCTGGACTGAGTACAAATAATGTAAGAGCCCAACCATCAAAACAAAATAACAGACATGTGCTTTTAATGTATATTTCATTGTACCATGTGACATGGGACATTTCGATTTAAAAGGCTAGTCATTAACTGACCATAAAGTGATAGTCAATTGTTATTTAATGTCCTTTAATATTTAAATGTCTTATGTCACATGGTACAGTCTGTTATTTGTACTCACTCCATCCAGATTTTTACACTTCAGAAAATAAAATTAACATAGCGACCTAATGGGTAACTTTTTTAATAACGGACCAGGGTGGTACAATATCAATGCCCCCGGTTAGACACATAGATAACTGATAATGTACCATATTTTTAGACAACTTTAACCTTTGACAAATTAATCAGTGGGGGTTGTCGTAGACGTGATTGTATGGTAGTTGGATTTACAACTACCTATGCAATCAGTGCCTATCACCATTGATGTTGTGAGTTCGAATCTCGATCAAGGCGAGGTGTACAACATTATGTGATAAAGTTTGTCATTGACTTGCGACAGGTCGATGGTTTTCTCCAGGTCCTCCGGTTTCCTCCACCAATAAAACTGACAGCCACGATATAACTGAAATATTGTTGAAAGTGGCATTAAACACCATCATAAAAAAATTCATACATACAAATTAATTCATTAATACATTGGTATTTGTCTAATTAATTACATTAGATCGTGAGGAAAGTTCCTGTTGTAATGCTGCTTGCATCATGTTGCGAAATGAGTCTTGGATTTCACCATCTGGTATTCTATATGTCAAAGTTGTATTCCAAAACTGTAATATAAAAATCTCAAATTATTACAGTTGATCAGGGTATTTCCATACAGTAGTATAATACAATATAAATGCAACATTATATCTCTATTTTCTAATCTTATTTATGACTAACTGATATTAAATCTGTTGATATTAAACGTCTAAGAAAACCGAAGAGGCAATCAAGTATACTTTAAGATTATTTTTTCCTAATCTTTAACTAACAGATCTACCTTTTTAAATATTAGTCCATGTTTGTGTTGTTCATTTTTGTGATAGTGTGTAGTCTTTTTGAGTGGATGTGAATCTGTGCAGGATTTTTTGTTGTATCAGTATCGTCGTTGGAGATCCAATTATCAAAAGGGATCACATTAACCGGCTAACCTCTGCACATGTTTGTGCTTGTCCTAAGCCATGATCCGGATTTCCAACACATGTGTCATAGTCTTTTTGTATTCAATGGCTTGAGGTGAGAGGTGATAGTTTGTTTTGTTGATATTGGTGGATTTGTTGACCATCACTGTTTAAATATTCTTTTCATAAAATCTTGTTATCTCAAACTTGGAGTAATCATATGGTCCTTTTATAGTAATTGTTGGCAGCATTTCCCTTGATAACTTGAATACTTAGTAGGTTCCCTCGACGTCTACACAACAAAGTATGATTGCATTATTTTTTCTTTTAATTATGGGTTAAGGGTTATGGTTATGGTGTTTAATGCCACTTTCAACAATATTTCAGTTATATCGTGACAGTCAGTT
The DNA here is from genome assembly GCA_963383655.1 of Bathymodiolus septemdierum. Taxonomy (NCBI): domain Eukaryota; kingdom Metazoa; phylum Mollusca; class Bivalvia; order Mytilida; family Modiolidae; genus Bathymodiolus; species Bathymodiolus septemdierum. The sequence continues at coordinate 136,985,730 of OY726517.1, forward strand.
TTATTGGTGGAGACAACCGGAGTACCCAGGGAAAACCACTGACCTGTCACAATTCACTGACAAACTTCATCCCATAATGTTGTATCAAGTACACCTTGCCAATAGCGGGATTGGAACTCACAAAGTTATTGGTGATAGGCACTGATTACACAGGTAGTTGTAAATCCAACTACCAAACAATCACGACCACGACAGCCCCCTTCTAATTATGAAAACTGTAGGTCTAATGTTCATTTTATTTGGTAATATATCAATTGATGATTCATATCAATATGTTTACGGTATATGGTTAATTTTTTTTAGCAATTTTCAAGTTTGCATCTCAGTGAAAATATATCAAGGCACAAGATAATAATATCAACAATGGATACTATATTTTGTAGGTGGTTTTACATTCATAGATCAATGAGGCTATCAGAAAGATTTTATTTTAAGGTGGTAAAATAATCTTATAAAAAATATCATCAGTGTGTTTGACATCATAACAAAATCAGCAATACAAATAATGAAACCGAATGACAGCGATCTGATCAAGATATTTGTTCTTACATTTATTCTTATATCTAAAAGTTAGCTGAAATTGTATACTAAACTTTTATTATGATGCACATGTTTTTTTCTAATGTCCCAATTTTTATTCTGTTAAATGTCCATTCTTCAAGATTTAAAAAAAAAAACATGTGCTTGCTGTATTGTAGCTTCATTCTGTACAAATGATCATTATGTTAAAACTTCAGAAGAATTGGTCAACTACAAATATCGAACGAATACAGAAGGACCACGGCAATGATGACAGATCCAAAACATCATACCACCACCACAAGTTTTGCAGTTGTATAAAAACTCTGACCAAAGGAAAACCAAACAAGACCACATCTACATTGAATTGACAAATGTTTTGACTGCATTGTGTCTCGCACAGAAAATACTTACAGTCAAAAAATCAAGTTCATATCCATTGTATAATTCACATTTCAATATATTCTTAATTCTTTCTCTATGTTTATTGAAATAACTCCAATGGTTATCATAATGACCCATCTTTCCTTCAGACTGTATAAACTTTACAGATTTTGCAAACCAGTCTATAGCTATGAAAAATGGTTCTCCTGCCATAGTAGATAAAATAGTTTTTTCTGAATACTTCATGTAACATTGTTCAAGAACATCTGCACCAATTCTAAAACAAATCCAAGAGCCTTCTACTGTCCAATTCCTAAAAAAATAATAATAAAAGTACATCTTAAAACCAAACGAAGCAGTAAATACAGAATTACAACAGTTATAAAGGTAGAGACAGATATTATCGTTAGTATCACAGCGAGTCTGGTAGAACGAGCTGTGATACTAGTGATACTTTCTGTCTCAACCTTCAAAACTTACATTATTCTATATCTATCGGTAACATCATAATGTGTTTGACGTCACACTGATCGATAATTTTCAGTCCATTGAGATCAAAGGAAAAATGTATAAATTACTGATAAATGTTTAATATTTATACTCGATACAGATGAGAATTGTACTCAGACATATTTCTTGGTACATTTGTCTTTAAACGATTGTACAAGATCACCATAATTTAACTGAAAACTTATTTATTTCCATTTAAAACAACATGTATTTATTTCAACTGACATAGAGTCTTTTATCTATGTCTTTCCTCAATGTGGAATGTTCAGTAAAAACCAAGACATAAAGCTACAACTTTAACCGATTTCAATTCTGGACTCTCTAGTCTTATAATTTTTCACATACAGACAGTGAACGAAGGTATTCGGACACTATTTAAAAAAAAAATATCCTGAAGTCAATTGAAGTCCGATTTTGATAATTTGTTATATCAACAAAAGCAGAAAAGTATGTACTTTGTAATGATAATGTTAAATTTTTTAGAATTATAAAAACAGTGAAGGTCAACAATTCCAACTATATCAACAAAACAAACAATCACCTCTCACCTCAACTCAATGAACATTAAAAAGACCATGACATATGGATGTGGATATCCAGGTCCTGGCTTGGGACAGGCACACAAATATCGCAGGGTTTCAAATTGTCATGATTTATACACAGACTTAGATTATGTGTCTACAAAAGTACCATCACTATTGTGTTTCAGACGAATTCAGTTTTGTGTTTAATTTGTGTTGGTTTTTTTTTAGTTTATAAAATTCTATTGAAACTATAAAGTAAAACTCCCTTTAATTCTGGAAATTACATTTAAAATTGGAAGCAGCCAAATACTTTTGTCCACAGTGTGTAGCAATTTTATTTACATTAAATGTAAATAAATAAACATTAGAAAAAAACTTACACATCAGAAACACTGTTTCCAGAAACTATTGAAAACAATTATAAAATTCTATTACAACTATAAAGATCTTGCTTACAAATATAGTTCAACTATCTGAGATCACATCAAAATGGAAGAGGACCCCATAGTTCTATTTGGACCAAATTTGGTTTCATTCCATCAAGCATGTTCTGAAAAAGAATTTCCAATTTTTCAACAAATCAGAAGCCATCTTGGATGTAGGGCAAGGCCATTGGACATGATGGGAAGTGATGGGAGAAGCTCACTTGAGCCATTGGTTCTGGTGAGCTAAAAGGATTTATCAAAATCTTACATATCAGTTATATAAGTTTGCATCTGTGTTGACACCATTCCAAAGATGTTCTTCAAATTCTGCAATATATAAAAAATACAATTGTCTAACAATACAGTAAAAAAACTAATACACTGTAAATTTAATACAAGCCATTCTTTACTTTAATGAAAATCAATATTGCAGATTATAACGGACTACTTATGTTTTTGGCTGAAAAAAAAAGCAATATAATTATTGGTAGTAACAGGTGAAGTGTGAAAACTGTTGCTATCCCTTGTGAAGTCTGAAAACTGTTGCTACCCCTTGCTAATCATGTTAACAAAGTAATCATAAATAGACATGACATGTGACAAAATGGCCACCAACTTTTATTTTCGATTAATACAAAATAATAGACTTTATAGAGACAATATAAGGAGCATTCTAACAAAGTTTTTTTCAAATGTGTTCATTCAAGTGTCAGAAAAGAAGACTTTCAACAAATGTTTACCGGTCCTACAATGGTAGACATCTTGTATTTTATTTTCACACAAATATAATGCAGACTTTGTAGAGGAGAATGCACAAGGAACATTCTAAACAAATTTCATTTCCAAAGATTCAGTGGTTGTAAAGATGAAGACATTTCTCTAATGCTGTCCTATTTTAAGCCACCGGCATGTCCTGTGGTGTCTACAATTTTGGATGATCGATCACAACCAAATGAGGAATTTGTCGAATTGACCACCCATAGATGATTTCTGTAGAGTTTCAGTACAATTGGGCCTTTGATTCCTGAATAGCACTTTTCATTTTACTATTAAGCCAATCAGAATCTACGATTTTCCATGGGGGACATATTGGTTGTCAGATCAAAATCAAATGAGAATTATTTTGGAGGACATTTCATAGATAATTCCATACTTAAAACCTGAAAAGTAAGGTTCTAATCACACACATGGGCTTTCAGAGGTGATGACGAAAATATGAACTGTTAATGACAAACAATGGATGCCAAGTGATTGCAAAACATTTCATGCCCTTTGGAAAAATGAACTAAAATGTAGAAGTCACACACAATAGGTTGATAGGCAGGCTAATGCTTTATTAACCATTGTTTTTTTTTCATTCAAGGATTAAAGATTTTAAACATACCATCATCATATCTCTTGTCACTACACTGGATGTCTTTATGAAGAAATATGCCGCTGCTAATGTGACCTCTGGTGGTATGAGTGATATGTCAATATTTGCGAGATGTCTTAAGTTCAAAGATGCCACAAATGTTCTTGGAAGAAGGTAATCCAAGGCAAAGTATGGTGATATTGCCTCTAAGACCTGCTTTCTTGTACTGTTTAAAGAAATTAGTTTTTCTTATATAAATATGCTATTTGAGATCTTGAAAAAGAATATCAATTTTTGTTTTGCCATGATGTATTTAAGTATATAAATGTACACTGCTATGAGTATGAAAAATTTACCTTGAAGGAAAACATTGAATAAAGTTATTTTGACTGACCATGTTATCATATTGTGTAACATACAATATTAAACTACATTGTACATTGATAAAACACAATCTATAGTCAGTGGACATAAGTATTTGTCACCTCCAGTTTTTTCCCCCCATGCATACTTCATATAAAACCATCTGTTTTCAAAAAATTATACAGAGGTCAAAATTGGTAAAGAAATGACCTTTGTAAAATGTTTTTGTTTAAATTATTGTTTTATATAACATATAATATGCACAGTATTTTGTAGTTAGGTGAGAGAGAGTTTACAACCAATAAATGATTTAGGTTAAATGGTGGCATTGAGATTATTGGAAGTTATTTTTTTATGGAGAGTAGCCTTCATCAAATATGAGACAATCATTTATTTCCCATTCTAAGGGCAAATTTTACATTTGATTTGTCCCACACAACAGCTGACTACCCTCTGTGAGGGGATTTACTCCAACACAAAAGAACCAAGGTCCTATTTCTATTCCTTAGGTACCCCGGTTTCCTCTACCAATAAAACTGATCCGACGCGATATAACTGAAAATGGCATAAAACACCACAAACCAAACCAACAGATTGCAGTGGTTTCTATGGGTGTAATGATACACCTTCCTCACGATACGATATGCATCATAAATTTTGGTCACGATACTATTACTTTTGATATGGTGCGATACTTCATATGTAGGATGTAGTTGTTATTGCCGATGCTCCATATATGTCTCTATATATTTAAAATGTTTTTGCTTTATTTAAGTTAACAAGGTTTCATGTCCTTTGTAATGAATCCTACAATAGCTCTGTGCTCCACAGGAGTTGAAAGATAGTGATAGTGGACCCTTCACAACCATAGTGTTGCTTACTCTCAGCTGACTAGTCTTTTCATTGAAATCAGTAGATTCATTTGAGCCTTAGCTGTTTCTGAGAGTCCACTGAAACTTCCAGAACTTCAGATAATCTCATGTTTTGGTTGAAGGTGTGTTGACATGTTGCTGGTATTGCAGGTCTTGTAGGTTGTGGTCATCATTCAGACATATTTTACATACGGTACGGTTTTATCTTTGTCCGTAGTTTCAGTTTCATTTATGTTGACAATTTTAAATCAAATGTATTTCTATACATGAGATCAATAGCTTGGAAGTGGATCTTTTAGTATTTTACTTTTATTATTCTCATCGCCGACACCAGGGGATGCCAGCTCTGTATCTCCCAAAAAGATGCAGATACAATTTAGCACCTCCATTTTTGTTCTGTGTATCTTCCTCCACTCCATTCAAAGAGATGCCTAATATAAGTATTTGGGACCGCGACCGTACCCAACAGAGGATGACAACAACAAAATTGAACACTGAAATTGACCAAAAAATCAAACATTTTCGGTACTTTGGAGTATCGTTACACCTCTAGTGGTTTCATAGGTAAATGATTAAGATCTGAAAAGTTAACATGTGGACTTTTGTATTAGTTGTGCTTAAGACCTATCCAGATCCCTTTGAGCTAAACATCTATCTTACCTGTCCCATGAAGACTTTCCTTGGAAATAATTGAGTTCATATTTGATTTCTGAGATACCCCACCATTCAGCAGAAGTTTCATCGTGCTTAATATTAAGTGGAGCAACTTCATATGGCTTGTTCTTCCCAATCATATAATGCAGTACTGGCATGCAAAACATCCAACATGGATCTGTACCATCCTTAGCCAGCATTCTTATCATCTTTAGCAAAGATTCTTGAACTCTAAAGAAAAATTATATAAAGCACTTTGTAAAGAGACTGATCAATCTATGATATAATATTATCGAGCTGTCCTATACAAAACCAGATGAATTATTAATGAAATATTACAGCTAAAATTTATGCATCCAATTTTGTGGATATTTCTGTTATTTTTCTCAAATACTGACAAATTACCCTCCTAAGTAGAGAGTAGGTTCAAAATCTCTGAAATGTTTTCATAGAAATTACCAAGGAAAATTTACGAGAATATTGAATTAAAATGGGAACACTGAGCTCAACGAATTTATCTGTTACAGTTGTATAAAGAATCACAATACCCATAAATCATCAGCAGCAAATATATCTTTATCATAATTAGAAATTATAACCTTGATTTACTTCTCACATTTACAGTCAGTTGTCATAAGTATTCAAAACTTCCAATGTTCCCTATATAATTCATATAAAACTAAAAGTTTTCAAAAATGTTTCCTGAAGTTGGATTTCCAATGTCACATGTCATGGTCTTTCTTTCATTTAAGATGATAGGTGATTGTTCATTTTGTTGATATTGGTGGAATTGATGACCAACAGTGTTTAAGCTTTCTTTTCAGAATATTCAAATTTGATAATATACATGCACATGTATTTATCACTAAAAGCAGAATTGAATGTACAAAAGTTAAAGGCAAAACTGAATTAATTTTGCTCAAAGCACAATACATGATAGTACTTTTAATAATTTAAGCTAGTACATTTTGTTTTAAATTGTGAGGATTTGAAAAACATTGTTCGAAAAATTATTTGAAAATGACTATGCATGTTTTTCTGCTGTTGTTGATAAACAAAAATTATCAAAACCTGACATGAATTGACTTCAGAATAATTTTTTGAAAAAATGCAATTTTATATGAAATACAAAGGGTTTCGTTGCTTAATGGTGTTTAACACCACTTTCAACAATATTTCAGTTATATCTCAGCTGCCAGTTTTATTGGTTGAGGAAACCAGAGTAGCTAGAGAAAACCACTGATCTGCCGCAAGTCACTGACAAACTATATCACATAATGTAGTATTGAGTACGCCATGAACAGAGTTCGAACTCACAACGCTTAGTGGTGGTAGGCACTGACTGCACAGGTAGTTGTAAATCCAACTAACATATGATCACGACGACCAAAAATACAAATGGAAAATTGAAAGTTTCTTACCAGTAATACTTTTGACAACTGTCTGTATCAACCATATGTAAAATGTTAGAAATCTAATATTCACTTATTTTTGTTAACAATTTCTACTTACCCCTTTCTTGTTGCAATGGTGAAGTAATTCCTCAGGTTTTTAAACTCTACGCATTCCTGTTTTTTATTATCTACTTGTGGCAAAAATGCTTCACACAACTTTCTAGTTTCAATCTTTGAAATCTGTATCCCATTGTATTCTATCAAATGATTGATAGTGATTGCTGCACACAACTGTAAAACTCGGTCTTCCTCTGTGACTAGACCTTGTCTACATTCAATCAACTTTGTTAAGTTGTATGAAATGTAATTTTGTAAATACTAAAAAAAATATATAGATACATGTATTGTATTTAAAAGTTGGGGAAAATAATATACTTAAAGGCACATTGTCTAAGGTTTTGTTTATCAATGGAATTTTTGTTTCTGTCCCTAAAGTAATCTTTAAAGTGATTAATCAAGGGATCTAAGGTTTTGTTTATCAATGGAATTTTTGTTTCTGTCCCTAAAGTAATCTTAAAAGTGATTAATCAAGGGATCTAAGGTTTAGATTATCAATGGAATTTTTGTTTCTGTCCCTAAAGTAATCTTAAAAGTGACTAATCAAGGGATCTAAGGTTTTGTTTATCAATGGAATTTTTGTTTCTATCCCTAAAGTAATCTTAAAAGTGATTAATCAAGGGATCTAAGGTTTTGTTTATCAATGAAATTTTTGTTTCTGTCCCTAAAGTAATTTTTAAAGTGATTAATCAAGGGATCTAAGGTTTTGTTTATCAATGGAATTTTTGTCTCTGTCCCTAAAGTAATCTTTAAAGTGATTAATCAAGGGATCTAAGGTTTTGTTTATCAATGGAATTTTTGTTTCTGTCCCTAAAGTAATCTTAAAAGTGACTAATCAAGGGATCTAAGGTTTTGTTTATCAATGGAATTTTGTTTCAATCCCTAAAGTAATCTTAAAAGTGATTAATCAAGGGATCTAAGGTTTTGTTTATCAATGAAATTTTTGTTTCTGTCCCTAAAGTAATCTTAAAAGTGATTAATCAAGGGATCTAAGGTTTTGTTTATCAATGGAATTTTTGTTTCTGTCCCTAAAGTAATCTTTAAAGTGATTAATCAAGGGATCTAAGGTTTAGATTATCAATGGAATTTTTGTTTCTGTCCCTAAAGTAATCTTAAAAGTGACTAATCAAGGGATCTAAGGTTTTGTTTATCAATGGAATTTTTGTTTCTAGCCCTAAAGTAATCTTAAAAGTGATTAATCAAGGGATCTAAGGTTTTGTTTATCAATGAAATTTTTGTTTCTGTCCCTAAAGTAATCTTAAAAGTGATTAATCAAGGGATCTAAGGTTTTGTTTATCAATGAAATTTTTGTTTCTGTCCCTAAAGTAATCTTAAAAGTGATTAATCAAGGGATCTAAGGTTTTGTTTATCAATGGAATTTTTGTTTCTGTCCCTAAAGTAATCTTTAAAGTGATTAATCAAGGGATCTAAGGTTTAGATTATCAATGGAATTTTTGTTTCTGTCCCTAAAGTAATCTTAAAAGTGACTAATCAAGGGATCTAAGGTTTTGTTTATCAATGGAATTTTTGTTTCTATCCCTAAAGTAATCTTAAAAGTGATTAATCAAGGGATCTAAGGTTTTGTTTATCAATGAAATTTTTGTTTCTGTCCCTAAAGTAATCTTAAAAGTGATTAATCAAGGGATCTAAGGTTTTGTTTATAAATGGAATTTTTGTTTCTGTCCCTAAAGTAATCTTAAAAGTGATTAATCAAGGGATCTAAGGTTTTGTTTATCAATGGAATTTTTGTCTCTGTCCCTAAAGTAATCTTTAAAGTGATTAATCAAGGGATCTAAGGTTTTGTTTATCAATGAAATTTTTGTTTCTGTCCCTAAAGTAATCTTAAAAGTGATTAATCAAGGGATCTAAGGTTTTGTTTATAAATGGAATTTTTGTTTCTGTCCCTAAAGTAATCTTAAAAGTGATTAATCAAGGGATCTAAGGTTTTGTTTATCAATGGAATTTTTGTCTCTGTCCCTAAAGTAATCTTTAAAGTGATTAATCAAGGGATCTAAGGTTTTGTTTATCAATGGAATTTTTGTTTCTGTCCCTAAAGTAATCTTAAAAGTGACTAATCAAGGGATCTAAGGTTTTGTTTATCAATGGAATTTTGTTTCAATCCCTAAAGTAATCTTAAAAGTGATTAATCAAGGGATCTAAGGTTTTGTTTATCAATGAAATTTTTGTTTCTGTCCCTAAAGTAATCTTAAAAGTGATTAATCAAGGGATCTAAGGTTTTGTTTATCAATGGAATTTTTGTTTCTGTCCCTAAAGTAATCTTTAAAGTGATTAATCAAGGGATCTAAGGTTTAGATTATCAATGGAATTTTTGTTTCTGTCCCTAAAGTAATCTTAAAAGTGACTAATCAAGGGATCTAAGGTTTTGTTTATCAATGGAATTTTTGTTTCTATCCCTAAAGTAATCTTAAAAGTGATTAATCAAGGGATCTAAGGTTTTGTTTATCAATGAAATTTTTGTTTCTGTCCCTAAAGTAATCTTAAAAGTGATTAATCAAGGGATCTAAGGTTTTGTTTATAAATGGAATTTTTGTTTCTGTCCCTAAAGTAATCTTAAAAGTGATTAATCAAGGGATCTAAGGTTTTGTTTTATCAATGGAATTTTTGTCTCTGTCCCTAAAGTAATCTTTAAAGTGATTAATCAAGGGATCTAAGGTTTTGTTTATCAATGGAATTTTTGTTTCTGTCCCTAAAGTAATCTTAAAAGTGATTAATCAAGGGATCTAAGGTTTTGTTTATCAATGGAATTTTTGTTTCAATCCCTAAAGTAATCTTTAAAGTGATTAATCAAGGGATCTAAGGTTTAGATTATCAAAGGAATTTTTGTTTCTGTCCCTAAAGTAATCTTAAAAGTGATTAATCAAGGGATCTAAGGTTTTGTTTATCAATGGAATTTTTGTTTCTGTCCCTAAAGTAATCTTAAAAGTGATTAATCAAGGGATCTAAGGTTTTGTTTATCAATGGAATTTTTGTTTCTGTCCCTAAAGTAATCTTAAAAGTGATTAATCAAGGGATCTAAGGTTTTGTTTATCAATGAAATTTTTGTTTCTGTCCCTAAAGTAATTTTTAAAGTGATTAATCAAGGGATCTAAGGTTTTGTTTATCAATGGAATTTTTGTCTCTGTCCCTAAAGTAATCTTTAAAGTGATTAATCAAGGGATCTAAGGTTTTGTTTATCAATGGAATTTTTGTTTCTGTCCCTAAAGTAATCTTAAAAGTGACTAATCAAGGGATCTAAGGTTTTGTTTATCAATGGAATTTTGTTTCAATCCCTAAAGTAATCTTAAAAGTGATTAATCAAGGGATCTAAGGTTTTGTTTATCAATGGAATTTTTGTTTCTGTCCCTAAAGTAATCTTAAAAGTGATTAATCAAGGGATCTAAGGTTTTATTTATCAATGGAATTTTTGTTTCTGTCCCTAAAGTAATCTTTAAAGTGATTAATCAAGGGATCTAAGGTTTAGATTATCAATGGAATTTTTGTTTCTCTCCCTAAAGTAATCTTAAAAGTGACTAATCAAGGGATCTAAGGTTTTGTTTATAAATGGAATTTTTGTTTCTGTCCCTAAAGTAATCTTAAAAGTGATTAATCAAGGGATCTAAGGTTTTGTTTATCAATGGAATTTTTGTCTCTGTCCCTAAAGTAATCTTAAAAGTGATTAATCAAGGGATCTAAGGTTTTGTTTATCAATGGAATTTTTGTTTCTGTCCCTAAAGTAATCTTAAAAGTGACTAATCAAGGGATCTAAGGTTTTGTTTATCAATGGAATTTTGTTTCAATCCCTAAAGTAATCTTAAAAGTGATTAATCAAGGGATCTAAGGTTTTGTTTATCAATGAAATTTTTGTTTCTGTCCCTAAAGTAATCTTAAAAGTGATTAATCAAGGGATCTAAGGTTTTGTTTATCAATGGAATTTTTGTTTCTGTCCCTAAAGTAATCTTTAAAGTGATTAATCAAGGGATCTAAGGTTTAGATTATCAATGGAATTTTTGTTTCTGTCCCTAAAGTAATCTTAAAAGTGACTAATCAAGGGATCTAAGGTTTTGTTTATCAATGGAATTTTTGTTTCTATCCCTAAAGTAATCTTAAAAGTGATTAATCAAGGGATCTAAGGTTTTGTTTATCAATGAAATTTTTGTTTCTGTCCCTAAAGTAATCTTAAAAGTGATTAATCAAGGGATCTAAGGTTTTGTTTATAAATGGAATTTTTGTTTCTGTCCCTAAAGTAATCTTAAAAGTGATTAATCAAGGGATCTAAGGTTTTGTTTATCAATGGAATTTTTGTCTCTGTCCCTAAAGTAATCTTTAAAGTGATTAATCAAGGGATCTAAGGTTTTGTTTATCAATGAAATTTTTGTTTCTGTCCCTAAAGTAATCTTAAAAGTGATTAATCAAGGGATCTAAGGTTTTGTTTATAAATGGAATTTTTGTTTCTGTCCCTAAAGTAATCTTAAAAGTGATTAATCAAGGGATCTAATGTTTTGTTTATCAATGGAATTTTTGTCTCTGTCCCTAAAGTAATCTTTAAAGTGATTAATCAAGGGATCTAAGGTTTTGTTTATCAATGGAATTTTTGTTTCTGTCCCTAAAGTAATCTTAAAAGTGACTAATCAAGGGATCTAAGGTTTTGTTTATCAATGGAATTTTGTTTCAATCCCTAAAGTAATCTTAAAAGTGATTAATCAAGGGATCTAAGGTTTTGTTTATCAATGAAATTTTTGTTTCTGTCCCTAAAGTAATCTTAAAAGTGATTAATCAAGGGATCTAAGGTTTTGTTTATCAATGGAATTTTTGTTTCTGTCCCTAAAGTAATCTTTAAAGTGATTAATCAAGGGATCTAAGGTTTAGATTATCAATGGAATTTTTGTTTCTGTCCCTAAAGTAATCTTAAAAGTGACTAATCAAGGGATCTAAGGTTTTGTTTATCAATGGAATTTTTGTTTCTATCCCTAAAGTAATCTTAAAAGTGATTAATCAAGGGATCTAAGGTTTTGTTTATCAATGAAATTTTTGTTTCTGTCCCTAAAGTAATCTTAAAAGTGATTAATCAAGGGATCTAAGGTTTTGTTTATCAATGGAATTTTTGTTTCTGTCCCTAAAGTAATCTTTAAAGTGATTAATCAAGGGATCTAAGGTTTAGATTATCAATGGAATTTTTGTTTCTGTCCCTAAAGTAATCTTAAAAGTGACTAATCAAGGGATCTAAGGTTTTGTTTATCAATGGAATTTTTGTTTCTATCCCTAAAGTAATGTTAAAAGTGATTAATCAAGGGATCTAAGGTTTTGTTTATCAATGAAATTTTTGTTTCTGTCCCTAAAGTAATCTTAAAAGTGATTAATCAAGGGATCTAAGGTTTTGTTTATCAATGAAATTTTTGTTTCTGTCCCTAAAGTAATCTTAAAAGTGATTAATCAAGGGATCTAAGGTTTTGTTTATCAATGGAATTTTTGTTTCTGTCCCTAAAGTAATATTTAAAGTGATTAATCAAGGGATCTAAGGTTTAGATTATCAATGGAATTTTTGTTTCTGTCCCTAAAGTAATCTTAAAAGTGACTAATCAAGGGATCTAAGGTTTTGTTTATCAATGGAATTTTTGTTTCTATCCCTAAAGTAATCTTAAAAGTGATTAATCAAGGGATCTAAGGTTTTATTTATCAATGAAATTTTTGTTTCTGTCCCTAAAGTAATCTTAAAAGTGATTAATCAAGGGATCTAAGGTTTTGTTTATAAATGGAATTTTTGTTTCTGTCCCTAAAGTAATCTTAAAAGTGATTAATCAAGGGATCTAAGGTTTTGTTTATCAATGGAATTTTTGTCTCTGTCCCTAAAGTAATCTTTAAAGTGATTAATCAAGGGATCTAAGGTTTTGTTTATCAATGAAATTTTTGTTTCTGTCCCTAAAGTAATCTTAAAAGTGATTAATCAAGGGATCTAAGGTTTTGTTTATAAATGGAATTTTTGTTTCTGTCCCTAAAGTAATCTTAAAAGTGATTAATCAAGGGATCTAAGGTTTTGTTTATCAATGGAATTTTTGTCTCTGTCCCTAAAGTAATCTTTAAAGTGATTAATCAAGGGATCTAAGGTTTTGTTTATCAATGGAATTTTTGTTTCTGTCCCTAAAGTAATCTTAAAAGTGACTAATCAAGGGATCTAAGGTTTTGTTTATCAATGGAATTTTGTTTCAATCCCTAAAGTAATCTTAAAAGTGATTAATCAAGGGATCTAAGGTTTTGTTTATCAATGAAATTTTTGTTTCTGTCCCTAAAGTAATCTTAAAAGTGATTAATCAAGGGATCTAAGGTTTTGTTTATCAATGGAATTTTTGTTTCTGTCCCTAAAGTAATCTTTAAAGTGATTAATCAAGGGATCTAAGGTTTAGATTATCAATGGAATTTTTGTTTCTGTCCCTAAAGTAATCTTAAAAGTGACTAATCAAGGGATTTAAGGTTTTGTTTATCAATGGAATTTTTGTTTCTATCCCTAAAGTAATCTTAAAAGTGATTAATCAAGGGATCTAAGGTTTTGTTTATCAATGGAATTTTTGTTTCTGTCCCTAAAGTAATCTTAAAAGTGATTAATCAAGGGATCTAAGGTTTTGTTTATCAATGGAATTTTTGTTTCTGTCCCTAAAGTAATCTTTAAAGTGATTAATCAAGGGATCTAAGGTTTAGATTATCAATGGAATTTTTGTTTCTGTCCCTAAAGTAATCTTAAAAGTGACTAATCAAGGGATCTAAGGTTTTGTTTATCAATGGAATTTTTGTTTCTATCCCTAAAGTAATCTTAAAAGTGATTAATCAAGGGATCTAAGGTTTTGTTTATCAATGAAATTTTTGTTTCTGTCCCTAAAGTAATCTTAAAAGTGATTAATCAAGGGATCTAAGGTTTTGTTTATAAATGGAATTTTTGTTTCTGTCCCTAAAGTAATCTTAAAAGTGATTAATCAAGGGATCTAAGGTTTTGTTTATCAATGGAATTTTTGTCTCTGTCCCTAAAGTAATCTTTAAAGTGATTAATCAAGGGATCTAAGGTTTTGTTTATCAATGAAATTTTTGTTTCTGTCCCTAAAGTAATCTTAAAAGTGATTAATCAAGGGATCTAAGGTTTTGTTTATAAATGGAATTTTTGTTTCTGTCCCTAAAGTAATCTTAAAAGTGATTAATCAAGGGATCTAAGGTTTTGTTTATCAATGGAATTTTTGTCTCTGTCCCTAAAGTAATCTTTAAAGTGATTAATCAAGGGATCTAAGGTTTTGTTTATCAATGGAATTTTTGTTTCTGTCCCTAAAGTAATCTTAAAAGTGACTAATCAAGGGATCTAAGGTTTTGTTTATCAATGGAATTTTGTTTCAATCCCTAAAGTAATCTTAAAAGTGATTAATCAAGGGATCTAAGGTTTTGTTTATCAATGAAATTTTTGTTTCTGTCCCTAAAGTAATCTTAAAAGTGATTAATCAAGGGATCTAAGGTTTTGTTTATCAATGGAATTTTTGTTTCTGTCCCTAAAGTAATCTTTAAAGTGATTAATCAAGGGATCTAAGGTTTAGATTATCAATGGAATTTTTGTTTCTGTCCCTAAAGTAATCTTAAAAGTGACTAATCAAGGGATCTAAGGTTTTGTTTATCAATGGAATTTTTGTTTCTATCCCTAAAGTAATCTTAAAAGTGATTAATCAAGGGATCTAAGGTTTTGTTTATCAATGAAATTTTTGTTTCTGTCCCTAAAGTAATCTTAAAAGTGATTAATCAAGGGATCTAAGGTTTTGTTTATAAATGGAATTTTTGTTTCTGTCCCTAAAGTAATCTTAAAAGTGATTAATCAAGGGATCTAAGGTTTTGTTTTATCAATGGAATTTTTGTCTCTGTCCCTAAAGTAATCTTTAAAGTGATTAATCAAGGGATCTAAGGTTTTGTTTATCAATGGAATTTTTGTTTCTGTCCCTAAAGTAATCTTTAAAGTGATTAATCAAGGGATCTAAGGTTTAGATTATCAATGGAATTTTTGTTTCTGTCCCTAAAGTAATCTTAAAAGTGACTAATCAAGGGATCTAAGGTTTTGTTTATAAATGTAATTTTTGTTTCTGTCCCTAAAGTAATCTTAAAAGTGATTAATCAAGGGATCTAAGGTTTTGTTTATCAATGGAATTTTTGTCTCTGTCCCTAAAGTAATCTTAAAAGTGATTAATCAAGGGATCTAAGGTTTTGTTTATCAATGGAATTTTTGTTTCTGTCCCTAAAGTAATCTTAAAAGTGACTAATCAAGGGATCTAAGGTTTTGTTTATCAATGGAATTTTGTTTCAATCCCTAAAGTAATCTTAAAAGTGATTAATCAAGGGATCTAAGGTTTTGTTTATCAATGAAATTTTTGTTTCTGTCCCTAAAGTAATCTTAAAAGTGATTAATCAAGGGATCTAAGGTTTTGTTTATCAATGGAATTTTTGTTTCTGTCCCTAAAGTAATCTTTAAAGTGATTAATCAAGGGATCTAAGGTTTAGATTATCAATGGAATTTTTGTTTCTGTCCCTAAAGTAATCTTAAAAGTGACTAATCAAGGGATCTAAGGTTTTGTTTATCAATGGAATTTTTGTTTCTATCCCTAAAGTAATCTTAAAAGTGATTAATCAAGGGATCTAAGGTTTTGTTTATCAATGAAATTTTTGTTTCTGTCCCTAAAGTAATCTTAAAAGTGATTAATCAACGTATCTAAGGTTTTGTTTATAAATGGAATTTTTGTTTCTGTCCCTAAAGTAATCTTAAAAGTGATTAATCAAGGGATCTAAGGTTTTGTTTATCAATGGAATTTTTGTCTCTGTCCCTAAAGTAATCTTTAAAGTGATTAATCAAGGGATCTAAGGTTTTGTTTATGAATGAAATTTTTGTTTCTGTCCCTAAAGTAATCTTAAAAGTGATTAATCAAGGGATCTAAGGTTTTGTTTATAAATGGAATTTTTGTTTCTGTCCCTAAAGTAATCTTAAAAGTGATTAATCAAGGGATCTAAGGTTTTGTTTATCAATGGAATTTTTGTCTCTGTCCCTAAAGTAATCTTTAAAGTGATTAATCAAGGGATCTAAGGTTTTGTTTATCAATGGAATTTTTTTTTCTGTCCCTAAAGTAATCTTAAAAGTGACTAATCAAGGGATCTAAGGTTTTGTTTATCAATGGAATTTTGTTTCAATCCCTAAAGTAATCTTAAAAGTGATTAATCAAGGGATCTAAGGTTTTGTTTATCAATGAAATTTTTGTTTCTGTCCCTAAAGTAATCTTAAAAGTGATTAATCAAGGGATCTAAGGTTTTGTTTATCAATGGAATTTTTGTTTCTGTCCCTAAAGTAATCTTTAAAGTGATTAATCAAGGGATCTAAGGTTTAGATTATCAATGGAATTTTTGTTTCTGTCCCTAAAGTAATCTTAAAAGTGACTAATCAAGGGATCTAAGGTTTTGTTTATCAATGGAATTTTTGTTTCTATCCCTAAAGTAATCTTAAAAGTGATTAATCAAGGGATCTAAGGTTTTGTTTATCAATGAAATTTTTGTTTCTGTCCCTAAAGTAATCTTAAAAGTGATTAATCAAGGGATCTAAGGTTTTGTTTATAAATGGAATTTTTGTTTCTGTCCCTAAAGTAATCTTAAAAGTGATTAATCAAGGGATCTAAGGTTTTGTTTTATCAATGGAATTTTTGTCTCTGTCCCTAAAGTAATCTTTAAAGTGATTAATCAAGGGATATAAGGTTTTGTTTATCAATGGAATTTTTGTTTCTGTACCTAAAGTAATCTTAAAAGTGATTAATCAAGGGATCTAAGGTTTTGTTTATCAATGGAATTTTTGTTTCAATCCCTAAAGTAATCTTTAAAGTGATTAATCAAGGGATCTAAGGTTTAGATTATCAAAGGAATTTTTGTTTCTGTCCCTAAAGTAATCTTAAAAGTGATTAATCAAGGGATCTAAGGTTTTGTTTATCAATGGAATTTTTGTTTCTGTCCCTAAAGTAATCTTAAAAGTGATTAATCAAGGGATCTAAGGTTTTGTTTATCAATGGAATTTTTGTTTCTGTCCCTAAAGTAATCTTAAAAGTGATTAATCAAGGGATCTAAGGTTTTGTTTATAAATGGAATTTTTGTTTCTGTCCCTAAAGTAATCTTAAAAGTGATTAATCAAGGGATCTAAGGTTTTGTTTATCAATGGAATTTTTGTTTCTGTCCCTAAAGTAATCTTTAAAGTGATTAATCAAGGGATCTAAGGTTTTGTTTATCAATGGAATTTTTGTTTCTGTCCCTAAAGTAATCTTAAAAGTGACTAATCAAGGGATCTAAGGTTTTGTTTATCAATGGAATTTTTGTTTCAATCCCTAAAGTAATCTTAAAAGTGATTAATCAAGGGATCTAAGGTTTTGTTTATCAATAAAATTTTTGTTTCTGTCCCTAAAGTAATCTTAAAAGTGATTAATCAAGGGATCTAAGGTTTTGTTTATCAATGGAATTTTTGTTTCTGTCCCTAAAGTAATCTTAAAAGTGATTAATCAAGGGATCTAAGGTTTTGTTTATCAATGGAATTTTTGTTTCTGTCCCTAAAGTAATCTTTAAAGTGATTAATCAAGGGATCTAAGGTTTTGTTTATAAATGGAATTTTTGTTTCTGTCCCTAAAGTAATCTTAAAAGTGATTAATCAAGGGATCTAAGGTTTTGTTTATCAATGGAATTTTTGTTTCTGTCCCTAAAGTAATCTTAAAAGTGATTAATCAAGGAATCTAAGGTTTTGTTTATCAATGGAATTTTTGTTTTTGTCCCTAAAGTAATCTTAAAAGTGATTAATCAAGGGATCTAAGGTTTTGTTTATCAATGGAATTTTTGTTTCTGTCCCTAAAGTAATCTTAAAAGTGATTAATCAAGGGATCTAAGGTTTTGTTTATCAATGGAATTTTTGTTTCTGTCCCTAAAGTAATCTTAAAAGTGATTAATCAAGGAATCTAAGGTTTTGTTTATCAATGGAATTTGTGTTTCTGTCCCTAAAATAATCATAAAAGTGATTAATCAAAGGATCTAAGGTTTAGTTTATCAATGGAATTTTTGTTTCTGTTCCTAAAGTAATCTTAAAAGTGATTAATCAAGGGATAATTTTGCAGAAGTTCCAAACTTTGTGAGATTTAGCTTTAAAACTCTTTGTTTTTGAATTATTGTCAAGGGTCGTAAAAGTTCATTTAATAGGCCATTCAAAAAATTATATTGGATGCACTATAAATATAAACATGTCTGAATCAAAGAAGTCTACAATAGGATACAGGAGATCTTTGACAAATTTTAGTGAAAAAAAAAAGGAAGCATAGTTTATTTTCTTTAAACTAAAAAAAAAAATGCTTTTGGAACACACTGACATGCATAAATAATTGGATTCCCAGTAAATAAACTATAAATAGACGTTTTTATTTACTTTAAAAAAATACTATTTTCGTTAGATACACGATATATGATGCAATAAACAAGTCATTTCATATATTTGCAAACGATATTGCATAGCTTTTACTTATTTGAAAAAAAAAAAAAAATTTAATAGACCATATCCCTTTAATAACAAAATATGCTTCAGTAATATAGAGATTCTGAAAAAAAACCGTATTCCAATAATATTTATCAATCGTTAGCCTTAATAAAACAGTATTAAAAACAGATAATAATAGTTTTTATTACATGACTGTAATTTAGCTTGCATATGATTCACTTAAAACTGATAAAGAGGTTTTGCAATATCACCCTCTCAGCTAAAAATAGATCTTGGCAGTTGTCTGGAAAGTGATATCATCCTTGCAAGGAATAAAAATAGATGGGGAAAAACCCAACTTTTGCTATCCTATCAAATTCATTCTTTCGTTGTTCAATAACAAAGGAGATTACGTCTAACATTTGTTTTTCGGCTGTATCATAAACAAACACTCCAAAATTGTGATATTTTATTGGTATGAGGATGAATTTGTAAGTAGATATCAATAAAACATTTTCATGAAATAAAACAATCATTGAATTCTGGTAGTTTGGAATAGGTTGCTATTTGGATTATCAACCTTTAAAAACGTATATTCACCTTGTCTGCAGCTCGGTGAACATTATATTTTTTCAGGTTGATAAATCCAGATAGCAACCTATTCCAAAGTCAATAATTGTATATTGGTGATTCCCAAGATTTCATTTTAAAGCGATTGTCAACTCAAAGGATTCCTACACCAACCACTATTATCTCTGCCACACCATCTTGTTTACAAACATCACGTACAGACGTGACAAAGTAGTCCAGTCAAAAAACATCAATTTGTATGTTAGAAATAAAGGGGAGGAGCCTATTATTCAACGTGTGACAGAGGTTATACAGTGAACCCTCTCTAAACCAAACCCTGAATAAACCAAAATCCTGTATAAACAGAACTTTATATAAAGTCCTAATGCAGGAAATCTCTGTTAATTTAACTTGAATAAACTGAACATCTGTCTATTGCGAACACAAAAATAGTGCCAAGGAAGTTTAGTTTAGACAGGTTTCACTGTAACTGAATGTAGACATACTGAACCAGTTATGTTCTCCGTGTCAGAGAGTGTGTCACAATATGGTAGGTTTCCTATTGGTGTCGTAAAGTACATAAATATTAAAGTATTCAATTGACAATGAAATTCTATCTCTTTTTAGGATTTGGTTATCATCTTCTGAGTGTTTTATCATAAATTAAACTGATGATATCTTTATGGAACATTTGATAAGATTTTATATCAGGGTACTGTGGTAGTTAGAAATATGGCAGCGAAAATTGATTGAAATAGCATGTGAATACACTGAATAATAGAACTCACAGTATCATAGGATCAGACTATACACCTTAAATAATATTTAAAGAAAATTAATGATGAAACAATACACAAATTGCAAAATTTCCACCTTTCTCTTTTATGGTTATCAACTGACCTTAGACATAGAAGCAAGAAACTCTCTTGATGTATTCCACAAAGCTGCCACCATTTGATACATATCGTCAAGTCCCAAACATATCGAATTAAAGTGCATTAAGACTTCCTCTCCAATCATTCCTGCTGGATCATTCATTTTCAACTGCATAGGTGGTAAAAATGTTTGAAATGCTAAAGCTGCATCTGCTCGTAACTGTTTTTTATATTCATCACCAGTAAGAATACCTTTTAAGGTTTTAAATATACCTTTTTCTTTGACAGGTTTTTCTCTAATTACACCATCATACTTATGAATGGTATCTACAAAGATAATATAAACCACGGGTAAATAATGCTTTAATGGACACATGAAAAAGAATAAAACAAATAATAAAATTTATCTCTCAAAAACTTAAAAAGAACAAAACATTAATAAAACAACCAATGACAATGACCAAAAGGCATATTGGGATGAGGAAGGTCTGTTATAAATTGTCAGTGACAAAGTTTTGTAGTCCACAAGATGACTTCCCTAATAAACGGGAGAGCCATGATGTAAATGAAATATTGTTGAAAGTGGCATTAATAGCCAGTAACCATCAGCCAAAACCTTATTTAAATATTTGGACCCTTTCCATCTTTCTGTATAAGATAAATGTTTAATGACTGGTGTATCGAAGTTTTCTCCCCAAAAACTATATTGCATTATCCAAAACAAGAGATTGTTTATTTTACATTGAATTTGAAGACTGTATTCAATTTTTTATTCTTAGTCTTGAACCCCATATAATCTGAATAAAATTAAATGAAAAATAAAAAAATACATCACACTGTACAGTTCCAAAATCCAATCGAAAAATCGTAGAAACATTGAATTCAATCAATGCACCAACAGATCAATAGCAAAAGAATAAGTTTGGCAAGGAAATAAAAAGAACTTTAAGGTCATATCACAAAATCTATATCCAGAATTAATGTACCCCGGTACATATCAATTACCTTGTACTTTGGTTTGACCTATAAACATAGAACGATGATTTGTATCAGATGTGTGACTGTATACATGTTCATCAACCTCATCTCCATTGCTCTGTATAACAGTATACACATAGAAAACTGTCTTCCGTAGAAGATATTTCGGGATGTTGACTTTACCCTGGTATTCATAATAACCATCTGCTACTGTCCTACAATTAAAACAAGATATGATTATAATCTAACGATTATGAAGTCTCAAGTCTCCCAAACCGGACACTGACAACAGGTTTAAAAAATAAATCAAAAGCTACCTTTGAAATCGAACAATGTTGAATTTTTGCAGCATGGTGGCGGCCAATTTGAAAATGGCGACAGGTAGACATTTTCCGATGTCAGGAATCAATTCGGGACATCATAATCTACCTACATATGAAATGTCGTTGAAATCGGACATTGTTTAATTTGTGCGGTATTGTGGTGGCCATTTTGAAAATGGTGACCGGTAGAAATTTTTCGATGTCGGGAAGCAATTCGGGACATCATAATCTACCTATATATGAAATGTCGTTGAAATCAGACATTGCTTAATTTGTGCGGTATTGTGGTGGCCATTTTGACAATGGCGACCGGTAGAAATTTTTCAATGTCGGGACATCATTATCTACTAACATCAAATTTTGATGATATCGGACAATGTTGAATTTTTGCGGCTATTTTCAAAATGGCGACCACTAAAATTTTTCAATGTTGGGAATAAATTCGGGACATCATAATCTACCCACATATGAAATGTCGTTGAAATTGGACAATGTTGAATTTGTGCGGTATTGTGGTGGCCATTTTGAAAATAACGACCGCTAGAGATTTTTCAATGTCGGGAATAAATTCGGGACATCATAATCTACCCACATATGAAATGTCGTTGAAATTGGACAATGTTGAATTTGTGTGGTATTGTGGTGGGCATTTTGAAAATGATGACCGCTAGAAATTTTTCAATGTCGGGAATCTATTCGGGACATCATAATCTACCCACATATGAAAGAAATGTCGTTGAAATCGGACAATGTTGAATTTGTGCGGTATTGTGGCGGCCATTTTGAAAATGGTGACTGCTAGAAATTTTTCAGTGTCAGCAATAAATTCGGGACATCATAATCTACCCACATATCAATTTTAGATGATATCGGACAATGTTGAATTTTTGAGGTATTGTGGTGGCCATTTTGAAAATGGCGACCGGTAGAAATTTTTCAATGTCCGGAGATCATTATCTACCAACATATCAAATTTTGATGATATTGGACAATGTTGAATTTTTGTGGCCTTTTTGAAAATGGCGACTGCTAGAAATTTTTCAATGTCGGGAATAAATTCGGGACATCATAATCTACCCACATATGAAATGTCGTTGAAATCGGACAATATTGAATTTGTGCGGTATTGTGGTGGTCATTTTGAAAATGACGATCGCTAAAAATTGTTCAATATCAGGAATCTATTCGGGACATCATAATCTACCCACATATGAAATGTCGTTGAAATTGGACAATGTTGAATTTGTGCAGTATTTTGGTGGCCATTTTGAAAATGGCGACCGCTAGAAATTTTACAATGTCGGGAAAAAATTTGGGACATCATAATCTACCCACATATCAAATTTAGATGATATCGGACAATGTTGAATTTTTGAGGTATTGTGGCGGCCATTTTGATAATGGCGATCGGTAGAAATTTTTCAATGTCGGGAATCAATTTGGAACATCATTATCTACCCACATATCAAATTTTGATGACATAGTACAATGTTGAATTTTTACAGCCCATTTCTAATTTTGAAAATGCAGAATTGCTCCTCTAATGGTGACCTATCACTATGTCATATTTTATGTCTCTATCATTATCCATTTAGAAGTTATCAACATTAATGTACGAAATTTCAACTTTCCCATAGGATTCTATAGTAACCCTCACCCCCTTTGAACCCCTCAAAATATGACTGATCCCCTTTACCACAAAGATGAAAACTTTAGGACCAACTAGAAACATATCTATAACTCCACCAAGTTTCATGAAATTCTGTCCAGTGGTTCCTGAGATCTGCCGTGGACAAGTTCATGTGCCACGGAAAGAAAGAAAGGAGGAGGAGGAGAATAATAATAATAACAAGATATGATTATAATCTAACGATTATGGAGTCTCCCAAACTGGCCACTGAAAGCAGGCTTAAAAAATAAATCAAAAGCTACCTTTGAAATCGAACAATGCTGAATTTTTGCGGTATTGTGGTGGCCATTTTGAAAATGGAGACCGGCAGAAATTTTTCGATATCGGGAATCAATTCAGGACGTTGAAATCCAACAATGTTGAATTTGTGCGGTATTGTGGTGGCCATTTTGAAAATGGCGACCAGTAGAAATTGTTCAATGTCAGGAATCAATTCGGGACATCATAATCTACCCACATATGAAATGGCGTTGAAATCGGACAATGTTGAATTTGTGCTGTATTGTGGTGGCCATTTTGAAAATGGCGACCGGTAGAAATTTTTCAATGTCGGGAATCAATTCAGGACATCATCATCTACCCACATATCAAATTTTGATGATATCGGACAATGTTGAATTTTTGCGGTATTGTGGTGGCCATTTTGAAAATGGCGACCAGTAGAAATTTTTCAATGTCAGGACATCATTATCTACCGATGTATCAAATTTTGATGATATCGGACAATGTTGAATTTTTGTGATATTGTGGTGGCCATTTTGAAAATTTAGGACCAACTAGAAACATATATCTATAACTCCACCAAGTTTCATGAAATTCTGTTCAGTAGTTCCTGAGATCTGCCGTGGACAAGTTCATGGTCCACGGAAAGAAAGAAAGAAAGAGAAGAATAATAATAATAAGAATAAGAAACGGAGCAAAAACATGAAGTGTGTCTGTAAGATACAAATGACCACAAGAAATTATAAACAAGTCAACAACTGTAGTAGGAGCCATACAAACCATGATTCCATTATGTAGCTAGTAAGAAGGAAATGAAGTCCAACTACCTGTCATTTTTTGAATATTCGACAAAAATCTCCCCACCCCCCGACTTTTCGTCGCGGGGGCATAAAAAAATGATCAAGTCCAACTACCTGTCATTATCAAATATTTGATGAAAATCAAAATCCTGTGGACATGCACACCTCCATTATGTGTATAAACATCCTGCAAAATATTAAAGCTGTAGCTCTAAACCTGTAGGAGGAGATAGCCGAACAAACCATGTATCTATATCTGGAAGGACGAACAAAATGACTACCTGTTATTTTGAGAATATTTGATGAAAATCAAAATCCTGTGGACATGCAAACCTCCATTATGTGTATAAACATCCTGCAAAATATTAAAGCTGTAGCTCTAAACCTGTAGGAGTTAGCCGGACAAACCATGTTCCCTTTATGCAGCTAGTACGAAAAAAAAGTCCAACTACATTTTTGTACCTGTCATTTTGTGAATATTTGAAGAAAATCAAAATCCTGTGGACATGCACACCTCCATTATGTGTAAAAACATCATACAAAATATTTAAGCTGTAGCTCCAAAACTGTAGGAGGAGATAGCCGGACAAACCATGTATCTATATCCGGACGGACGAATGGACGGACAAGGGTAAATTAATATGTCCCCCCCCCCCCCCCCCCCCGACTCTTTGTCGCAGGGGCATAAAAAAAGGCTGTTAAAAATGGTCTTACAAAATCTGTCAATTTACGTCAGGTATTAACTGATATTGAGCTGAACATTAATGATTTTTTCTTGTCACTAAATACAATAACTTGAGTAAAACTAGAGGCTCAATGGGATGAGCCTGTGTCGCTCACCTTTCATTCTGTTTTGAGGAAAGGTGCTTCCTACCAAATTGCGGTTCATTTGGTTACTTGTTTACAGAGGAGAAGAATCTTTTTTAGAAATGACCACATAAACAAGAATTGCCTATGGTGGCCATGTTTATTAACGAATCAGGACAAAATGAGCAATCGTAATAGAGGACCTTCCATAGATGCTAACTACCAAGTTTCAGTTAATTTGGCCAAGCGGTGTCAGAGATATTTTAGAAATCGACCAATCAGAAACAAGTATTGCCTGTGGCGGTCTTGTTTGTTAACGGATCTGGACGAAATGAGCAAACTTTAGAGGACCTTCCATAGATGCTTCCTTCCAAGTTTTGGTTCATCTGGCCTAGCAGCTTCAAAGGAGATGTTTAGAAATTGGCCAATCAGAAACAAGAACTGCCTGTGGCAGCCATGTTTGTCAACGGATCGGGACGAAATGAGCCATTGTTATAGAAGACCTTCAATAGATGCTTCCTACCTAGTTTCGGTTCATTTGGTCAAGTGGTTTCAGAGGAGCAGAAATTAAAAAAAAAACAATCAGAAACAACAAGATGAACTGTGAGCTAATGCTCACCTATAATACCCCCGCTCTTCGGCAATCAGGAAGTAGGAATCTGATGGGTCCAAAAACGCTTCCCACGATATGGGGTACCTATATGAAGCTTGTGACCAAATATCAGATCTCTGCCATCAATAGTTGCTGAGAAAAATGTGACGAAAAATGTGCATATATGTTCAATGTGTATAAAAACCAACTAAGTCGGCAAACAGGAAGTAGGAATCTGACGGGTCCAAAAACGCTTCCCACAATATGGCATACCTATATGAAGCTTGTGACCAAATATCAGATACCTGTCATTAATAGTTGCTTAGAAAAATGCAACGACAAATGTGCATATATAAATGTATGTTAAATGTGTATAAAAATCAACAAAATCGGCAAACAGGAAGTAGGAATCTGATGGGTCCAAAAACGCTTCCCACGATATGGGGTACCTATATGAAGCTTGTGCATATATGCTCAATGTGTATAAAAATCAACTTAGTCGGCAAACAGGAAGTAGGAATCTGACGGGTCCAAAAACACTACCCACAATATGGTATACCTATATGACGCTTGTGACCAAATATCAGATTTCTGCAATCAACAGTTACTGAGAAAAATGCGACGAAAAATATCTTGGACGGACGGAAGGATGGAAGAACGGACGGACAGACGGACAGAGGTAAAACAGTATACCCCCCTCCCCCTTCGGGGAGCGAGGAATTGCCTGTGGCAGACATGTTTGTTAACGGATCGGGACGAAATGATCCATTTTAATAGATGGCCTTCAATAGATGCTTCCTACCAAGTGGTTTCTGAGGAGAAGAATTATTAAAAAATGACCAATCAGAAACAATAATTGCCTGTGGCAGCCATGTTTGTTAACAGATAGGGACGAAATGTATATTCTTTATAGAAGACCTCCCATAGATGCTTCCTACCAAGATTCGGTTCATTTGGCCAAGCGATTTCAAAGAAGATGATTTTTAGAAATCGACCAATCAGAAACAAGAATTCCCTTTGGTGGCCATGTTTGTTATTGGATCGGGACAAAATGAGCAATATTTATAAAGGATCTTCCATTGATGCTTCCTACCGCGTTTCGGTTTATTTGGCTAAGCAGTTTCAGAAGAGAATATTTTTAAAAATCTACCAATCAGAAAAAAGAATTGCCTGTTTGTACACGGATCGGGACGAAATGTGCAAACATTATAGAGGACCTTCCATAGATGCTTCATACCCAATTTCAGTTCATTTGGCTAATTATTTTTAGATGAGAAGATTGAAATGTGAAAAGTACAAGTGATGGCAAAAGTTCACATTGACTTTGGCAAGGTGAGATGAAAAGGTATAATTATTCCAGGTTTAATGCAAGAAAGATTGGTCTTCAATTATCGAACTAGGAAATTCCCCTTTATCTGATTTTTAGCATGTTTAACCCATTGGTTAAATTTTCGTATTATTCTTAATCGGTCACAAGAGAAATAGATTCTCCTTCTGCTGCAAGTGGATTTGCGATATTTCTCCACTCTCAATAGTTTTAAACAAATTTTAACTATCTTGAGTGGAGAAATATTGTAATCTACTGGTAGCAGAAGAAGAATCTATATTTCTCAGTAGAGTCTTGGGAGGAATACAATAGCATAACCCTACTTACCTCTTTTTAGTGATAGCTACTCAATATTCACCAATATTTTGAATTTGACAAATAAAACAAAATATGATTTTTTTTATTTGTTCTGGCCTTTTATATGTAATAAAACTTTGGAGTCAAACTTACAAAAACACACAACCAATCATAACTTTGTATCTAATATGACCGTAGCGTCACATCTCATGGATTATCCATACCTTTTATACGTCAACTTATGTTTTTTACTCTTCCATCCTCCTAGAGTCTGCTCTTGAAACCTTACAACCACTTCATCTTTCTGTATGTTCAAAAGTATCGTAGGTGATAGAAGTACATGATAATAGACTTCTGTAAATTCCGTCTTTTTTGACTCATTACCAGTCTTCCCACCTGCTTTGTCACCTGAAGTTCTAGGGATAAAAACAAGATAAATTCACAAGGGTAATAAAATATTTAATATGAATATGGTTAATAGGTATTTCGAGTATCTTAAATCTTTTAAAGTCAGACATAAATTGCTTTGATGACTTAACGTTCCCACATTTGATAACATAATTATTGAATGGTTTAAGTTATTGGTGGTTAATGTCATTTTCAGCAATTTTTCTATCATATCATGACTACCAGACCCGTTGGGCATTGAAAGACCAGACATTTACATTGAGCTGACTGTTGACATCCCACTTCTTCAGTAGATATTTGAAATCTTAACAATAATATGAAAACAAAAAATACTATAGTCAGAACAGCTCCATAAACCAATAAAAAAATCATAAAACAGAGGCAAAATCGATACCTCTAACACAGATATTTATGATCACTCATTTTCCTGTCAGCACTGAGGTTAAACTACCTCTATGGACCCAAATAAGTGAGGTAAATAATTGGGTTCAAACCCATGTCAATGGTGTTGTGCTTGTGGTTAGAAATCAACTACCTTAACTACTCGTCCAGTAGGAACCCTTATATATTTCAGGCAAGTCTGAAATATATTGTAAAATGCAGATCCATGATCTGAAATTATTTGCCTTTTGTGTGTTTATACCTCTATTTTTGCTTTGAATTCTGGTTGATACGTGGCATTTTTTGTCTACTCGTCTGCCCCCCCCCCAAAAAAAACCCATCAGTACTTACTTGTTTGAAGCTGATGATGGATTCTCTGATGACTGTTTATTCTTGCCTTTGGTTGTCTGTTAGAATAGTTGATAAACAAATTTATAATAAAAATAATTATAGTAAAACTACTCTTGTATTCCAAATATCGATGATATAACTGAAAAATTACTGAGTTGGCATTAAACAACAATCGCTCACTCACTCACTCACTCACTCACAGAATATCAAAAATAAATAACGAGTAACCGAACAACATAGTAATTCACAAATGCATGTTATTGGATGACTGAATAATCTTCATTGTTGGTTACAAGAAATTTCTTTTTGATATTCGGAATGCAAGAGTTGTTGTATTGTTCTTTAGATAGATTTTACTCTTTTGTTTGCTCTCACAATAGTGCTCCCTCAGTCTATCGCCAACCGCCAAAATTCTCGTCTGTCACGATTTCCCCCTATTAAAAATACCCTGTTATACTGCCAAACTCAGCTGCCGCTAACTGCCACAGGTTTTCAGACACAAAAGTCATAAAACCAATTTAAATTCCCCCGTTAGTACCGCCCACAACTACCTTTTGACATAGGGCTCATATAAGAAAGTGTGAGCATCGACATAAAAGATATGAGCCACTACATAATCTACATATAAGGTGTGAGCCACTACATATAAGATGTGAACCACTACATAATCTATATATAAGGTGTGAACCACTACATAATCTACATGTAAGGTGTGAGCCACTACATAATCTACATATAAGGTGTGAGCCTCTACATATAAGACGGGCAAATTTATTCAGCCCTCTGTAAGTAAAATAATTGCATTGATACAAAGTAGGACGTATGGGATCATATCAAATTAATGCATTACATATAGCTAAAGATGTTCTGCTTGAAGAGAAAGCGTAAACTAATTAGACGACAAACAAAAACGTGCAATTATAAGTTATGCAAAGGAAAATCCAAAATTAACATAAAAACAAATTGCCGATAATTTGACAATTAAATGGGATCTTCCAATAACCCCACAAATGAAGATGAATTGTTGCTGTCGCGTGTTTATAATGATATTGATGTCCCGAGCTACAAATGACGGTTCAAGAATTTGTCAATATTGACAAAGATCTGCAAACTGTACAGGACATTTCCGATGTGAATATAATTATTCTAATTTATTTATTTATTAAACATGTATTATTTATACTTATGTATTTGTACAAGTGCAAAATGCATGTCAGTCGAGTTGAAAGTTTATCTTTTCATATGATCACATAACTTCCTCAGTTTATCGCCAAACTCGTTATACCGGCAAACTACCGACTGCACAGAAGGTGGCAGTTTAACGAGGGAGCACTGTACATTTAAAAAAGGAACTTGTTTTCCATTGTTGGACGTTCAATGATATTTTCGATTGTGACGACATTGGTACTAGATGAAGCAACGCAATTAAATAAATGTTTTAGTTCAGTGTGAAACATTGATATTTATTTCACCTGGAAATCTCAGATTTTTACAGGCATCACTGTAATAATATGTTTAACATACAAAGCTTGATATTATCAAATTTTTAAAAACACAAAATAAATCATAAAAATTCTAGTAAACCAGGACTATTTTTAAAGGTAAATGTGATATTAGGTCAAAAAGATTTCATTGTAAAAAAATGTCTTGTTCAGTGTTACCTCGTTATCTTAAACTAGGATAAGTTGTCTCCTTCGAGAGCTCAAAATATAAATTAGGTTCACATACAGATATTTTCAGCTTAATTTATCCAAGACTCTGACACAACAAGATGAACTGTGAGATAATGTTCACCTATGACACACCCGCTCTTCGGCAAACAGGAAGTAGGAATCTGACGGGTCAAAAAACGTTTCCCACAATATGGGGTACCTATATGAAGCTTGTGACCAAACATCAGATTTCTGCCATCAATAGTTGCTGAGAAAAATGCGACGAAAAATGAGCATATATGTTCAATGTGTATAAAAATCAACTTAGTCGGCAAACAGGAAGTAGGAATCCGATGGGTTCAAAAACGCTACCCACAATATAGTATACCTATATGATGCTTGTGACCAAATATCAGATTTCTGTCATCAACAGTTACTGAGAAAAATGCGACGAAAAATATCTTGGACGGACGGACAGACGGACAGAGGAAAACAGTATACCTCCCTCCCCCTTCGGGGAGCGGGGGTATAATGAAATTCTACTGTAGCTTGAAACTGAAAGAAATGTCAAGAGGGAGACAAGCTCACACAGATATAAAGATAAGTCAAAGAAAATAGCTATTCCTGATGACCTTGACATATCCGTGTTTCACTATAAATTATAATCACCTGTGAAATGTTTGATTCTGTTGTACTTCTTGTATTGTAACGCTTTTCCGTTTCTTCAGTTTTCGTAACTTTTGATTTATCAGCTGCTGAAGATGTTGTTTCTTTAAGTTCTGGCTGTTGTTTGCTCTCCTAAAGTTGAAAAAAAAGAAGAGATGGAACAGGAACAAAGTTGTCATACAAATTCATTTTTATCAATAAGTGAGTTTCTAGTATATCATAAAATAATAATTCAGGAATTTGTAAGACATTTATTTAGAATGTTCAAGTTATTGGCCTGCCTAGCATCCAGGCATCTTTCTATAGTGTTATTACAGTCTTCGAATTTAGGCGGTAGTCCGAAGCCCGTGACGTGTAAAATTGTACACGGGCGTATAAAATGAGTAGTTCCACAAGTCCGACGGGCGTGTGAAAAAAAAGTCATATAGTTTCAAAAGTTGATTTCATAAGATATTGTGTGTAGATATTTAGTTTATTGTTCTCTGTTTTCAGTTGCTGCCGAGTCAATGCAGAAAATGGGTAGGCAAACAAGTCCTTTTAAGAATTTCCGATATTCAAAATAGATTTAGGTGTCTGTTTTTTGCAATTTGATTGGTTGATATTTTTACCATCATGTAGGTTTAAAAAAAGGATGAGATTTACGAGAAGCAGGGCTCATGTTAGAGGGCAAAGTAGTTGCCTTGTGAAGGTTGACTTCGATTTCTCGTTGGTCAAAAGCGAAGTTCAAGTAGCCTTGTAATTTTGAAGAGTCACCTTATGTTGCCCGCGTATTTTTGCCACGTGACATTTATGAAAATATCGACATCGTGTTTATTGAATTCTATGGTATTCATTAATTATTTAGAAAGTGGCTTTCTTGAAAAGTAATCCATTTCGGTTTAAAGAAACTTTAATTTCGTTCAATATCAAATAAAAATGGCACCACGAGAAAGTGGGTGCAATCAGACACTGTGCTACGGGAAATGTTGATCGAAGCTACTTTTAACCAAACAAACTTTTGATTTATTTTTTTCTCAATCCTGTGACATAAAGTCTGAGTTCTCATATATAATATGTTCATATTTGAGAAGATTGGTCATTCAAAATTCGTTGAAATGCACGGAGACAGTCTTCACGCTTAACTTTTTACCTTACAAGCCCACCGGGCCTGCAAGTTCAAATATTTACAGGCCCACCATCAATTCTACAGACCCGAATTTGTAAACTACATTAATGACCATTAATTCAAACCACCAAAAACTCAAAACATGATGATGTACCAAATATTATGTGGACATGTCAATTATGCATTAGGTAAGAACAGAATGCAAGAAAAAAAACCAAAAAGACACTTTATTTTGGATTCATGTTTATATTAATCTCCTGAAAATTTTAAAATCATGTTGTCAATAGCATCCTCAGTATATTCCATATCATCACTGTCCACCTCCTCCTCCTCATCATCATCACAATCAATATAGCTATAAGACTCTTATAACAAAAACTTGTGGTGTCATCATTGCGTGTGACATAATTTGGTGATCATTTTTAATATTTACCCCCCCCCCCTTTTTTTTAAATATCACTATGCTTTGAATTAATACCACACAAAATGCAAAAAATCATATCTGTGTCAGACCTCAAATCAGAGTGCAACAATGGAACAAAACTTCTGTAGTTCAAAGTCTATTTTCTAACTGCAGAGGTATTAACGTAGACACAGGTCTGTCAGCGACAGTTCTATAAATAGATCGCAATTAATAAAACAAATACCGATCAGATTTGGAAGCAGATCGAAACAAATCTGAAGTGTCTCTAACGTAGACACAGGTCTGTCAGCAACAGTTCTATAAATAGATTGCAATTAATAAAAAAAAATACCGATCGGATTTGGAAGCGGATCTGGAATGGTTCGAGTGGTAGTCTTTGGGGTGGAATGGGGGATTGGCCTTAAAAGGGGAGGACTACTGTACTATATATCTTCAATTCTTTTTTAATCTTTAACACTTTCAAGCAGGACTTTCCTAAATCAAAATTTACATAATCTTAATCTAATACAAATTACCTTAGATGTCAATGATTCCTGTTTGTTTGTACTTGCAGCAGGTATATTGTTGCTGTCTGTTCCAGATTCTTTTTCTGTTGAATCAATTTTCCTTTTCTTTCTCCTTTCTTTTCTGTCCTTTTTCTTCATTCGTTCTAACTCCTTCCTTTTTCTTCTTGTTTTCTTATTTTCTTTTTTATTGTCAGTCTGTTGACCGGGTTTTTCATTGCCTTTTTGGTCTTTGTCTTCATCACTTGTAGAAGATTCAGCATCTGAGGCTTCTTCACTTTCACTTCCATCAGCCGATGAGTGACTTATTTCCCGTTTTAATGGTGAAGTATTATTTCCACCATCTTGCTCCCCCTTTGGACAGTTTTCTATATTAACAGTGTCTTCAAACTTCTGTGTGAGTTCATGAACATTGGATTTCTTTCCCTCTAGTCCTTTTCTACTGTCTGTCACCATGGAATGTGTTGAAATAATCTGTTGATGTTCATTTGACTCTGTACACTGCTGAGGAGGTTTTTCTTGTCTTTCTTGTTCATGCATTTCAACTTTTGATGTGACTCCATCTTGAGTCAATAAATGTGGTTTTGTAACATCTGTCTTTGTGCCAATTGGGGAAAATGGTGACATGCTTTCGGTCAGACTGGCTGATCCAGTTTGAGTAATATCCTTTTTCGTGACTTCTTCCGTTCTTTGTACTTCACTATTGTTGTTTACAATATCAGATGGTGCATTAGAATGATTTAGATCACCAGAGGGAGTTGTTTCCATTTCTTTCTCATTACATACATTTTCTACAAAAATTAAGCATAATATAAAAGACACATTGTATTAAAATATTAGCATAGAAAGCTTTAAACATTTTTTTACTACATGTAGTACAGTACAGTTTTAACATATCTTGAGAGTAGCAGTATCAATTCTATTTTTAATCTATAATTCTTGTAAATTTTTCGCAATGCACAACCCACTAATTATTAAAGCAATTAACAACACATGGAGAGAACAAGTGCATATATTGGTGTGTTAAAACAGGAAATTGTTCACTAATTTTTTGTTCAAAATCAACTTGTTTAAGAAACAGATCAAGTTAATTGTAGTGATGGGAATCGGAAGGCATTTCATAATCAATCATCGGTTTCACATGAATAACTAATTATCGGTTATAATCGGAAAAAGGATGTTTTGTTAAAAATGACCTATTTTATGCAAATTTTACATTATACCACTAATTAATTGATATATACAAATGTAGCTTGTTTACTCAACATTTAAATACTATATCACATACAGTTAAACCTGTATATAAAGGACACCGATGGAAACTAATAAATGTGTCCTTTATAAACAGGTTCAAATTGTATGCATTGTTTATTAAAGGGAGAAAAAAAAACTGCCCTTTATGGACAGTGATTTGTTATATACAGGTGCACTTCAAGTCCAGGTTTGACTGTATTACCAGATTTCCTGTATGTATTAGCAACCTAAATTATACAAAAAAAACTCTCTTAAATTTTAACCACCTATGCAATCACTACCTATCACCACTAACGTTGTGAGTTTGAATCCCACTCAGGCCATACAACTTTATGTGATAAAGTTTGTAAGTGACTTACGGCAGGTCGGTGGGTACTCTGGTATCCTCCAACAATAAAACTGACCGCCTCAATATAACTGAAATATAGTTTGAAGAGGTGTTAAACACCATAAAATTAAAAACCTAAACCTCACATTTTTATCCCAGATAGTGATAGGTCATAGGTGAAGTATCTGATACCTAAACAGCTAAAAGAATATCAGACAATTCTTACTTTGATCTTTGACCCCATCTTGTTCTTTTTTGTCATCTATAGGACTAGAATCTTTTTCTTTGGTTATGTCAGAACTCATTTTTGACTCATCACTCTCAATTTCTCTCTGTGCTCCTCTGTCTCCAGACTGAGACTGTTGAGACTGATCCAATGCCTCTGTCATTGAATTGCTATCAATGCCTGTACTAGTTTTGCCATCATTTGATTCTGGAGAAGATGTTGATCCAGTACAAGGGGGTTTCCATGTGTCTGGACTATCTGAACGACTAGATGACTCAGAACTTGAACTTTCACTAACCGGGATATGATGTCTTGGTTGATCATCTTTTATAAAATCATCTACTTTCACTTCACTAACAGGATGAAGTGTTGTAACTTCAGGCCCTATGAAAATTAATTGGGAGAAATGAACTAAATTTTCATTTTTATTTTGTTGTTATTGTTCGTTTAATATTAGAAGTCTTTATAAAAGAGTGAGTAAGAGAAATATTTTTTCTAAGAACATGGCTTTAAAAAGAAATTCCAGTAGTTATTTTTAAAAGGCACTGGTGTAAAATAAGATTTACATGTGGTTTTAACAAGAAATTCCAGTAGTTATTTTTAAAGGGCACTGGTGTAAAATAAGATTTACATGTCAATGTAAACTTGTATCAGACAATCTCCCCTAAATATTAGGGGTCGTAATGGTCGTGATCATATAAGATTTACATGTGGCTTTAACAAGAAATTCCAGTAGTTATTTTTAAAGGGCACTGGTGTAAAATAAGATTTACATGCGGCTTTAACAAGAAATTCCAGTAGTTATTTTTAAAGGGCACTGGTGTAAAATAAGATTTACATGTGGCTTTAACAAGAAATTCTAGTAGTTATTTTTAAAGGGCACTGGTGTAAAATAAGATTTACATGTCAATGTAAACTTGTATCAGACAATCTCCCCTAAATATTAGGGGCCGTAATGGTCGTGATCATATAAGACTTACATGTGGCTTTAACAAGAAATTCCAGTAGTTATTTCTAAAGGGCACTGGTGTAAAATAAGATTTACATGTCAATGTAAACTTGTATCAGACAATCTCCCCTAAATATTAGGGGCTGTAATGGTCGTGATCATATAAGATTTACATGTGGCTTTAACAAGAAATTCCAGTAGTTATTTTTAAAGGGCACTGGTGTAAAATAAGATTTACATGTCAATGTAAACTTGTATCAGACAATCTCCCCTAAATATTAGGGGCCGTAATGGTCGTGATCATATAAGATTTACATGTGGCTTTAACAAGAAATTCCAGTAGTTATTTTTAAAGGGCACTGGTGTAAAATAAGATTTACATGTAGCTTTAACAAGAAATTCCAGCAATTATTTTTAAAGGGCACTGGTGTAAAATAAGATTTACATGTCAATGTAAACTTGTATCAGACAATCTCCCCTAAATATTAGGGGCCGTAATGGTCGTGATCATATAAGACTTACATGTGGCTTTAACAAGAAATTCCAGTAGTTATTTTTAAAGGGCACTGGTGTAAAATAAGATTTACATGTCAATGTAAACTTGTATGAGACAATCTCCCCTAAATATTAGGGGCCGTAATGGTCGTGATCATATAAGATTTACATGTGGCTTTAACAAGAAATTCCAGTGGTTATTTTTAAAGGGCACTGGTGTAAAATAAGATTTACATGTCAATGTAAACTTGTATCAGACAATCTCCCCTAAATATTAGGGGCCGTAATGGTCATGATCATATAAGATTTACATGTGGCTTTAACAAGAAATTCCAGTAGTTATTTTTAAAGGGCACTGGTGTAAAATAAGATTTACATGTGGCTTTAACAAGAAATTCCAGTAGTTATTTTTAAAGGGCACTGGTGTGAAACAAGATTTACATGTGGCTTTAACTAGAAATTCCAGTAGTTATTTTTAAAGGGCACTGGTGTGAAACAAGATTTACATGTGGCTTTAACAAGAAATTCCAGTAGTTATTTTTAAAGGGCACTGGTGTGAAACAAGATTTACATGTGGCTTTAACTAGAAATTCCAGTAGTTACTTTTAAAGGGCACTGGTGTAAAATAAGATTTACATGTGGTTTTAACAAGAAATTCCAGTAGTTATTTTTAAAGGTCACTGGTGTAAAATAGGATTTACATGTGGCTTTAACATGAAATTCCAGTAGTTATTTTTAAAAGGCACTGGTGTAAAATAAGATTTACATGTCAATGTAAACTTGTATCAGACAATCTCCCCTAAATATTAGGGGTCGTCATGGTCGTGATCATATGGTAGTTGGATTTACAACTACCTGTGCAATCAGTGCCTATCCCCACTAAAGTTGTGAGTTCAAACCCTGTTTATAGCAAGGTGTACTCGATACAACATTATGTGATAAAGGATAAAGAATGTCAGTGACTTCCGATTGGTTTAATAGTTTTCTGTGGGTACTCCGGTTTCATCCAGTAATAAATCTGACTGCCACGATATAACTGAAATATTGTTGAAAGTGGTGTTAAACACCATAAACCAAAAGAAAACAAACCCCTAAATATAGGGAGAAGACACAAAGCTTTTGGTGTCACTGATTATAAATGTAAACTCATATATCTTGCAAACAGGCATATTACAGCTACATATTTTTCTGCCTAAAATGTCATATCATTAGGATTTTAATATATGCCCTTGTAGAAATCACGCATTGATACATGTAGATAAACACATAACAACAATTGGTCATAGTGTGTCAATTAAGTATCCTTACCTTCAGTGGGTTTGCTTTGAACTGTTCCACATGTAATACAGAACTTCATGTGAGGCAATAACTCTGCTCCACATGTTGTTCCATCTTCTTTTGTTCCTCCACAAACAATCGTCTTGGTTACAAAAATGTTGGGATCAATTTTCCAACCACAACCTGAACAAAATTGTTGTCGCTTTGTCACCAAAGAGGAGCAATGTGGACATGCCTTTGATACGTTGTCATCTTCAGTTTGGACTTTTCCACCACAACATCCACAGAACTTTGACAATGGTGGAATCTCTGCTCCACAAAGTTCTCCGTCTACAAGATTCTTACACTTCATTTAAGATATTTTATTCTAAACCATTTTAAAACTGATCTACAAATAAAAAGAAAGTAAAAGATAATAATACAATGGTTAATTCAAATATATTCATGGATACCAATTTTTGTAGTTTGACATGTTGGAAGAAAAAATTTATGTTCTTCGATATGAAAAGTTTTGGACTCCCAATTACATGTACGTGTAGTTCACAAAAGAAATTAACAACAAAATGATTCTGAGCAATGTCTGGTTAATTCTGGGTACATGTAAACTTGGTTACTTCTTCACAAAATTGCATGTCCAACTTCGTAATCGGTACATAAATCTATGGGTTGTGAGGGGGTGTTGGGTGCTGAAATAATATTCTGCCTCTGAAGTATATTATCTTTGATCCAATAAATGTATCAATTGTTTGTAGATTTCCATTTGCGTTTCTGTTTCATTCATTCAAGAAGTTGGCTGCAGTATATACATGTATCTATATGGAAGCTATTGAACACAAAAGACAATACAGACGAACCTATATGTGATACTTTCAGTTTCATAATCTGTTAGATTCTTAAATTTTTTTCTAGGAATTTTAACATTTTCAGGGGAGATCTTTTAAATGTGCAATCATGAATGCAGCGTAATCTTTTCCATTTTTCATTGATCAATCGATGTATCCATAATTTTAGATTAAAGCCTTCAATCAAGCAGTGTATTGTCTGTTTAACTATTTCTGGTGTCTGGAATAAGAGGTGGAAGTCATGCAAGACTATGGATTAACTTCGGTCTATAAAGGGTTAAAATTCTATCCAGAGTTGAAACTTGATCTTCATATCAGGTACTATTCATTTGAAACTTAGCATGGATGCTATTTGAAATGATTCCAGTAGATTTATATAAATAGGGATATGGTGTTTAACACCAATTTCAACACTATTCAAGTTGTATCTTGGATGTCAGTTTTTATATGGTAGAGGAAACCGGAGTGCCCGTAGAAAACCACCAACTTGCCATAAGTCACTGATAAACTGGTATAAGATTTAAACATTCTAAATGTTACAGTATCATGATTCATTTGAATTTTTTTAAATATATATATGTTCTCTGTAATATAAAAATTAATATTAATATATGTTTTGACTGTCTTATACAGTTTATTAGCCATTGGACCGTATAAGAGGGAGTAACTCCATTGTTTTCTGTCTTGTTAAATTCACATTTTCCATTTTTGAATTTTAATATACACAAGCATCACAAAAATTTACATTTCTATAGGCAAATAAAATCAAAATGTGTAATATATAGATAATTTTATTTGCACCTGTAATAAAAGTCTAATTATGAAATAAACAAAGTCCATAACCTCAAGTTATTTACGATCATTTATCAGAAGATGTTTTGAATGCAAACAATTAACAGATAACAAATTGAAACATAAGCCATTAGCTTATAATGATCACCAGTCAAACCAAATACAAGCGATGTTATGTTTATATTTGAAATTAAAGTGAATCTAACAACAATAAAAAATCTTCATTTTTATTTTTCCATGAGATTCTTCTCTAATGCTGTTAGATCGACCATTAATAGACACCTGTAAATTTTGGGGGGGTTTATATCTAAAGCCATTATGGATGTAAACATACCAATTTCAGGAGTATTACTGTAAAATTATGTACAGTTAAAGGGATATTGTCTACCAGCTGCGTAATTTTTTCATACCCAAAATTATTGTCGATTTCCGTACTGACCTCCATAAAATGAAGATTAACACCGAGTTATGTTGCAAAAGATACGATTTTTTGACAAAAAAGACCAAAACTATTGTTATCAGAATTATTGTCTGGATGACAATATTCAAATCTATTCATATGACCTTCTATGTGAACACGTCTTGAGCATGCACACTGTTTAGAAACAATAAACAACATGTGGTTCTTGGGCAAAAGAGAAACTGTCAACGCGTGGAAGAAAGCGGA
This sequence comes from Bathymodiolus septemdierum, assembly GCA_963383655.1. NCBI lineage: Eukaryota > Metazoa > Mollusca > Bivalvia > Mytilida > Modiolidae > Bathymodiolus > Bathymodiolus septemdierum. Next base: position 137,025,142 of record OY726517.1, read on the forward strand.
CTTTGACGGATTCAGAGATAAAGAGGAATAGAAGTGAAGTATCTTCCAAATGGAACAAATGCAGGATATATGTAGGGAATCAGTTGGACCGTTGCCGTTGGATGGAGCGAACTCAAGGAAGTGCTTGATTATTGTTGATAGGTAAGCCGAGCATGTTGTCTTCTTTTCTCAATCGTTTTTCATATTTTATGAATTTATGATGATGCCTATGATCATTTTCGGTAGATATTAATCAATATATGTAATTTTGCACCTGGCAACAGCAAATTATTGTCAATGAGTAGCATAAAACGGACGTATTTGCGAGGTAAACAAACACAAATTTTAAGAGGCCAGCAAAGGGGAAATGGGAATGCAAAAATGATATCAATGGCAATGCAGTTTATTATTATCAATTTAAAAACAAATATCGAATCAATTCATTTTTAATGCAAGAATTAAAACTGTACATGGCTTAATGAAAACCCTATAAAGTTCTTTTTATTCAAGCAAATTTATTTCTTTGATATACAACATATAATTAGGCTTTTAATTTTATCAAATTTCAACAACTTGGACATGAAACTTAGTATTGGGAACCAAAAGTATATACCTTACTTTCTGTGAATTATCACTATAATGGAAAATCAGTATGTATTTTTCAAATAAAAGCTTTCTATTTAAAGAAGCTTCATTTCAATTGCACTTTTAGTTTGGATCCTGTAAGTATAATATATAATTATAAACAAGGTTTTGAAGAAATGATATGAATATCCATTGAAATTTTCAAGTTTCAGAACTTTTTTTTAGATACGACTACAAAATTTTACTGAAGATTTCAGAAATGTCCTAAAATGCATATTTTAGACCATGGCTAAATGAAAATCATTTTCAATTCCTTTATGCAAACAAGTTTATATCTTGGGTACTGGAAATACGTTACATAAATAAGGTTAAAAGTACTTTTCAACAGGTTTGAACATACAACTTTGTTATGGGAGCCAAAATTATATCTTCCTGTCTGTGAATTATCACCATAGTGGAAAATCAGTATGTATCTTTTATATAAAAAGCTTTCCATTTAAATAAGTGTCATTTCAGTATCATTTTTAGTTTGTATCCTGTACGTATGATACATAAACAAGGTTTTTAAAAAATAATATGAAGATCCATAGAAATTTGCAAGTTTCAGAAACTTTTCTATATATGTGACTATAAAATTTTACTGAAATGTCCTGAACTGCATATTTTAGACTATGACTAAATTTAAATCGTTTTCAATTTCCTTATGCAAACCAAGTTTATTTCTTGACTATTCTAAAAAAATTACATTAACTAGTTTTTTACTACATTTCAACAATTTTGGACATAATTTTTAGTTCAGGGAGCCAACATTATACTTTACTATCTTAGAATTATCAACATAGACATGATAGAGGGAAATCAATATGTGTTTTCCATATAAAGGCTTTCTATTTAAAGAATTTTCATTTGAACTGCTTTTTTTCCTCTCGCCAACGAAGTTGCGAAGGGATATAGTAACGCTACCATCCGTCCGTCCGTCACATCCTTGTGAACACTCTAGAATCAGCATCCTTCAATGGATTTTGACCAAACTTGGTACATACTTAGTCCTTAAGAGAATTTTAAACTCTATTGATTTTCAAGGTCAAAGGTCAAGGTCACAGGGTCAATTTTTTACTGCGTAACATCCTTGTGAACATTCTAGAATCAACATCCTTCAATGGATTTTGACCAAACTTGGTACATACTTACATGTAGTCCTTAAGAGAATCTGGAACCCTATTGATTTTCAAGGTCGTATGTCAAAGATCAAGGTCACAGGCTCAAATTTCTTACCGCATAACATCCTTGTGAACACTAGAATCAACATCCTTCAATGGATTTTTGACAAAACTTGGTACATACTTAGTCCTTAAGATAACCGAAACCCTATCGATTTTCAAGGTCATAGCCTCATAGGTCAAAGATCAAGATAACCGGGTCAAAATTTTACCATGTAACATCCTTGTGAACACTCTAGAATCAACATCCTTCAATGGATTTTGACCAAACTTGGTACATACTTAGTCCTTAAGAGAATCTGGAACCCTATTGATTTTCAGTCAAAAGTCAAGGTCACCGGGTCAAATATTTAGGCGAGGGTATACGCCACGCTTTGCCGTTGTTTAGTTTGGATCTTGTAAGTATGATTTATAAACAAGATTTTTAAGAAATAATGTGAAGATCCATAGCAATTTGCATGTTTCAGTGTGTGAATTTAACAGTAGACCGATGGCCCATGTCTGTGTTAAAATCATGCAGGTTTTTGTAAATTACTACAAAAACTGGTAATTTCAGACAAATGTGATTTTGTAGTGATTGATATTTGTACTTTTGATTTAGATATTCTGACCAAGGTATTTCTAGAGTAGAAGAAATGAGCAGCCATCACATTTCAACGAAACAGATGAAACTGGAGAAATCGAGTTCATTTGTGAACCCATTTGAGTATGTTCATTTTGTTAAAGATTAGACATATTCTACATTATGTTTATAGGTAACATTGTCAATATTATTCAACACAGTCACTTGTATAACAGTTTCCTATTAATTATTGTGGCTTGCATAGTGATACTACTAGTAGCTATATTATATAGGGATCATGTTGGCTTCTGCGTCATCGTTACATTTTCATCAATCCACAAGCTGAAATGGCCAGTCCTCCTTAGCTACTTACGGGAATGAAACCAAACTGGGACAGAATTGACGCACGTCTGGCACACCGAATTTTTTCCTGGAACTGTGATGTAATTTTGTCTCTTTATATTGGGTTGTGTAGATGTGTGCTGGATACATGTATATAGATTTTAATATTATTTTGAAAAGCTTTTTCGTTATACAGCTGCACATCAGAACCATATAACAAAATTTGTTTCGATATTATACACATACACTGTAATAAACAATTATTTTTTTATTCTTACAGTCTCTCAATAGATATTACTGAAGAGGGCAGTGATGTTGGTGATGATTCTGACGATGGAGATTTTGAACCTAGCCTCAACTTCACTCTAAGGTTTGTCATGTTAATTTCATATGTTTCAGTTGTAACTTACATACTCGAAATTTTGTCCTAATAACAGAACCATGGATGATCATATGTCATAGGAGCTTTATTATACCCCCGCTCCACTGGAAGGGGGGAGTATACTGTTTTACCTCTGTCCGTCCGTTCGTTCGTCCGAAGATGTTCATAACATTTTTCTCAGTAATTATTTATGGCAGCAATCTGATATTTGATCATAGGCTACAGAAGGGTCAATCAAAAGTCGCAAACCCGCTGCATTGTCCATGGTCAAGTCCGGTTGAAGTCCCATCCGATGAAGGGAAAGACATCAACAACAAATGAAGATCAGTTCTGATTTAGGTAACAGACACCCTGTAACCATTGACCAGCTCGTGATGCCTGCCGTAGAACTTCTTGAGGGATGACCACAACCTAAAATCTGTCTACAAATCACTCAAATCCTTCATAAAGTGGACTTGTAATGATATGTTTAGTTGCTCATTCACTATACATTCGAGATATTCATCTTGAATTGAAAGTTAGGGCTCCATAGATCATAATCTCAATTCTATTGTTTTATTCTTGTGAATTACATTGTATATATTTTTCTACTTCAGATGGCAGAGAAGTTACAACAAAAAGACAGCTAGATGGTCTGTGCAGCCTGTCAAAGCTGACAAGTCATATTCCTATGTTCCAAGACTATTAAGGGTCATCATTTGTATGAGACTGCAAGATAATGAAGGAATGAATTAACGTGTGCAGTTGGAAGTAGATGATCCCAGAAGAATCTCGGTCCATCTTGCACCAATTCCACAACCTCCAACTTGGGATAATATTGTAGCATCTCAGAAATCCAGATTTGAAGACCAAGACAAAACAATTGACTATATTGTCGCATAAAATAAATTTAGATTGTCACTCTTTGTTTTTCCTGGTCTAACAGAAGTTCTGCACATTTAGAGCAGAAAAGTACCCAAGTCAGGATAATGGGCATTACAAATTGTCCAAAAGAAACATCTCTGCCAAGTTTGGTTAAATTCTTTTCGGCTGTTCTCAAGAAGAAGATGAAAATGTTGTTTCCCATAGGGTTTCAATGCAAACTTTGACCTCCGCTGGTGACCATTTTGAATTTTCAAATGGCGCAAACAGTAACAACACATGTTAAAGACATTCATAGGAATATATATACCAGATTTCAATTCAATCCCTTCAACGGTTCTTGAGAAGAAGTTTCTTGAAAATTGACCAATCAGAATTTTCAAAGTCACATGGTGGCCATGTTTTTTGACGAATCTGCACAAAAGTAACAACTCTTGTGTAGGACCTCATAGAAAACATCTCTGCCAAGTTTGGTTTTGAATTATATAAAAGACTGTCAGTTCATTTTAGAAGAAGTTGTCAGTGCTGATAGAACAAAAAATAATAATAAGATGGCAAAACTTTCAAATTAAATTTACAATTCCAACTGACCAACTTGTGAAATTAACAACTCATTAGGGTTGATTTATTTTTTATTTTTGGTGTTTTAACGCCACTTTCAGCAATATTTCAGCTATATCATGACGACCAGTTTTAGTGGTGGAGGAAGCCAGAGTACCCGGACAACCACCGACCATAGGGAAGCAAGTGGTAAACTTTATCATTAGGGTATATGGGATCAAATACAAAATATTTCATGAACAAGTTTTAATTAAATCGTCTAGGAATGAAACCCTAGTATTGTCCATATAGATCAGGATACTTGTCCCTAATTTTCCAAGTACAACAGCTTGGGATCACACGTCTGACCCCAGCTCCAAGTCGACCATGTGCCCAAATGGTATACTGGCGGTAGGCTGCATACCTATTGGATCTGTTGTAATCCTCGTCATGGGGCATTACTACAAGTTCCTCTCGAAACATTCTAGCAACCCCCAACACTGCCTCATCAAGGACAATCCGATCAAAGTCCTGTAATAAAGACAAGAGATTTAGTAAAGACAGATGGCTATACATTCATCTAGAAAAATGAGCTCTATTTAAAAAAGAAATATAATTCATTATAAGTGAAATAGTTTGCACAAATTCAGCTTAGAGAAAAAAAAAAGTCTTATTTTGGAAGGAAAGATTTTCTCGGGGGACTTTCTTATGACCACAGTTTTATTTCGTTTTTTTGTTGGTATATGGGAGAACCATTTTGGTCTTGCAATTTTTTTTTATCAATTTACCCCTCAAGCTATTCAATTTTAATTTTATGGTTTTTTTCCTAAAAAATTATTTTGATTCTGAATCTTGAAGAAAAAAAATTTGGCTGGACAGGAGAAAAAAAATATATTCCGACATGACATTTTCACAGTATAATCTGCATATACAAAATTTTGAAGAAAAAAAATTATTCCAGCACTTCGCCAATCTAATTAAAATTAGATCTACGCACTTGCTCCCTATTTTAGATCTAATTATACCCCCGCTCCCTGAAGGGGGAGGGGGGTATACTGTTTTACCTCTGTCCGTCCGTCCTTCCAAAATGTTTTTCGTCACATTTTTCTCAGCAACTATTAATGGCATAAATCTGGTATTTGGTCACAAGCTTCATATAAGTATCCCATATCATGGGAAGTGGCAGGGGTATCATAAGTGAGCATTAGATCACAGTTCACCTTGTTTTAATTAGATTGGCATTTCGCCGGAAAATAAGAAAATATGATTTCTGTGGCGTCTGAAAAAAAACATTTCTACGGCGAAAAAACGTGACATAGCCCCAACCTTCAAGGTAAATGGTCAGTCCCATATTATTTTGCAGCAACTGTCTTGTGGAACTAGAAGTAAGGTCTCTTTTGTTTCTAATCCAGCCCAAATTTCTCTGAAACATTCCAGTCAATTAACAAATAAAACAACACTGGCTACGTCATTCGTTTTCATCAGACATGTATTTCACTGTGTTCTACATGTATGTCTCTGTTTTCATATTGTCGGTAAAACTGGCTAAAATAAATTAATTTAACACATGTATCAAAATCTCGGGGAACAACTTCAAAACTTATAAGAAGAAAAAAACTAATTTAGTTATTTTTAACGCCGGCAAAAATTTTCGATCGAAAATACGTAGTTGAGTTTGTCCCCATGGGGTGCCTCCTGGCATGTTTTCAGTGGTTATCGTGGAAATATCGAAGTAAATCTATTCCTGATACAGAAATTATTTATTCTACGTCTTTTAGATACAATCGGTTCGCAAATAGCTTTTTTCCTCAACTTTTATAGAAACCTCAATATCCATGCTGCAGCATCCGGGCTACTGACATAAAAATAGATAAATAAATAGAGTTGGCCTCGCCCAGGTCAGTGCATAATTAATTAGCTTCCGGTAACAATGATCAACATTTTTAGTCGAAAAAACAACGTTTCGGAGCGTATTCATCAATACTTCGGTGTTTAATCTTCATTTTATGAAGGTCAGTACAGAAATCGACAATAATTTTGGGTATGAAAAAATTACGCAGCTGGTAGACAATATCCCTTTAAGTTGTATAAAAATAGGTTTATATATCTTTTTCAATTGTTTAAGTGATAAAAATCATTTTGTAAATGGGTACGTTTTTTTTAAAGTTATCTGTCCAAAGCCTTCAAGCAAAGCGTAGAATAGAATAGTCAGTGATGTCAAATCACACAATGGAGCAATTGTGGTCGTGATCGCATGGTAGTTGGATTTACAACTACCTGTGCAATCAGTGGCTATCACCACTAAAGTTGTGAGTTTGAATCTCACTCAAGCGAGGTGTACTTGATACAACATTATGCGATAATGTTTGTCAGTGACTTGCGACATGTCAGTGGTTTTCTCCAGGCACTTCTAGGGTACTTCTTCCCTAAAACTTTCACTGAAATCATCACAGCTAAATGATTCAATTTGGTATACATTAACAACTTACCTACTGGTAAAATACCACATTAGTATAGATTAGGAAGAACAACTGCTATTTTTTAATCTTGGATATTTTAGTTAGATATCTTATGCACAAACATGTACTGTCTTTTAAATGGATGGTCTATGTTTATCACAGGACTTTCAATATTTTTCAAGTGTACCAGTACTTCACTATTTATTCTATAGGCAGTACTTTTTCTTAAAATTTGAACATTTTTCATGAATATCTTATGCAACAGTCTTTGAAATTAGGGAGGCACCAATTGCCATTTTAAGTGGGTAAAAGTACATGGTACCGCCCCTTACTGAAAATGAAAGGGCTGTTATCAAATTTAGATTTCTCAGTCAGACTCAGAGTGACCGAGTGAGATGAAAAATAAATAAGCTAAAACAAGTAAATACAATCAACTTACAATAATAAGTTTACATCAGAAGGTGAAGATTACACTTCAATATCATGATTGTATGACAGATAGTTAAAAATTCAAAATGGAATACCAAGTTTAAAATTCAACTTTCGTTTTCGCTTTGTTAAGGTGCACCCTTTGGCTTTGGTTAACTTCGATGTTATGAAAATATTTTAAAGTTCAAGGATGTCTGCGTGCATACATACTGTAAAATATCTTTATGAAAGTAGAAATCCAACATACAGTATTGTTACCCTTTTTATATATACAAATACAATTTCGCACAATGCGAGGAATGCATTGTATTGATTTGGTAACCTCCAAGAATATCTGCATACGCTCAAATTCATGTTCAACAGCTCTGATCTAGAGAGAAAAAAGTACATATCATTAATGAATATTATGATTTTCATTTCTTTTCAAGTATATTTACAAACTTATTAGGAAATTTAATTACATCGGAAAGAAAGTACTGGAAATATTTGGTACAAAGTATGTTTTAACTCATACACGATTCCGGAAACTCATGCCATAATTTATCTCAAACCGAAAGTAAAAATTGATAACTTCCCGAAAATTGTTGGTTAGGAAGGAAGAAGTTTTAAATATTGATTTAAATGCCATAAAGATCAGTTTAGTGAGTGCACGATTTTAAGTAAAATTCCACGCAAAATCATACAAACAGTGTCAGATGAAATTTACAGAAATCACTGAAGCATATTTTATTCTTAAAAAGGGGGAGGCGGTCTCGCCCCGATTTCCCGAAAATTAAATCATAAAATTCGGGTGATCGAACCACAAAAAATAGAAAATTTTATTTTTTTAAATTTTATTCCGACAGTAAAACGGTTTAAGCATTTTCGGTGAATCGTCTTTGAATATCAAGGTTGATAAAAGATAGATTCCCTTTGTTAGAAATAGATATCTAACTTCACAGTAGTACAGTAGATTAAAAAAAACACAGTTTAGCTAGCTACAATAGCGAATTTTTTGGACCAAAGTGATAGTTACAAATGTATATCGGCTCAATCTAATTAAAATTTGATCTTTAGTCTATGTGTGACACATTTGGGAGCAATCAAAGATCAAATTTTAATTAGATTGATATCGGCTCTGACTACAATTTCATTTAACATATACATATATTTCTACCGTTAATTTTATTTATTCTTTCATTTTTTTTAAAGTAATTTAAAATCGGAATAATTTTTTGCAATAGAAAGCATCCAATTTTGCCACGGTTACACCACTTGATATTTAAGTTGAAACATACATTTATAATTATAACATAGATCAAGGACATATATATATAATATACGTCGTTGCATAGATGGAAAAATCACCGAGAGGCTCACAAGATCCGGAATTATTCACCTGGGTTAAATTTATGGGAAATTATCTGAAATTTCAAGTTGTATCATTTGTGCATGATCTAGCTGACAGGTAACATCTCTGCAAATTTAATTTAATTCATTCTCTTTAGTGCCTCTCCTAGAGATGATAATGTAAACTTTGACCGTGGCTGATGGGCATTTTAAACTTCTGATCTTCACCAAAACTATTATTGGGGCCGCCGTGATTGTATGGTAGTTGGATATATAACTACCCATGCAACCAGTGTCTATCACCACTAACGTTCGAATCTCGCTCAAGCATTATGTGATAAAGTTTGTCAGTGACTTGCGGAAGGTCGGTGGTTTTCTCCACCAATAAAACTGACCACCACGATATAACTGAAATATTGTTGGAAGTGGCGTTAAATACCATAACCCCTCAATAAACTATTAACTTGTGCGCACGACTTTGTTACCCAAAAAAATTTTGGTATGACTTTGTTTCTTATTTTTTCCAGATATATAACAAAATATATTTTCACACCTCCATGCTTGCTTCCGTAGAACATTAATAGGGACCCCCTCCTTAATGAATACATGTATTACAAAATTCATTCAAAACCATTAGGATGTTGTTGAGAAAAAAATCTTCATATATATTGACCATCAAAATATCCGAAATCATGTGACTGCTGTGTCACACCTCGTTGGGAAAAGTTTTGCCAAATCTGGTTAAATTCTGTTCATTGGTTCTAAAGAAGATTAACCTGTTTTTCCCATAGAGTTTATATGTAAATACTGTTGGTCATTTCCAACCGACATCAAAGTATCAACATTGATAGGAACATAAATACCAAGTTTCATTTCACTCTCTCAATGGTTTCTTCAGAGTAAGTCCCACCCCCTCCCCCCACACACACAGGTTGTTCAAAAAGAAAAACCCTTTCATCGTTCATGTTTGTTGACGAATCAACAAAAAATACCATCATACGTACAGTAACTCCTAAACAATATCTTTGCTATGTTCAGACTATTTCTTAAAATTCTATTCATTGGTTCTCAAGAAGTTTAAAAGGTGAAAGTTAACGGACATACAAAGGACTCCAAGTAATGGCTATCTTAAATTCCAATATTCGGGGCATGGGAACTAAAACTCTTTCTGCTAGTAAAAAGGAAGTATACCGTTGGCAATAAGTATTTCCTTGCTAAATGGGGGTGTATACTTTATGTGGTCAATGTGTTTTTTTTAAATCAATATAACAATCTGAAGAATTTTTTTAGATAGTATTCATTTGTTAGAAAAACTCGGTGGTCGTCATATTTTTCTGGGCTACCTTTAATTACAAAAAAGCTGTCAGATTCAAAGTCATTCTAAATAAATTAAATTGTAACTATTAAGCTTTCGGACTATCGGACCTTCGGAGTATTGGGTCTTCGAACTAGCAGACCTTTGGACTATTGGGCCTTCGGACTATTGGGCCGACACCAAAATTCGGAATACTCATGAAAATAATCGATAGATCCAAGATTCATATGTAGATAAAATAATAAAATTTCAATATTAAATTATTGAATGTTCTAAGTTTTTAGACTCAATCGTTACTTTTTGTTATGAAAGTTTAAATTTGAATTTAAATCACAGGGGCTTGTTACGAATTACTTCTATCCCTCTATCACGGGTTCTATCCAAGTATGTTACTACTCATTCATGTTTGTGTATATGCATAGGCAGTAAAATACATAGATAGTTGACAAGACCCAGTGTTTAAATATGACTCTTTAATAAAAAAAAATTATCAAAACAGTGCAAGACATATTTTACATGGAATTAATATATTGAACATGTAACTGACCCTTGTTGAGATTAAACTTCCAAAGAAATGTTCTACTCTATCTATACTGGAGATACAGAGCAGAACATTTCTTCGGAAGTCTAATCTCAACAAGATTACTTACCAAGTAACATTATTTTGCGAAATGATTTTTTTTATGATTCTTGTTTCAATTTTTCTGTTGAAGAGTTTTAGGAATATGAGTTATTTGCACTTTTTTTATTGTAGGGATATGGGATATCTTCCGTTATTTTTAGAATAAGGGATGCTTAACCGGTAGTTCTCACCAAGTAACAATTATTACCATCCGGTTCCTTTACGGAAGCAATCAACCAATTAGCTAAGAAGGCTTCAAAAGCAATTTTTTGTATTTGGAAATCACTGTGTTCAGAAAATATGAATGTTGTATTACATATGACATAATTTGATTCTTGTGTAGTTAAACCAATATTATTATATTGTAGTGAGATTTGGGCAATGCCTTTAATTGTAAAAGACGGTATTGATATTGAAACAAAATATGATTCATTTCACCCTAATAGAATTCAAATTAATATTGCTGTTTTAGGTGAGCTTATATTATATCCCTTGTCAATTCACTCATTGAAATCTTGTATTAACTACTGGTTATGTCTTGTGAATACACAGGAAAATTCTTTGGTTTTTTATTCATATAAAGAAAATATACTTCTCAATGACGGCTTATTTAATAAAGCTAAAAAATTCTTAACTGATATTGGATTCAGACATGTTTGGGATAATCAGGGCACATTATCTTTGCTCTTTTGAAATATATACAAAATAAACTGGAAGAGAGATATGAAAATTTATGGAATAATTTATTATCTCAAAATACCGGTAATGAAAATATTTTGGGGAGAAATAAGTTGGTAAGAACATATCACAAACTTAAAGCCAACTTTGAGGCAGAGAAATATTTATATACAGATGTGGATAAATGCAGTATCTCAACAAAGTGCGTATTAATAACTGTAATCTTGATATTGAAAGAGGTCGATATAGCAAATTACCAGTAGAACAGAGAATATGCAGATTATGTAGCTCTGAGGTCGAGGATGAGTTTCATTTTATCATGCATTGCCCTAAACTAAGTGCATATAGGGGTGATCTTTTTGAAAGTTTATCATTAGTTATACCCTCTTTTCCAGATATGTCTGAGATTGAAAAATATATTTTGAGTAGTAATGATTTAGACATTTGTAAGATTTGTATTTTTGGTGTGAAAAAGATGTATGATTTGAACCAAACATTAAAACAAAGTCCTAATCTAGGTTAATGTGAAAAGAGAGATAACTCTTTTCAACCTTCCTCAGCTGAGATACACAACTTCAATTAAGTATATGCTTAGTGCATTGTTGTATTGACATTGAAGATAGATCATTGTCTGGTCTTTATTTCAATAAAATGATTTTATCTTATTATCTTATCTAATCAATTTCACATTAATACACAAAGTTTTCAAATGAATGTTTGTGTAAAAATTGTCAAGATCATCTTTAGTTTGAAATTGTGCTAGTCCATGTACAAATTGCTTGCTGACAAATACCCTAAAAGTTTTACAGGGATGAGATAAATAATATGGACGCTAAATCAATTTACCATTTTACTTTCTTCAGAATATCAATCTCAATAAAAATATATCCAGAATTCATGATGTAATAAATGTTATTTCCTGATTTACAATATATTTGAAAATCCTGAAATTCCTTAGAATGAATGGCATGGTTTGTCCTGGTGTCCAGGAAAAGATAATTTCACCCCTCTTCAAATGTCATGTGCAATAGTGACAATTTTTGCAGAATAAATAAAATTTTATTTGGTATACTATTTGTCTAATATTTTTGCTAGCTTATCACATATAAGTGAAGACTTTGTTTCAGTATTCTGTTGAAATTATGGAAATATTACCAAAAATAAAATCCTAATATATATATATTTTTTTTTATCTCATATCAAATTTAAGGTTCACAATGGCCCTTATCAAGAATGTGTTCAACTTTCAATTTCAAATCCTGATTCCAGGCCAACCAGTCTTTGCTCTTTCTCCTCATTGCTGCATACCAATTTTATAGTCTTTGGTATGACCCGATGGGGGCTTGAACCCACGATCTATCATACTCAGGGCAGACATGCTAACCATTAAACCACTGATACAGCTACTTGCAATTTGCTAAAAGAAAAAACATAAATTTATCTTAAATTAATCAAATATAGAGGCTTTATGATGTCTTCAGTGAAACTTGGACAAAACATGAATCTTATAATTTAGAATATATGACATATCGGCCCTAAGACCACTCAGCCCCAAGACAACTCAGCCCCAATTTTGGACAAGTCGGCCCTCATTTGAAAGACAACTCTGCCCCCTTTTGTAGGTAGCAATTTAAATATGTTTTGATTATGGACAAATCGGCCCTTCTATTAAGAAGACAACTCGGCCCCACCAAAAATGAAAGTTTTGAACGCATGGTGTGTGTGTGAATAAAAGGACTCAAACAAGCAGTAAAAGACCTCGCTAAGTAGAAAAGCAGGCACGATGAATAATTCAGAATCAGTTTATGCTCTGTTGGAAGCACATAAAATTTAACGTATTTTACTAACAGAATCAAATGTCAGGAAGTTATTGATGTCCAGTAAGCTTGCACAGAATCTTAAAGAATAATTACTAGTATGTTAATACTTGTGTTTTTCGTCCTTGCTTGTAATTTCTATACTTTGTTTTCTATTTACCATTGTTTGTTTGTTATACTCATACTCATTAATGTCCAAATTTACTGATGCAGCAGAAATTGATTCTTTGATATTGTCTTTATTATACCCCCGCTCCCCGAAGGGGGAGGGGGGTATACTGTTTTACCTCTGTCCGTCCGTCCGTCTGTCCAAGATAATTTTTGTCGCATTTTTCTCAGTAACTGTTGTTTTGGACCCATCAGATTCCTACTTTCTGTTTGCCGACTTAGTTGGTTTTTATACACATTGAACATATATGCACATTTTTCGTCACATTTTTCTCAGCAACTTTTGATGGCAGAGATCTGATATTTGGTCACAAGCTTCATATAGGTACCTCATATCATAGGAAGTGTTTTTGTACCCATCAGATACCTACTTCCTGTTTGCCGATTTTGTTGATTTTTATACACATTTAACATACATTTGTATATGCACATTTTTCATCGCATTTTTCTAAGCAACTATTGATTACAGGGATCTGATATTTGGTCACGAGCTTCATATAGGTATGCCATATTGTGGGAAGCGTTTTTGGACCCGTCAGATTCCTACTTCCTGTTTGCCGACTTAGTTGGTTTTTATACACATTGAACATATATGCACATTTTTCGTCACATTTTTCTCAGCAACTATTGATGGCAAAGATCTGATATTTGGTCACAAGCTTCATATAGGTACCCCATATCGTGGGAAGTGTTTTTTGACCCGTCAGATTCCTACTTCCTGTTTGCCGAAGAGCGGGGGTATCATAGGTGAACATTAGCTCACAGTTCATCTTGTTTCTATGGTAGATAAAAAAAAATGGATCTGGAATCTCCATTCATTGGACGAAGTTTGTACTTTGAAGATCTGCTGGAGCGATGGGAAGAGCTACGCTGTGTTGGTGTATACGGAATGAGGTCTGTTGGAAAATCTAGATTTGTAGAACAACTGTTGAATCTTGTTTCTAAACATTTAAATGAAGATGATTATATTACAACATGGATAGATGTTAGAAATCTTCAATCACTGAGACAAATCTACCTGACTTTGTCAGAAAAATTGAATATTCCTATAATGGAAGACGAAAATGATTTCCGTTGTGCTGTATTAGCTAGAATTTCTGAAGTCGAGCAAAATTTATGGATTATCTTGGACAATGCAGAAGATGTAATTGATTCTGATTTGAACAATGACTTTACAGCACTATGTAAGCAAATTACAAACCAGAATGTCAAAGTCAAGATCATCATAACATCAACTTCACATTTATCGTGTAACACATTCTATCCTGGGATGGGATATTATGACATTGAGTTATCTCCCATGTCCATACTGGAATCCAAGGAATTACTACAAAAGTCTGCTCCCTCTGTTGACTATGGAATATACTTAGACAAAATTGCAGAACTTTGTGAGGGTCTTCCTCTTGCTTTGTTGATGACTGGTTCTGAGCTGGAGCAGGATGATGGTTTGTTGGATCCATGTGATATGGTGGAATTACTCAACAAGTGTCGTCTGAAAGTTTTAAGTCAAGATTTATATCCGATACAAGAGAGAATCGGTAAGTTAGTTTTCTCTGACGGAGAAAGAATTTCCATAATTTATTAATAACTATTATACTGGGAATGATTGGGATCACATTAATAGTTTTAGCCCTGCCTCATATTTTGTCTGTCTCAAGCCAGGACCTGAATTTCCAATGGCATATGTAGTGTTTTTTTTATGTTCAATGATTTGAGGTGAGAGATGATTGTTATTGGGTTGATATTGGTGGAAATGTTGACCATCACTGTTTAAACTTACATTCTTTACATATTTAATCCAGGTTAATAGAAAAAGTAATCCAAATGTGTGCACAAAGTAATAAAAGGGTTTGAAAATCATTTTATCATCCAATTACAAAATGTACGTAATTTTGAGTACTAATAAAGGGGGTCTAATTAACTTCAGTGTTATTTAGTCATGAACCCAATCAAGCTTTTCTGGTACCGGATTCATGTAGAGTGACTGAAAGAAAAGGTAACAGTATGAGCACAGACTTTACAGAGGACACTGTTGAAAATTATTAGAACAATGCTTGTTTTAGCTATTTTCAGACAATTTGGCAGTTGTTTTGGACTTTTTGACATTGCAGAATAAACACAATATATGTACATTGTCAGCATTTTATATAAAAATAATTTGCACTTGCTGCGAAACAGGCCAGAAAAACTAACCAAAGGCTTGCTTTTCTACCTGTTTCTAAAACTCATACAAATAGATTATGTATTTTCCGACAATATGTGTATATTGTATACGGTTGTTCTTTTTGAGTTGCAAGATTTACTGACATTCTGATGCCAGCCAATGAGATGCCAAATATTCCTCTGGTCAAAGCATGCATTACCAATAACTACATAAAAAAAGGTACATGGTAAAAGTATCTTGGTAGTCTGTATGCATACACTGTATTGATTCTTAAGGGGGAGGGGGGAGGGGGGGGGGGAGAGAATAACAACACGTATGTAGCCTTCTTGCATCTAAACTATTGTTAGAATTAAAAAAAAAATATTTTGAAAAAGATTATTTGAAAAAAGACCCTAATTTCTGCAAATTTAAACTGTGTAATCAGAACAACGGTGTGAACAAAGACAAATAGTTTACAGGTATTACTGTATTATAAAAATCTTATCTATTCTGTAGTCCCTCTCATATTTTCGAGTGTGGTAGATCGTTGATTTGAACCCCGGTCGGGTTAAACCAAAGACTATAAAATTGGTATTGATTGCTTCTCTGCTAAGCATGCATCATTAAGGAGAAAGAGCAAAGACTGGTTGGCCCGGAGTCTGAATAATGTGTCTGAGTGGAGCAACATGTCTATCTGTGGACTGTTGTGTCAGTGAGCTAGCACTATAAAAATCTGACTCAGCGTGTTGGTCTAGAACAAAGCAGACCTCATCATCATCATCTCATTGAAAATTAACTTGTTCTCGCCTTGATATAGCTGAAAAATTGCTGAATTGGCGTTAAGCAACAATCACTCACTCCTCTCTTAGGTCAACCCTTCTGCAATGAAAATGTGACCATACAAGAGGAATGGCCTCTCATTAGGGGAACAATTTGATAGTATTTTCCTATCTCAGTGCACCTGAAATATGGCCTGATAAGAGGGATAGCCTTTGATGAGAGTGGCTGTATGAGAGAGGGGCTGTAGTAGTACAATCTTTACATATATTCTGATGTAAAAACTTCACCGATGACTGTAAATTCCTGTATGATATCATAATATATTGTTATTGTAGCTCCAATGTACAGACAGTTTTTGAACAGGTTGTCATCCATATTGAAGGAGAAACTAGGAATATTGAGTTATATCCCTGGAACTTTTTCATTACAACAAGCTACATACTTATTAGGTAAGTATATATAAAGTCAAACCTGCCCATGCGGTCACCTCTATTAAGCAGTCACCTGTATTTAAAGGTCAAGTTTTCTTGTCCTGCCATAGAAAATTTCATATGAATGGAACTACTTTTAAGAGGTCACCTGTCTTATAAGACCACTTTTTACCTGTCCTGCCATAGAAAATTTCATATGAATTGAAACTCTTTTAAGAGGTCACCTGTCTTATAAGGCCACTTTTTCTTTGTCCCAAAGGTGACCTCTTAATACATGTTTGACTGTATATAAACGTCACAAAAATAACATTATTTTGCAAAGTTATAAAGTTTACAATATCAAATTAAGTTTATGGAAATGTTACTATCAGGATAACCATTTGAATTATGACATAGATATATAAATAAAAAAAAAAAAAAAAGCAAGCAATCAAAACCATTAGCTTGTAGATTTTCCCCCCTCTAATAATTATCTCATTTCCTGTTGATGTACTATTATGACCATGGCTCTAACCAATGCTTGAATTTGTGTATAATTTCTAAAGTTTGTCAATAGGTATAATGACTGAGTATTTATCAGACTGCGAAATAAGGAGGTGGAAGTGAATGCAAGGAAGTGGATAAATATCAGACAGGAAGTGATTACTTGGGTGCAGAACAGGCAGAAGTACAAATCCATCCCCCTTCAACTACATGACTTGAATTTTATGAATGAATTGAATGAAATATTCCAGGCCTGTAACCAGGATTTTGCAGCACAATTTACTGCGACATGGTCTTGCATCAAAGGTCAAAATCGGATTTATTAGTCATAATTCAACCAAAATCTGGACTTTAGTAATAGTTCTTCTTGGTTTTCAAGGGGTGGGGAACCCCAACCTCCCCTCCCCTGCCCACATTGAATAGTAATCATCAAATTAATTTACAAGTTCAAAAAATATATATTATTTTCAGATGAAGCTGACGAAGAAGAAACAATGAAGGAAACTTTAATCCCTGTTGTACAACGCCATGTTGTACAGTTTAACACTCCTACACAGAGGTTTGACATACATGGGATACTGAAGGAATGTATCTCAGAATTCTTAAAGATTCAAAACTTACCAGGTATTACCCTCAATTAATGTGTCAATTCATAAATTTCAGTACATGTAAGGTTAGGGTTAAGCTTATGGTGTTTAATGCCACTTTCAACAATATTTCAATTGTATCGTGGCAGTCAGTTTTATTGGTGGAGGAAACGTGAGTACCTTGAGAAAATAACTAATCAGTTGCAAGTCAATGATAAATTTGATCACATAAGATTGTATTGACTAAACCTTGCCTGAGCAGTATTCAAAGTCACATCGTCAAGTGTGATGGGCACTGATTCAATAGCTTGTTATAAACCCAATTACCCCTGCCTCCTCTCTCTTATAAAGAACATGATCACGTCCATTATTGTTATTTACAAATTTGTCTCCCTTTCTTCTTGGGGGAGAAAAACTAGATCAGTTATGAAAAACTTGACAGTGAACACACCTACCCTTCCGTAGGTGTCTGAAAATCTTAATTCCAAAAGTATGTATAGATATTTGAACTCATGTCAGTCTTGTAGTCAAAAATCACCGATCTTAGCCACTGGACCTCCTAGGCATCTGCATACCCAAATATTTTTTTGAGATCAGAGTGGAATACATGTTTGAATGACCTAGAACCAGATATTGTAAGTTTAAAGGTACAGTCAAACCTGCCTATGTGGTCACCTCTATTAAGCAGTCACCTGTATGAAAAGGTCACCTTTTTCTTGTCCTGTCATACAAATTTTCATATTAATTGAACTCTTTTAAGAGGTCACCTGTCTTGAAAGGCCACTTTTTCTTTGTCCCAAAGGTGACCTCTTAATACGGGTTTGACTGTGTATGTATTAGAGATCATGGTGCAATACATGTTTAGAGGATATTTAACCAGATACTCTAAATTAATAGGATTTGATTTGATTTATTGTGTTTAACGCCACTTTCAGCAATATTTCAGCTATATCATGGTGACCAGTTTTAGTGGTGGAAGAAGCCGGAGTACCCGGAGAGAACCACTGACCATGGGCAAGCAACTGGTAAACTTTATCACTTGCAGCTGCGAGTCGAGTGCACCCTTTTTTGTAATTTACAAAGCCGGGTGCGAACCCACGCCGTATTGGTGATAGGCTTGTATCAGTATGAGTTGTTAGGTAATCGAACTACCTAACTCATTGAGCCACCCGTGCCCTTTAAATTAATAGATATTGTTGATCAAGGTACAAAACATGTTTAGATGACCTTGAACCAGATATACTGTAATTAAGTTTATAAGTATTGTAGATCAGGGTGAAATACATGTTTAGATGACCTTCTTATTTACAGAAGTCAGAAGCAGATACTGTAAGATGTTTGCTGAGCTGATGAAGGTCATCTATGAGAAAATGGAAACTTACCAGTACACAGAAGCCCTGTGTATGTATAACATTGAACAGCAGAACTTCCAGAAGTTAATGACCGATGTGATTTATACAAATGAGGACACATACCCAATATACGTAGATCTGGCTACGTCAGCATTCCCTACTATGACTAGATTTGTCGGAGGTTAGTACTGTATAGTGCTTTATATCTGCGATGTCAAAATTTGGCAGTTTTATATGTTGTTTGTTGTTTGATGGTGTTTAACGCCACTTTCAACAATATTTTAGTTATATCGTGGTGGTCAGTTTTATTGGTGGAGGAAACCAGAGGACCCGGAGAAAACCACCGACCTGTCGCAAGTCACTGACAAACTTTATCACATAATGTTGTACACCTCGTCCTGATCGAGATTCGAACTCACATCAGTGGGGATAGGCACTGATTGCATAGGTAGTTGTAAATCCAACTACCATACAATCACGGCCACAACAGCACCTTGGTGGTTTTATAAATCTGATTTACTTGCAGATATTTATTTTGACGGTTTTATGAAAAGAAAAAACAAATTTACTTCACTATTTTGTTTTCTTTATTTTCTTTTTATTTGTTTTTTTTTTCTTTTTAATTTATTGTGGACAGATTACAGATTGACTGTTATTCCTAATTAATATGTCATTAATCAGATTCTAATGTTATTTTAACAATAAAACAGGTGATTGTTGAATGTCAATTTGAATGCTGATGCAAAATAAAACCACCGCCAAAGATAGGCCCTATACAGTAACTATCTGTTTCTAAATATCAGATATAGTCAAACCTAGTTGTTGTTTAGAAGTCATATGGACTAATCCGTCTATATCGCCAAAATAAAACCACCGCCAAAGATAGGCCCTATACAGTAACTATCTGTTTCTAAATATCAGATACAGTCAAACCTAGTTGTTGTTTAGAAGTCATATGGACTAATCCGTCTATATCGCCAAAATAAAACCACTGCCAAAGATAGGCCCTATACAGTAACTATCTGTTTCTAAATATCAGATACAGTCAAACCTAGTTGTTGTTTAGAAGTCATATGGACTAATCCGTCTATATCACCAAAATAAAACCACTGCCAAAGATAGGCCCTATACAGTAACTATCTGTTTCTAAATATCAGATACAGTCAAACCTAGTTGTTGTTTAGAAGTCATATGGACTAATCCGTCTATAGTGCCAAAATAAAACCACTGCCAAAGATAGGCCCTATACAGTAACTATCTGTTTCTAAATATCAGATACAGTCAAACCTAGTTGTTGTTTAGAAGTCATATGGACTAATCCGTCTATAGTGCCAAAATAAAACCACTGCCAAAGATAGGCCCTATACAGTAACTATCTGTTTCTAAATATCAGATACAGTCAAACCTAGTTGTTGTTTAGAAGTCATATGGACTAATCCGTCTATTGTGCCAAAATAAAACCACTGCCAAAGATAGGCCCTATACAGTAACTATCTGTTTCTAAATATCAGATACAGTCAAACCTAGTTGTTGTTTAGAAGTCATATGGACTAATCCGTCTATAGTGCCAAAATAAAACCACTGCCAAAGATAGGCCCTATACAGTAACTATCTGTTTCTAAATATCAGATACAGTCAAACCTAGTTGTTGTTTAGAAGTCATATGGACTAATCCGTCTATAGTGCCAAAATAAAACCACTGCCAAAGATAGGCCCTATACAGTAACTATCTGTTTCTAAATATCAGATACAGTCAAACCTAGTTGTTGTTTAGAAGTCATATGGACTAATCCATCTATAGTGCCAAAATAAAACCACTGCCAAAGATAGGTCCTATACAGTAACTATCTGTTTCTAAATATCAGATACAGTCAAACCTAGTTGTTGTTTAGAAGTCATATGGACTAATCCTTCTATAGTGCCAAAATAAAACCACTGCCAAAGATAGGCCCTATACAGTAACTATCTGTTTCTAAATATCAGATACAGTCAAACCTAGTTGTTGTTTAGAAGTCATATGGACTAATCCGTCTATAGTGCCACAATAAAACCACTGCCAAAGATAGGCCCTATACAGTAACTATCTGTTTCTAAATATCAGATACAGTCAAACCTAGTTGTTGTTTAGAAGTCATATGGACTAATCCGTCTATAGTGCCAAAATAAAACCACTGCCAAAGATAGGCCCTATACAGTAACTATCTGTTTCTAAATATCAGATACAGTCAAACCTAGTTGTTGTTTAGAAGTCATATGGACTAATCCGTCTATAGTGCCAAAATAAAACCACTGCCAAAGATAGGCCCTATACAGTAACTATCTGTTTCTAAATATTAGATACAGTCAAACCTAGTTGTTGTTTAGAAGTCATATGGACTAATCCGTCTATAGTGCCAAAATAAAACCACTGCCAAAGATAGGCCCTATACAGTAACTATCTGTTTCTAAATATCAGATACAGTCAAACTTAGTTGTTGTTTAGAAGTCATATGGACTAATCCGTCTATAGTGCCAAAATAAAACCACTGCCAAAGATAGGCCCTATACAGTAACTATCTGTTTCTAAATATCAGATACAGTCAAACCTAATTGTTGTTTAGAAGTCATATGGACTAATCCGTCTATAGTGCCAAAATAAAACCACTGCCAAAGATAGGCCCTATACAGTAACTATCTGTTTCTAAATATCAGATACAGTCAAACCTAGTTGTTGTTTAGAAGTCATATGGACTAATCCGTCTATAGTGCCAAAATAAAACCACTGCCAAAGATAGGCCCTATACAGTAACTATCTGTTTCTAAATATCAGATACAGTCAAACTTAGTTGTTGTTTAGAAGTCATATGGACTAATCCGTCTATAGTGCCAAAATAAAACCACTGCCAAAGATAGGCCCTATACAGTAACTATCTGTTTCTAAATATCAGATACAGTCAAACCTAATTGTTGTTTAGAAGTCATATGGACTAATCCGTCTATAGTGCCAAAATAAAACCACTGCCAAAGATAGGCCCTATACAGTAACTATCTGTTTCTAAATATCAGATACAGTCAAACCTAGTTGTTGTTTAGAAGTCATATGGACTAATCCGTCTATAGTGCCAAAATAAAACCACTGCCAAAGATAGGCCCTATACAGTAACTATCTGTTTCTAAATATCAGATACAGTCAAACCTAGTTGTTGTTTAGAAGTCATATAGACTAATCCGTCTATAGTGCCAAAATAAAACCACTGCCAAAGATAGGCCCTATACAGTAACTATCTGTTTCTAAATATCAGATACAGTCAAACCTAGTTGTTGTTTAGAAGTCATATGGACTAATCCGTCTATAGTGCCAAAATAAGACCACTGCCAAAGATAGGCCCTATACAGTAACTATCTGTTTCTAAATATTAGATACAGTCAAACCTAGTTGTTGTTTAGAAGTCATATGGACTAATCCGTCTATAGTGCCAAAATAAAACCACTGCCAAAGATAGGCCCTATACAGTAACTATCTGTTTCTAAATATCAGATACAGTCAAACCTAGTTGTTGTTTAGAAGTCATATGAACTAATCCGTCTATAGTGCCAAAATAAAACCACTGCCAAAGATAGGCCCTATACAGTAACTATCTGTTTCTAAATATCAGATACAGTCAAACCTAGTTGTTGTTTAGAAGTCATATAGACTAATCCGTCTATAGTGCCAAAATAAAACCACTGCCAAAGATAGGCCCTATACAGTAACTATCTGTTTCTAAATATCAGATACAGTCAAACCTAGTTGTTGTTTAGAAGTCATATGGACTAATCCGTCTATAGTGCCAAAATAAGACCACTGCCAAAGATAGGCCCTATACAGTAACTATCTGTTTCTAAATATTAGATACAGTCAAACCTAGTTGTTGTTTAGAAGTCATATGGACTAATCCGTCTATAGTGCCAAAATAAAACCACTGCCAAAGATAGGCCCTATACAGTAACTATCTGTTTCTAAATATCAGATACAGTCAAACCTAGTTGTTGTTTAGAAGTCATATGGACTAATCCTTCTATAGTGCCAAAATAAAACCACTGCCAAAGATAGGCCCTATACAGTAACTATCTGTTTCTAAATATCAGATACAGTCAAACCTAATTGTTGTTTAGAAGTCATATGGACTAATCCGTCTATAGTGCCAAAATAAAACCACTGCCAAAGATAGGCCCTATACAGTAACTATCTGTTTCTAAATATCAGATACAGTCAAACCTAGTTGTTGTTTAGAAGTCATATGGACTAATCCGTCTATAGTGCCAAAATAAAACCACTGCCAAAGATAGGCCCTATACAGTAACTATCTGTTTCTAAATATCAGATACAGTCAAACCTAGTTGTTGTTTAGAAGTCATATAGACTAATCCGTCTATAGTGCCAAAATAAAACCACTGCCAAAGATAGGCCCTATACAGTAACTATCTGTTTCTAAATATCAGATACAGTCAAACCTAGTTGTTGTTTAGAAGTCATATGGACTAATCCGTCTATAGTGCCAAAATAAGACCACTGCCAAAGATAGGCCCTATACAGTAACTATCTGTTTCTAAATATTAGATACAGTCAAACCTAGTTGTTGTTTAGAAGTCATATGGACTAATCCGTCTATAGTGCCAAAATAAAACCACTGCCAAAGATAGGCCCTATACAGTAACTATCTGTTTCTAAATATCAGATACAGTCAAACCTAGTTGTTGTTTAGAAGTCATATGGACTAATCCGTCTATAGTGCCAAAATAAAACCACTGCCAAAGATAGACCCTATACATTAACTATCTGTTTCTAAATATCAGATACAGTCAAACCTAGTTGTTGTTTAGAAGTCATATGGACTAATCCTTCTATAGTGCCAAAATTAAACCACTGCCAAAGATAGGCCCTATACAGTAACTATCTGTTTCTAAATATCAGATACAGTCAAACCTAGTTGTTGTTTAGAAGTCATATGGACTAATCCGTCTATAGTGCCAAAATAAAACCACTGCCAAAGATAGGCCCTATACAGTAACTATCTGTTTCTAAATATCAGATACAGTCAAACCTAGTTGTTGTTTAGAAGTCATATGGACTAATCCGTCTATAGTGCCAAAATAAAACCACTGCCAAAGATAGGCCCTATACAGTAACTATCTGTTTCTAAATATCAGATACAGTCAAACCTAGTTGTTGTTTAGAAGTCATATGGACTAATCCGTCTATAGTGCCAAAATAAAACCACTGCCAAAGATAGGCCCTATACAGTAACTATCTGTTTCTAAATATCAGATACAGTCAAACCTAGTTGTTGTTTAGAAGTCATATGGACTAATCCGTCTATAGTGCCAAAATAAAACCACTGCCAAAGATAGGCCCTATACAGTAACTATCTGTTTCTAAATATCAGATACAGTCAAACCTAGTTGTTGTTTAGAAGTCATATGGACTAATCCTTCTATAGTGCCAAAATAAAACCACTGCCAAAGATAGGCCCTATACAGTAACTATCTGTTTCTAAATATCAGATACAGTCAAACCTAGTTGTTGTTTAGAAGTCATATGGACTAATCCGTCTATAGTGCCAAAATAAAACCACTGCCAAAGATAGGCCCTATACAGTAACTATCTGTTTCTAAATATCAGATACAGTCAAACCTAGTTGTTGTTTAGAAGTCATATGGACTAATCCTTCTATAGTGCCAAAATAAAACCACCGCCAAAGATAGGCCCTATACAGTAACTATCTGTTTCTAAATATCAGATACAGTCAAACCTAGTTGTTGTTTAGAAGTCATATGGACTAATCCTTCTATAGTGCCAAAATAAAACCACTGCCAAAGATAGGCCCTATACAGTAACTATCTGTTTCTAAATATCAGATACAGTCAAGCCTAGTTGTTGTTTAGAAGTCATATGGACTAATGGTTTTACTTTGAAATAGCTGTTTATTAGATATATTTGGGATAAAATTAAACTCAGCGCTTCTATGAATGAACCTAAAATATTTTCTTTGAGTTATCCAATGAAATGGCTTATTCGAGTTCCAGGTAGACTTGTTTCAACAGTACTTTGAAATTTATAATGGAAATTGAAATAGTACTATGCCAGTGTGGGAAACCATTTTTTAAAGTTGCTAGTCAATCTGG
The DNA here is from genome assembly GCA_963383655.1 of Bathymodiolus septemdierum. Classification (NCBI taxonomy): domain Eukaryota; kingdom Metazoa; phylum Mollusca; class Bivalvia; order Mytilida; family Modiolidae; genus Bathymodiolus; species Bathymodiolus septemdierum. The sequence continues at coordinate 137,050,350 of OY726517.1, forward strand.
CTAGTAATTATTGAAATCTAATTGCCAAAATTAAATTTCACTAGCCAACAATGACAAAAGATCCATCATTTGAACTCGCCATAGTTTTCCATGAAAATCTGTGAATTTAGGCTATGACATGTGTTTTTAAGGGTTATTTATATTTCATAGATATCTCATTCATGATTTCTAATCAGAAGCGATAAGAAAATAACAATCAAAGTCAGGACAATCGCGCAAGTTTTTCATGTTTCCATTAAAACTTTCATGGCGTCTGAAACAAAGGACAAGTGTCCATATGAATGAAAACTTATGTTTCGGTACTATTTTATGAGAACGGGTATGTGAATCACTTTCAATTGATTTCGAACTATTAATTTGTTACATCAACTGGTGGGCAGAAAATTATCATATCTCGCCCAGACATGTGAACTCGCCAGAATGGCTAGTACTTGGATGGAAATACTTGCCTAAATCATTATACACTCACTTTTGGTGAGTTGGCGAGTGATGGTTTCCCACATTGCTATTCATCCATCTGGTCATGATCATAGCCTTTGAGATTTGTCCTAACCAATTAATTAGTTTTTTGTGTGTGTATTTTAGCTTTACTTTGTAAGTTGATGTCGACAGTACTGCGGTAACTTGCACTACTTTATATATTTCCAGTATTATAATTTGCACCAATTTAAAAAATAATATTGTGCTTTGACTAACCACAGAGAGTAGAGTATTTTTATCCATAATGTAACTGTACTTCTGAATTGATGTATATGGGTATTTTTTCTGTTTAACATTTTTTCAGTTTTTTATTTGTTTAATGTAAAAATATTATCTCCCTTTCTTTATTTTTGTAAGAGTTGTCTTTCTTTGGTAGGTAGTTTGATATATAATTTCAATGGGGAAAATTATGTAAATAAGTATTTTTTTATGCAAAGAATTTTTGTGCTAAGTAAAAAAAATTATTTAAGATAACTAAAAAATATATGAAAATTCTAAGGTTTTGGAATTTGGATTGAAATTAGATTGAAAACTTTAAACTGTCCAACCTACCCAAAAGGGACACAACTCTTACAGGACTTATTCTCTGTAATATGAGACAGGCAACCTGTTTGAAGGACGAAGTCCTAAAATTTCAATAATACGATGATCCGTACACGTTAGCCTCACCGGACGCAATTACGAACAATTTCGATGATATTGACATTCGATAATAAATTTGACCAAATTGATGAAGCTGATTGCATGTTCATATTTCAGATTAAACACCAATATTCCTTTTGAATCATAGCCCATATATTATTCAATACATTGTTACAGGTTTTAAACAGATTTTCATGACCCCGTTCTAGTCACTCTGTGACCTAGATTTGGACACAATTTCGAACGACATCATAATAACCTTTCTAGTGTAAATTATTTAATGACAACTGTTAAAATTGAAAGAGCATTCATTCATTTACGTTCACATATCCATTTGTATATAATACACATGAAATAAAAACCTTTCCTTTATTCATGCCATAAATGTGTGCCAGTTTGCATTCGGAATTCCTTGGACTCTTCAATGAATAAGGTACATCACGGATTTTGACATTTTGGGATAGATCAAGGTAAGGAAAATGTATTATATTGACTGTTTTTGTTTTAATTTCAATGTGTTCTACATATGCTGGTGCAAATGCATAGAACCAGAAGATCATATTCTTTCCAATTACAGGCATAAGATAACAAAATATGCGTACCTCAATGAATTTTAGCGATAGATTCCAAGTGCAATTGTCGATCGTTTTCTGTTTACAAATATGAAAACCCGTCGTCTGCAACATTCAACAACTGCGCATGAATAATTTTCTCCCAAAACACGAGTAATTTAGCGGGGTATCTATTTATAAAAGCATTTTTTTAATTCATGTTTTGAAGGAACAATTAGGAGACATACTTTTTATTTCATTCGTAATTGCGTCCGGTGAGGCTATTATCTTTTATTTTGAATGAATTTTGTAGCCGATTTGTTATGGCTCATTTTACCTACTGTACGCCGCTCTTCCATCGGGAGTTTCGTAGAAAGAGATTTTTTTATTAGAATTTTATTTCAAGTTTATTTCGATTTTGCATAGAGTAAATAATTAAAGAATTGGGAATTTTTCATTGAAATATATTTCTTTAGCGTTTCTAAATTATCAATTGATCTATTATATAAGGACTTCGTCCTTTATAACACAAAGACGGAATTGTTATTGACACCTATTTACATTTTATATTTACCACAGTCACAACTGACAAAATTTTACAGACTTATTCCGTATATTGTCTCACACAACATTCATTTTAAATAGAGAATGATGGCAGTTATGAAGGTCGAGACAGACATTATCCTTAATATCACAGCGAGTCTGATAGGAAGAGTAGTGATGCTAGTGATAATGTATGTCAAGACAGTCAAAACTGACGTTACTATTTTATTACTTATTACGTTACAATGCATTTGATGTCACACTGACCGATAATTTTCAGTATCAAAGTCAGTTTGTTGATACTGTATAATTTCACTTGGTGATTTCCAAGGAAAAATGTTCAAATAACCAAGTTATAACAAAATGTTTAAATTTATTGATTTTTTTATTTGTTTGATAGACATGTCATCCTAAAATAAATAACATCTTTGTAACACATAATGGAAGTTCATGTCAGAATTTTTATTCTTGTTTGTTTATTTTAGCATCTTGTTTGTAATACACGTACCAAATTGGGGCCATCATGGTCGTGACCGTATGGTAGATGGATTTACAACTACCTGTACAATCAGTACCTATCACCACTAACATGAGTTTGAGCCCCATTCATGGAGAGATGTACTGGATACAACTTGCGACAGGTCGGTGGTTTTCTCCGGGTACTTTCGCAGCTTTCAACAATATTTCAGTTATATCGTGGCGGTCAGTTTTATTGATGGAGGAAACCACCGACCAGTTGCAAGTTGTATCGAGTACATCTCTCCATGAATGGGGCTCAAACTCATGTTAGTGGTGATAGGTACTGATTGTACAGGTAGTTGGAAATCCATCTACCATACGATAACGACCATGATGGCCCCAATTTGGTACATGTATTACAAACAAGATGTTAAAATAAACAAACAAGAATAAAAATTTATAACATAATGTTTTATCGAGTACACCTCGTCATGAACGTTAATGGTGATAGGCACTGATTGCACACATAGTTGGAAATCCAACTACCATACGATCATGACCACAATGTCCCCAAACTTGATTGTGAATCTTTCAAATTTGTTATAATATAGTTTATGAAATATTCTTTTTTTTTCTAATTCAATACAATGGGTATGCACTATTCTCATTTTTTCAAGCATTTTATGGAAGTTTATTTCAACTGATTTTCATAATAATAGAAATAAATAATTATAAAAACAACTACAGGTATTGATTGACTGTATTTTCTGAACAAACATTTTTCAATATTTTCACACAAATTGAAAATAAAAAAATTTCTAATTTTAATTTTCAGTTTGAAATTGAAAATTAAAGATTGATTCAAAATTCACTTTCATTTGTTGTCTCAAAAATCAAATTTGAAAGTGCTTCAAAATTAAACAATAAGCATTTAAGGGGAGTCCCTAATCTGCAGAAAATGAAAAACCGGAAATATAAAATAAAACGGTATATTTTACCTTGTAACTTCTAAACGACATAAGATAATTAAAAGATCTAATTAGTGATGTAAAAGTATTTTAAAAATAATTTTAAAAAAGGTCAATATGATGGCCAGAAAAAATAAATCGTCAACTTCGGTCCTAAAAAATTTCAACTGAACGCTTGTCATAGGAAAATGTTATAAACCGGGCAAAATCAATTGATGTATTTCTAAAGAGAATTATATAATAAATATTTTGATACCAATCTTATAATAATTAGGCATAAAGAAATTTGAAAATCATGGCCGGAAAGAACTTTTGTAGTGAAATTTTGAACAACAATTTTGAGATCAAAGACGAAAAATGTTGTTCAAAATTTCACTACCGAGTTCCTTTCCGGCCACGATTTTTCAAGTTTCTTTATATCTAACTATAATAAAATTGGTATCAAGATATTTATTATATAATTCTCTTTAGAAATGCATCAATTGATTTTGCCCGGTTTATAACATATTCCTATGACAAGAGTTCAAAGTTGAAATTTTTCAGTACCGAAGTCAACGATTTATTTTTTCCGGCCATCATATTGACCTTTTTTTTTTTAATTATTTTTAAAAATATTTTTACATCACTAATTAGATCTTTTTATTATCTTTCCAAATCGGTTTAAATTTTTAAGATATCTTACGTCGTTTAGAAGTTACAAGGACTTGCAAGGTAAAATATACCGTTTTTTTTTTATATTCCGGTTTTTCATTTTCTGCAGATTAGGAACTCCCGCATTTAAGGGGAATACAGATATACTCATAGTGCATTTGATTTTTCTAATTTTTAACTTTTTGGCCTCTTATTTCGTGGTAGCTGCTATCTAAGATGTTTGATTGAAACAATCAATATAGAGAACCATCCAATGAGCACATGACCCTTTAGTTCAGATAAGCTTGAAAATGAAATGATGAACAAATATTGTAGAAAAATCAATTTTCATATCTTGTCTAATACCAATATATAAAAGATATTTAAATTGTATTTCTTTTTTTTTCAGTTGATACCTTTGTCTTTATAGAACAAGTTTTAAATTTGACGAGGATAAATAAATCAGAATTAGACGAAGCATTTGTCAGTGTTACCTATGGAAGTGTTCTTACTAATCTGAAAGTAGGTATTTCATAAATAATTATATTCTTACTAGAATTTATCAATAACTCGTAATCCGATTGGATATCGTCACTTATTCTACGTCATTCGAAAGGAATTTATAAATCAATATTTCCATTTGCCAGACTACTTTTTCCCCCGGTCATTCCACGCGTATAAATCTACGAGCAATGATACTAAGTGTTTCTGCTGGAAGGATCTGCCATCTTGAAAATGTGAAATCCTACATGTCATATTTACAACAATACACAAAAATAATTAAAAAGCTTACCTTGAAAACTTATTTTAGTTAAATTGTATCAAACTTGAAGCGTACACGAAGCCAAATAACAAATAATCTTTACGTTTCAAACTGGAAGTCTTCATATGACGTCAATGACGTCATGTTGGTTATGTTCCAAAGTCGTCAATAACATTTCGCAGATTTTTTTCAGTTTACAGTCGTATGTGTATTGTATGTCCATTGTCCATCCTTGTGTATTTCTTTAATAGTATTTAGCGTCGAAAACAAACTTGATGTCCAAGAATAAGAATTATAAGGATTAAACACTGTATAAAATCCGGCAGCTCACTCACAAACTTTACATAAAATCCTTCGGACTTTATTCAGTTTGTGAGTGAGCTGCCGGAGTTTATACATAGATAATTTCCTAAAAAACAGTGTTTAATCCTATATTAATTATTACAAGAAACCTTCATTTATTTTATTAATCAATAGATTGTGAGCTAGATATTATATAAGAAAATAATAAATGAATACAAGTTATCTTCCCTAGTATACAATAACTTTAAAAAATGTAACTTCCTTTATTTTGTTTAATCAATAGATTGTGAGTTAGATATAATTAAAAAGAATATGAATGAATATGAGTTATCTCCCTTATACAGTAACTTTAAGGGTTAAGGTTAGGGTTATTGTGTTTAACTTCACTTTCAACAATATTTCAGTTATATCGAGGTGGTCAGTTTTATTGGTGGAGGGAGCTGGAGTACTCGGAGAAAAACAATGACCTGTCACAAGTCACTGACAAACTTTATCGCATCGGTGACGTAATGGTTAGCATGCTCGCCTCGATTGCGGTAGATTGTGGGTTCAATCCACGGTCGGGTCAAACCAAAGACTATAAAATTGGTATTTGTTGCTTCTCCACTAAGCACAGTATTAATGAGAAAGAGCAAAGACTGGTTGGCTCAGAATCAGAATAATGTGTCAGAGTTTAGAGAGATGTCTACCCACGGACTGTTGTTTCAGTAAGCTAGCACTATTAAAATCCAACTCAGCGTGTTGGTCTAGTACAAAGCGGGCCTCATCATCATCTCATTGAAAAGTAACTTGTTCTGACCAAGATATAGTTGAAAATTTGCTGAATTGGCGTTAAACAACAATCACTCACTCATTTAATGTGAGTGATCTGCCCCTATACTACAACTTTAAAGAAAATCATAAAATAATTCTCAGACATTATGATGAATATGTTGAAGAAACTCCATTCCATGATATCATGTTTCTATTGACTTCAAATTTTATGACTTGCAAAAAACATGCAAGCTCATTGATCTACATTTTCTTCATGAATGTCAAATTTTTAAAGCAATTAAATCTGTTTACTGTTTTACGGAATATTTGCTTTTATCATTTGGTATTTTTTAAATATACAGGAAAACTTTACTGAAGGAGAAAAGAGTTATTTACATTCAATATCTGTGATGGATAAATATGAAGTGCAAAACAGCTTGATGAAAGTTAGAGCACACCAAGGGTTAGGCTGGAATCTTGGATGTCAGGGGAAGTCACTTGAAGCTCTGAGGTAAATCACCAATAGAACAAGGGTTAGGCTGGAATCTTGGATGTCAGAGGAAGTCACTTGAAACTCTGAGGTAAATCACCAATAGAACAAGGGTTAGGCTGGAATCTTGGATGTCAGGGGAAGTCACTTGAAGCTCTGAGGTAAATCACCAATAGAACAAGGATTAGGCTGGAATCTTGGATGTCAGGGAAAGTCACTTGAAGCTCTGAGGTAAATCACCAATAGAACAAGGGTTAGGCTGGAATCTTGGATGTCAGGGGAAGTCACTTGAAGCTCTGAGGTAAATCACCAATAGAACAAGGGTTAGGCTGGATCTTGGATGTCAGGGGAAGTCACTTGAAGCTCTGATGTAAATCACCAATAGAACAAGGGTTAGGCTGGAATCTTGGATGTCAGGGGAAGTCACTTGAAGCTCTGAGGTAAATCACCAATAGAACAAGGGTTAGGCTGGAATCTTGGATGTCAGGAGAAGTCACTTGAAGCTCTGAGGTAAATCACCAATAGAAGAAGGGTTAGGCTGGAATCTTGGATGTCAGGGGAAGTCACTTGAAGCTCTGAGGTAAATCGTCAATAGAACAAGGGTTAGGCTGGAATCTTGGATGTCAGGGGAAGTCACTTGAAGCTCTGAGGTAAATCGTCAATAGAACAAGGGTTAGGCTGGAATCTTGGATGTCAGGGGAAGTCACTTGAAGCTCTGAGGTAAATCGTCAATAGAACAAGGGTTAGGCTGGAATCTTGGATGTCAGGGGAAGTCACTTGAAGCTCTGAGGTAAATCACCAATAGAACAAGGGTTAGGCTGGAATCTTGGATGTCAGGGGAAGTCACTTGAAGCTTTGAGGTAAATCGCCAATAGAACAAGGTTTATATTACCACATTACACATTGTTTGGCTTTCTAACCTTTCAACTTTGAGTGTACCTATTGAAGGTTGTTCTAGAAACATGTTGTACACACTAAATTTGATATCTACGTTTGTATCACATGATAATTTGGCTATTTCACCATCAAGTAATTGAGAATGGTTAAGACAGAAGTCATTTCTTTCTTTCTACATTTTTTTAGCCATTCATATCAAGCATTTACCTGTAAAAAACAGCAATCTCTGCCTATCATCACGAATGATTTTGAGTTTGACTTGTGACTGTAGCGAGATATACTCCTGCTAAAACCGATTGCACCAATATAATTGAAATATTATTGAAATTGATGTTAAACACTCATTCATAATCTTATCCTAAATAAATGACAAGGCTAATTTGCATCAAAATTCATATGAATTGTACATTAAAAATAATATGAAAATAAAAATCTGACGGTTTAGTATTTATTTTTTGCTTGTCCAACCATTTTCCTGGATTTTCTAAAAACATTCTTACAGAAACAACTAATCTGACATTGAGGTAACAGGGGTTCAAATGTATTAAAGAGTGAAAAGGGATTTTTTTTTTTTATTTATGATTCAACTTTAATGAAAATACAAAAAACTGGAAAGTTCTACATTGTATTTCAAAGTTCTGTAATGACACAATTAAATGTTTAATTTCTATATTTAGATCTAAAAGTTCTGTAATGACACAATTAAATGTTTAATTTGTATATTAAGATCTCTGAAGACAGCATTACAGATGGAATCAGAGATGGGTATGGAAAATGAAGAAATAATGTTACAGACATTACAGTCCCTTGCTGTCTTCCATACTTTTTCTGGTAAATTATAAACAAAAATTAATATCACTGCCCTCCATACATATCCTAACAAGTTATAAACATATCACCTCACTAACATTCATGCTATTGCAGTTATGTTCAGGTTACAATATAGTCAAACCTCATTGTATTGACATCGATTGAAACAACACAAACATGAATCCATACTAGTAGTACAAAAGGAGTCGATGAATACTTTTTAGCTCACCTGACCCAAAGGGGCAAGTGAGCTATTGTCACCACTGAGCGTCCGTCGTCTGTCGTCCGTCCGTCCGTTAACTTTTCACATTTTAATCAACTCCTCTGAAGCCACTGGGTCAATTTGAACCAAACTTTGGTGGAATGGTCCTTGGATGGCCCCCTTCCAAAATTGTGTCCGGTGATCCCGACTTCCAACCAAGATGGCCGCCAAGCTAAAAATAGAAAAAAGGGGGGATGAAATTTTAATTGTCCATTGCTGCTTTAGTATAAGTCAAAATGAGCTCAAATTTTAACTGCAGCTACATGGCAAAGAGTAGTTTAACATATATTCCGGGTTTTTCTGTGAAATTTTCTTTCAGCCGATTTATGCCGATTATGCAAATTAGGCATATTTTGATAAAAGATCACATTTAAATCTTCTCCTCTGAAACCGCTGAACCAAATTAAACCAAACCTGGCAGGGATAGTCCTTGGGTGGGTTCCTTTCAAATTTGTGTCCGACAGCCCCGCCCTCCATTCAAAATGGCTGCTGTTACTAAAAATAGAAATTTCTTCAATTGTCCATTGCTGCTTTAGTATAAGTCAAAATGAGCTCAAATGGTAACTGCAGCTACATGGCAAAGAGTAGTTTAACATATATTCCTGGTTTTTCTGTGAAATTTTTCTTTCAGCCGATTTATGCCGATTATGCAAATTAGGCATATTTTGATAAAAGATCACATTTAAATCCTCTCCTCTGAAACCGCTGAACCAAATTAAACCAAACCTGGCAGGGATAGTCCTTGGGTGGGTCCCTTTCAAAATTGTGTCCGACAGTCCCGCCCTCCATTCAAGATGGCTGCTGTTACTAAAAATAGAAATTTCTTCAATTGTCCATTGCTGCTTTAGTATAAGTCAAAATGAGCTCAAATTTTAACTGCAGCTACATGGCAAGGAGCAGTTTAACATATATTTCGGGTTTTTCTGTGAAATTTTTCTTTCAGCCGATTTATACCGATTATGCAAATTAGGCATATTTTGATAAAAGATCACATTTAAATCTTCTCCTCTGAAACCGCTGAACCAAATTAAAGCAAATTTGGCTGGGATGGTCCTTGGGTGTGTCCCTTTCAAAATTGTGTCCGACAGCCCCACCCTCCATTCAAGATGGCTGCTGTTACTAAAAATAGAAATTTCTTCAATTGTCCATTGCTGCTTTAATATAACTCAAAATGAGCTCAAATTTTAGCTGCAGCTACATGGCAATCAGTAGTTTAACATATATTCTGGGTTTTTCCGTGAGATTTTTTCAGCCAGTTTATTACGTTTAGAAATATTATGAGATAAAAATCACATCTAAAAAATCTTTTGCTCTGAAATTTGAGTTGAAATGATCTTTGGGTGGCCCACTTTCCAAATTACGTGCAACACCCCCATTTTCTATCAACTTTAGATGTCAAATTGAAAACCAGGTGAGCGATTACAGGCTCCTGGGAGCCTCTAGTTTTTTTTCTAAAATCCAACATTCGTATACTTAGAAAGCATAATTCATGATGAACATAAAAAATAATATATTACAAAAACATTTATACAAATTTGTTTTGCATTCTGTACAGTGGATACTTGTAGTTTACTGACTACTAGCAATGACGATAGAATCTGTAGGTTGTAAATCATTACTCTTGCGCTTAAAAACTGCCTCGATGGTGTAATAGTTAGCTTGCATGTCTCAAGTGTGGTAGATCTTGGGTTCGAGCCCTGGTCAGGTTAAACCAAATACTATAAAATTGGTATTTGTTTCTTCTCTACTTAAGCACATGGCATTAAGCATAAGAGTAAAGATTTGTTGGCTCATAATTGGGATGTGTCCGAGTGGAGTGCTTTGTCTTCCCACAGACTGTTGTTTCAGTGAGTTAGCACTAAAAAAATCCAGCTTAGCTTGTTGGTCAAGTACACAACAGACATCATCATCTCATCAAAATATAACTTGGCATTAAACAACAATCACTCAGTCTTAATATGCGAGCGTCAGCGAGCTCTTTATGGTTTAAAATGTGTACTTATGATTTTTTGACAAACATGGATGCACATATTGACGAATAAAAAAAAAATTGACGCTTTGTAAACACGTTCCGTGTAACACACTAACACACTCAACTAATGAAGATCTTCATAACATAAAGCGCAAAGGTGATCCTGAAGTCTTGTACCCTCTCTCATACGTCCGATACCACTGAAACCCGGAACCCGTGTGTAATAAGTCATTTTGTTAGCTTGTTTTACTTATATTGATATTTTTTAATTTATTAAATCTCTTCTGACATACTGACAAGAATTTTTGTTTCTACGCGGAAGTTAACTTTTGAGATTTCGTAGGGAACAATAACTTGAATAAAGGAACGACAGCTCGATTGAATGAGACTAGATTCGGCCCTTAAAAAAAAGTCGTCCCCAATATATCTCGGCCCAAAAAATCTCGACACTTTTTGATGCACTGGATGAGCGTGAAATTGTCAAATAATTTTCAGATGCGCGAGCATTCATGGCCGTGCCGGTTTCATATTAAGCATGAATAATGTCTTGTCAACTTTAGATGAAGGGGCGATTGGTTGGTTGGTTGCATGGTGCTTAACACCACTTCCAACAATATTCTATAGCCTTCCCTAATGTTAAATGTATTCTTTCCTTATGTCAAACGTTGCTATTTAGTTTAGTTTAGGTGTTCGTAGGTAATAAGATATTTAGACCCTGTAGCTATAGAATGTTTATATACATACATGTATGTATAGATGGCATGTAGGTGCAGGTATTTGTATTGTATCTTTCAGTAATTCAAGTAGTGTTAAAATATTTATTAAATAAACAATTTGTTGGTGAAAATCAATATGTATTTCGAATGGATGTTCAAAAACACATTATCTATGATCTACTGATATGGATGCACTCAGCAATTTATTTCCCTTTCACTAATGGTTGATATATTGATTGTTATTTAACGTCACATGGTCAATATTTGCTCGATCTTTTGTTTTCTGTGAAATGTTTAATATAGCGTTGCTTGTCCTTTTTTTTGGTCATTATATTGTCTGTCCTTCAATTCACGGTTTCTGATCACCCTTTGATATCTTCAAACTTTTCTTTCAACTTTAGGTTGGTTGGTTGGTTGGTTTATGGTGTTTAACGCCACTTTCAACAAAATTTCAGCTATATCGTGGCGGTCAGTTTTATTGATGGAGGAAACCGGATTACCCGGAGAAAACCACTGACAAACTGTTGTATGGCCTGAGTGGGATTCGAACTCATAACGTTAGTGGTGATAGGTACTGATTGCATAGGTAGTCGTTAATCCATACGATCACGACGACCCCTCTTTCAGCTTTATAAAAGACGATAACAAATATACCAATATAAACCAAACCATAAGAAGGGCAGTGTCGCAAGTCACTGACAAACTTTATCACAATGTTGTATCACGAGTACACCTCGCCTGAGAGGGGTTCGAACTCACAACGTTAGTGGTGATAGGCACTGATTGCAAAGGTACATTTTGTAGTTATAAATCCAACTACCATACGACCACGACTACGATGGCCCCATCTGAGGGGTGATTGGAACACAATAACAATTTTAGATGAACCCATATTGTCTTTTGATGGAAAATGAGGGTGTTCTATATACCATTTATACAAATTTACCCGAGATCAGTATATCATTGGGTTCAAAATACCATATGACACCACAATATTAAGTGTTATTCTTCATTATGATCTTATTTAGGCAAACAAATATTTTCTGCTGATAATTGAATTTTTTTTCCATCAAGTATGGAATATTAATCAAAATTATGATCTAATTCTTTATATACAGGTTTTCTTGATGAAGGAGAGATTTATCATCTTAAAGTTCTAAAAAAGAGACGTGCCCTGTATGGAACAGATGAGAATCCAGCCATCGGAGCATGTTTCAATAATATGGGATTATTATACAAAATGAAGGGAGATTACTCCAAAGCTCTGGAATATTTTCAGTCAGGACTTGACATTAAGCGGAAAACAAAAGCAACAGACAAAGCTTTAGTATTATCAATGAACAATGTTGCAATTACGCTATCTGATCTGGGTAAACACGATGAAGGCATTGAAATGTTAGGACAAGCATTTGATATTGTAGATAAGTACCCAGGATTCCTTTCTGATTGTTGTGATCTAACAAATGGTACGATGGGACAAATTTATTTACATAAATGTGATTATGTTAACGCAGTTAAGTATTTGAAACAAGGAATAAAGGGAAGATTAAAATCGTCTCATTTGCATACATGTTTATTAGAAGAAAAATTACGATTAGCTCAAGCTTACGTAGGACAAAAAAAGTATGAAGAAGCTAAAACCAATCTTATTGAAGCGTTAAAAGCCAAAGAATACTTTATCAAACAAATGCAGCAGAATGTTTTTGTGTATGAATCTTACAAAACATTAATGGAAGTATCTAAGTATCTCAATGATCAGACAGGTATGGAATCTTATTTTACTTACTGTAAGGTGGAACTTTATAGACTTACTAACTTCTTTGAGGATTTAGGCAATTTAACAAAATCAAAAGAAATGACGGAAAATTTAAAATCTGTTAAAAAAATGTACAGAGATTTTATGAGGGGACGAAGGGGATAACAATCTTTGTGCCATTTATACTTTGATGTGGATTGTTAGATCTTTACGTGGATTGTAAGATCTTTACATGGATTGTAAGATTTTTATGTGGATTGTAAAAAAAATTACATGGATTGTAAGATTTTTGTGGATTGTAATATTTTTATGTGGATTGTAAGATTTTTTCGTGGATTGTAAGATTTTTATGTGGATTGTTAGATTTTTATGTGGATTGTTAGATTTTTATGTAGATTATAAGATTTTTATGTGGATTGTAAGGATTTAAATGGAAGGAAATTTGTGTTGTTGTCCACGAATGAATATATAGGAGATTATGAAGGACCATCGTAGTCGTGATCGTATGGTACAATGTAGTTGGATTTACAGCTACTTTCGCAATTGTTGCCCATCAATTCGAATCCCGCTCATGGCGAGGTGTACTCAATACAACATTATGTGATAAAGTTTGTCAGTGACTTACGGCAGGTCTGTGGTTTTCTTGGGGTACTCCAGTTTCCTCCACCAAAAAAACTGACCGCCACGATATAACTGAAATAGTGTTGAATGTGGCTTTAAACACCATAGCCCTAACCCTTTAATCCTCCTTTTATTATGAACAAATGTCAAACCAAAATATATATATATATACAAAAATGTATATATATTGTTAATTGCAATTATATTGACAGTATTATAGAAATAAAGTCAATAAATGTATATTTTTATTTTATTATATTAAGATTAGTCAAACCGGAATATATATATTAGTAATTTCAAAATGACAGCATTATAGAAATTCCGTCAATAGATCTCTAATTTTATTTTATTAAAAAAATTTTGTGTTAAGATTACAGCCAAATCTTGTTTTTTTGTCAAAGTGGGAGAGACTGAGCATTCCAGTTATCTGCAATAAATATAGAATGACAGCAGTTATGAAGATCGAGACAGACATTATCACTAGCATCACAGCGAGTCCGATATGAAGAGCTGTGATACTAGTGATAACGTAAGACATTCAAAACTGATGTCATTGTTTTTATCGGTAACATCATAATGTGTTTTGATGTCACACTGAACGATAATTTTCAGTATCATGCATGGTCAGTCCATTGATAATGAAGATCAAAGGAAAAATGTATAAATAACTGATACAGTAAAACCTGTCCAAGCCGAACCCCTTCGGGACTGAAGAATATGTTCACTTTAGACAGGTGTTTGGTTTACACAGGTTCAAATTAAATACATTTAGTAGATGGGACTGTAAAGTCTGTCTGACTGTTTTTTTTATTTATTCATATATTTTTATGTATATATATATATATGATTTATCAGACTAACTTTGACTGGTTTTTTTATTTATTCATATATTTTTATGTATATATATATGATTTATCAGACTAAGTTTTATTGGGTTATTTTATTTATTTATTCATATATTTTTATGTTTACCTGTTATTAATTCTTGCTAATTAAATAAAGAATGAAGTATTTTTATGTTTTTGTATGTTTCAAACCATTTATTAACCAATCAGAGCTTAGAACATATACAAAAGTAGTACCGGTACCTTTTAAGTAAAAAGGTTACTTTTGCTTTGTTGTATTTTGAAAAATATTAAATATTATGGCATTATGACTAAAATTAGTAGTTGAAGGTCAATCAATATATGAGGAGTATTTTAGGTCAAATTTGGTTGCATTTAGTTGTATTTTAATTCTTTATGGAGGTCTTGATGCATGACCTATAATACTGAAATTGCGGGAATGACATTACTATTTTTAGAGTAGGGGATGTTCCAAAGCATGGCATTTCACTGCAAGATTTTAAACATTCCATGCTATTTTGACGGAGCATAGAGGAATCGTGTACGTTTCAGAAAATATATGGGGTTGGAAAGGTTAAACTTTAGACAAATTGGTCAGGTAGACTTGAAAAAAACCTAAATTTAATAGAAAACCTTAAAGAAATGAATTAGTGGTTTTACACCTTTATCCCGTCACATTTTTGTGCTTGTCCCAATTCAGGATCTGGATTTCCAATGCCATATGTCATGGTCTTTTTTATGTTGAAAAGTTTGACCATCACTATTTACGTTTTCTTATCATAGCTTTCTGTTTCGTGCAAGATCCAGTTTTCGTGGGATTTCTCTTTTCGTGGATTTCCCGGAAGTCTGGAGATTTACGAGAGTTTTAGCTGTAACTAGGAAGTGGAACATCGCTGGTGTTTATTTACATTTGCTGTACAATATGCGGTCAAAACAGGTAAATTTACTTATAATTGCATCACAACTATGAATTTTTTAACAAATTTTACCTATTGTTGTTGTTACTGGTATTTTCCTCCTATCTCAGGAGCACTCCCAACGGGATCAGATTTATGTATTTAAAATTTTGTTTTGTTTAACTGTACAGTCACACCTTCACCAAATTCAGTATGTACATATGGCACACAGTTTTCCACCACCATTTTGTACAGGTAAAAAGTTTTTACAGGATGAAAATGGTAAAATATTTTTGTTCTTTTTTTTTTTTTTTTTTTTTTTTTTTTTTTACTGATAAATGTCATAGCACTTATTTTGCACTCTGCCTGGTTCTTTTCACATGCAGACAGTAGCAAAGTGTCCTTGTTATTTGTTCAATGTCTATATGGTTTCTTTTTGTCAGAGTGACAATGCCTTTTAGTATGTCCATAGAAGAGTCAAGGATGAGTTGTATTAGTTGTTTGTTTTCACATATAGCTTCATAAGCTCCTTCCTGGATGTTGTTTAGGTAGCATTTGAGCGTATATAGGTGTTCTTCTCTTATGTCATTGAGAGTAGGACAAATTAGTAAGAAGTGCTTAACGTCTTCTGTTTCTTCATAACATAGTTCACAGAGTGGAGTATCCATATTCCTACTAAATTTCGCTTTTGTCTCTTTAAGCATATATGTTCCTGTCAGTAATCTCGCTTTTACTTCCGCTTTCTTTACTTCCATGCTGTTTTTTGGCACTGTTTTCCAGACTTGGTGCGAGTTTCCAAAAGGTGGTTGTATGTTTAGGAATTTCAAAGTTGACTTTGTTTGTTTTTCTTCTATCCAAGCTTCTTCCCAGTAGATCTCTATATGTTGTTTGACTAGCTTTTTCCATTTACCGGTATGTATTTCTATTGGATTTTTCATCAGGTCCATTAAATCTGGAAGTTTGTACTTTCTGAGCTTGTCATAAACTAATGATGCAAAACTTTTGCCATTTGGTTTGTCCATACTGATCTGTCTCTCTATAATTCTATATTCTATAGTGTCTTTGTTTTGTAGGATACTTCCAAAGAATATCAGGATCTGTTTGTCAATTACAGCTTCAATTGGTTCCACTCCAAGCAAACTGTATGTTGCGACATTTGCCACTCTATCGGGTAGTCCCTGGATTTGTCTACATATTTTTCGCTGAAGTTTCTCTAATTGGATAATGTCAGAAGCAGTATGGTTCATGACTTCAATGCCATATAAAGCTCGTGGTATGACATACGTTTTCCACAGTTTATAGGCTACGACGGGTGACATTCCTCTTTTTGCGTGAAGGCCGGGTCCTAGAAGTGCGTAAATTGTTCTCCTTGCCAGTTTTATTCTATCTTCGATATCAATATTGTTCTTATTGTTTCTTTTTATTCCCAGGTGTTTAGTTTCTGTTGTTTGTTTGATCTCTTCAGTGTCCATACGCAAACTAAAATCGCTGTGTCTTTTTGTAAGTGGTACAAGTTCAGACTTACTTGGATTGATTTTAACCAAGTCTTTACTTGTGATGTCACTGACTATGTCAAGTAGGGCTTGAGCTTCACTTTGTGTACTGACGAGTAGTGCGATGTCATCAGCGCATGTTGGGGCAACTACTCTGATGTTTCCAATTTCAGCACCCATGTTCGAGCGATCTAGTGCATTTAGTATGTTGTTATTATATCTTTTATACAAGACTGTTGAGAGTTTTGCTCCCTGCCTTATTCCCTGCTTCACTTCAACATTCTCTGATATGCCATTGTTCCACTTTACCTTTACATTAAGGTTTTTGTACATATTCCTTAGTAATATCCACAGATCACCTTGTATGCCATCGTGATATAGCTTATTGAATAAGAGTTCATGGTTCACTTTATCAAATGCCTTTTGGGCGTCTAATGTGATAATGAATAGTTCATTTGACATTTCTCTGTAGTGGTTTGTTGTTTGCGTTACAATAAATGCTGTATTCAAGGATGATGCTTTTTGAGTAAATCCTCTCTGAAGTTTATTTTGAGACAAAAGTAATTTTGGTTCAATTCGCTCCTTCAATATACCCTCTATAACTGTGGAGAATGTATTGGTAACAGTAATCCCTCGATAATTCTCAGGGTAAATTTTGTCTTTATTCGGTTTCAAGACTGGTGTTACAGTACCATATTTTGTCGATTCTGGGATATCTAACTCTTCAAAAATCTTATTCACTATAGCCACTAAGAACTGCATAACCTCATCCGGGCTATATCGAAAGTGTTCTGCAGATATGCCACTTGAGTCAGGTGATTTTCCTGTTTTGAGTTTCTTTATTACAGTTTGTATCTCTTCTAGTGTTGCCATTTCTATAGGAGTACCATCTTTTTCTGAATTTTCAAGTATCTCGTTTTGTAATTTTACTAACTCCAGTTTTTCCAATTCAAACGTTGCACTATTGTTCGTACTGTACAATTCTGAAAAATAGTCTTTCCAACCTTCTAGGATTTTATCAGTATCATCTACCTCTTGTTCATTGAATATCATGAAGTCAACGTTAGGTTTTTGCTTTCTTTGGTTCTGAACCAATTGATGGAATAGTTTGTTATCACTTTGCATAGCGTTCATTATCTTTTCAGTTTTTTCTATTCTGAGTGATGCTTCGGCACGTCTTTGAGCACTACGCAATTGCCTCTTCGTATTGACCATTTTTGCTTTTAATTCTGTATTGTCCTTGTCCTGTTTCCAGAGATGAAAAGCCGCCTTTGATTTTGACGATGCGCTGCTAATCTCTCTATTCCATATACCATTTCCCTTTGATTTTATGGTGACTGTTTTTCTGTAATTTGGTATAGAAGCATTTCCAGCATTATGGAAGAGTTGCTCTAGTTTATTCACAGCCTCAGACGCACTGTCTATTTTGCTACAATCGAGTTCGGTTAAATTTTCAACTATATTTTGCTGATAGATTTGTTTGTCACATTTTCGCCAATCAGGTCTTTTGATTATTACGTTTTCGTTTCTCTTTTTCTTGGTTACCGTTCCTGACATGTCCGCTATGACAAGTGTGTGATCCGACACATTCAACGGCTCTAGATCTAGAATTTTCACTCTGTATTCCATTGCGTTTTCTTTAGATTTATGCATTATATAGTCGATCTGTGATGTTGACTTTTGATTATGATGGTAAAATGTGGATTTTGTTGGATATCCATTTACAAGTTTCATGCCATTGCTCTCCATGAACTGTTGTAAGCATTTGTCTCTCGGTCTATTGTCTCTATGAAGGGACGCATTGAAGTCGCCACACAGCAAAATTTGATATT
Source organism: Bathymodiolus septemdierum (assembly GCA_963383655.1). NCBI lineage: Eukaryota > Metazoa > Mollusca > Bivalvia > Mytilida > Modiolidae > Bathymodiolus > Bathymodiolus septemdierum. The sequence goes on from OY726517.1 coordinate 137,069,032, forward strand.
GACACTGAAATTTGTCTATTATTTCTTCTAATTGAGATAGTATATCTTTATATTGTTCATCACGATTTGAATTGTCTGATGGCATTTAGACGTTTATAATGCATAATGGATGCTCTTTCATGCTGACTGTAATAACATTTATTCGTTCATTACCATCATCGTGAGATTTAATCGCATGGTCTATATCTTTCCTCCAAAATATCGCAACTCCTCCATAACCCCTTCCATGAATAAAATTTTCCTTTTCTGTATAATCATCTACGGACTTCGCTTGTGTTTCATGTGTACTACTTACATTGATCAGATCGTTTTTCTCGTATGAAAAATACCAATGTTCTTGTATACAGAGCACGTCACATCTTTTTAAACATTGTTTGAGGTAAAGGAGGTTTGACTTTGCGTTTTGTATATTAAGTGTTCCTACAACGATTTTCTTCTCCGGTGAGTCAGGTTTGTCGCACGGCCATGTCCTAAAAAATGCTGACTCTTGTTAACACTTCCATTACTATTTTCCTTGTCACATTCTGAGATATTTGTATCATGAATATCTGCATTTGTTTTTACTTCCATTGTTTCTATTCCTTTATCACTTGATATGTATAACTTTTGTTCACAGCTGTTATCTTTTGCTTTTAGTTGACTAGAATCATTGCTTTTGTTGCTTTTGTTGCACATTTCTTTGGATCTTTGCAGATGATTTTCTTGAGAGTTTATTACATTAACATTTTCCTTTTGATCTTTCTCTGGTGGGTTTCGCCTCTGCGAAATCAAGTTTGGTCTTTGTCGAGTAGATTGGTGTCTCCCTTGGTCAAGATTTCCATGTACCATCGTGTGTGGTTTATGTTTCATTGGATTAAATTGAATATTTTGAGGAAGTATAACCTGTTGCTGTATGAATTGTGGTCTCTGTGTCAAGGCAGTTTGTATATGTGTTACTGGTTGTTGTGATGGTAGCACTTTGCTGACACTGAATATTGGCATATTTGGCAGTTGATTATATACATTTATTGGCATTGGCCTAGACATAGGATGGTACTGCGGCGGCTGAATGTTTTTGCCATATCGTTGGACTTGAGGCGGTAATGTTGGTACCGGCACTTGTGGTTGAGCACAGTTTGTATCATGTTGTTGAACTTGCTGTGGTAGTGTTGGTACTGGTGCGCTTGTGTCATGTCGTAGGACTTGTGGTGTTAATGTTGTCACTGATAACTGTTGATCGTATGATGCACTACATTTTGAGTTTTTCTGTGCATGTGTTCGAATTTCGCAGCTGTGATTTAGATTATTCTGTTGTCTTAATCTGTCTATTTCTGTTTTTAGTCTCATTGTTTTTAAATCATGTTTCGTTTTGGTTTCATGTAATTCAAGTTTGTGTCTGAATTCAATGTTCATGATGGTAAACTTAGATTCTACTGATTCTTCTAGTTTTTGCATCCTCATTTTGATGTCGTTCATACATGAAATATCACATGTCTTTGTATTTTGTGTATTTTCAACTTTATCTCTAATTGCTTCCTGTCTTAGCCTTTTATGTAACAAATTTATTGTATTTTCATATTCTCGATTTTGCTCTTCCAGCATGATAATTCTTGCTTTACAAGCAGCTAATTGTTGGTCAATATCGAGTATTTGTTTCTTTCTGGTTTTCTTAAGCTTTGTTGCATTTGTACAGCCATTAGCTTCACTTTCTTCTGAAATATGTTTATTATCATCTGTTCTCATTGCTTCATTCTGCACTATGAATTTGAGTGTTGTTTCCTCGTTATCATTTATAATTTGGTTTTCCATGTGAAGTGTGAATTGATCTTTTCGTTTATCTGTTGTATAGGTATTGTCTACATGGTCTATAAAGTTATTTTGTGAGGAGTTATCGGGTGTATAAGTATAAGTACCCTCTCTGTCTTGCTCCAATTCACATTGTATCAAGTCATCATCCATTGTTCTACATAATGTACAAGTGTATTCCATATTCCTGTCATAACTTTGTTTAATGAATTGTTCTTGTGTAAGATCTGTACACATTTTATGTATCCACATAAAGCACCTTGTGCACTCGATACAGTCTTTGTCTGCTATTTGTTTGAGGCATATAGGACATCTTATTAAAGCTTTGGGATTTTTATCTTCGTTTTCAGTTGATTTTTCCTCTCTATTTATTTCATTTCTATCACAGTAATTGGCTCTATTGTTATGTAAGAGAGTTTCACTTTTGTCATTTTGGTTGACACATTTATTGCTACTCTGAGACCTTTGCTTCTGTAATTGTATGCTATCAGTTGTTTCATGACTTTTATTCTCATTTGATTCGAGAGAGTTTGTATTTATTTCCTGTTCTTCTAAATTATCTATTACCAATTTACATATCTTCATAATCTTTTCATTTAGCTGCTTTACCTCCCTCATATCGCACATGTTAATGATATCTGGAAGGTCATCATAAATAAATTGTTGATAGTATCTACCATTTATGTCCATTCTACTAGTAGTATTGAACATATTTATTCTATATTGCTGCCTGTTGTCTTTGTTTGGATTGTTTTTCAATTTGACAGATAAAGATTCCTCACTGATGGCCTTTTCTATAGAGTTTTTATCTGTTTTACCTAGTTTGGTTGTTCTCTCATATGTTTTATGTTGGTGCTCATCATAATATTTATAGATAGCTTGTTTATATATCTCATAGGCAGCAGGGGTATATGTGATCACTAGTGTCCCCCTTTTTAATTCAATTTCAACATCTAGATCCCTCTTGCCTGCATCTATTTTTTTCATTAGGGCCTTTTTCTCATTAAGTTTGTAAGCCGTGTTAGTTTCAACTTTACTAGGAGTGTAGGCCTCTTTTCTTGTTAATGTTCTCCTATTTCTCAGTGCTATGGAAGACATTTTTTTGTTTTTTTTTGTTTGATTAATTCCTTGATATCATATACTCAAATTCCTTGATCACCACGAATCAGACCTATGCAGTGGCGGATTTATAGGGGGGCGTGCGGGGCGTGCGGGGCGTGCGTCCCCCCTAAAATTCGCAAAGCATATGTTATACAACGTTAATTAAGCAGTTCAATAAATAACTTTTTCATGAATGGTTAACTCGTGACCTGTAGTAAAAATATTCTTACACATTGTAAATACATGTTGGATGTGTTCGCTGATTCATATATATGTATATATGGCGCCGTCAGTAGTTCAAAGATTATTCCATTCTGATTGGTTCCGAGGTACCAGACATCAACTATTTTCTCACGCTAATTAAACATTATTTCTGCAGTCAATTTTACAACTACATGTACACGTGCTATTTAGAAATTATAAAATGGACGAAAATTCTAGGCCAAGAAAACAAGCAAGATTGGATACATGTACATTTCTGATTCCTCGACGAGACGAGAAAAGTCAATGGTAAACTAAAAAGTAAATTCAATCAATACTTCGAATAATTAATTTAACAATTGATCTCATTTATGAAACATACAACGAAAACCTATAACGAGAGAATCAGATGATGAAACTGAGACAGTGTGGAGAAACTTGAGTGATCCAAGAAAATGGTCACTTCTCTTTAAATAATGGTTCAAATAGTTCTTGAATTCGAAATTCTGCAATTTCATATGAAAAAAATATATAAATTTGATTTGTATACAAATACCCGAAAATGTTGCCTTTTATTTTTCAAGTAAAGATCAGTAAAAATACGCGTTGGTATATTGTACATTAAAATACAAAAGTAACATATTAATAAAAAAATAAAAAAAATTGGCGACAATTTATTTGTAACAATCTCTGCATCTGCCCGAGGTATCTGCACACAAGAAAGTGTGAACAAATCCTTTGTCCGGGTACGTTTATATTATTTATATTTACCAATGGATGTCTGTACAATTTTTTTTACACATTTTTAACAAAAAATTCTGACTACAATTTATTTGTAATAAATTAATATCTACAACTGCACATGAAAGTGTGAAAATAATCTCGACAAATGGTTTATGCATATCTCGCACCTGATTTCCGCAAGCAAATTTCTCGAGAACTTTGATACATTTTGTTTGTTTGATCTTTTAGTGTAATGAGGTTTTTACGCTCGTTGCTCAAACAATTGACGCAACTGATAAACTTTATCACTTGCGACTGCGAGTCGAGTGCACCCTTTGTTGTAATTTACAAAGCTGGGCGCGAACCCACGCCGTATTGGTGATAGGCTTGTATGAGCTGTTAGATCCAACGACCTAACTCATTGAGCCATCCGGACCCCAGGAATGCGTTAAAACTAAACGTGCTCACTACGACGTCATCTAATGAATATGCAAAATGACCGACCCTCGACTTTACAATACACGACGATATTTCTGATATCACACAGACACTGAGGTACCGAACACCAGTATTTACTCAGCCGTTTCCTTGGCGTCTCCATATTACAATTACTTATAATCTACCGCGTCTACGACTATGATATGCTGATGTTGTCACAGTAATAGCGTTAACACCCATGATTCGAAACAACCGTATTGTCATTTTACGGGAAATGGTATTATTATCACATAGAGTATTCGGAAGTGCCAGTTGCTACAACAACCAAAATACACAAAATGTGTGCGACGATAAATATATCAACTGGAGCCGATCCTGGTTAAACACTGATTAATATATATTATTATTACATTTATGGTTTTTTATTGTATTCTTATGGTGTGGTTTCTGTTCATGAGGCACCCCATCCTTTCTTGTTTATGCCAATGTCAGGAGACCAATAATAACATATAAGGATTAGTATGGGAAAAGTGCTAAATTCAGGAACAAGTCAGTCTTGGTTGGGCAAAATATGTACCCCTTTACCTTTAACATGATATAATATGTTATTCATAGAGGTATTGTTTTTTTCACAGAGACAAGAGCATAGATTTTGATGGCTTATTTTAACAGTGCAGGTATATAAAAGTGCATGTTGTGAGATGATCCATTTAAATAATGACATTTATCCCCACAGACTTAGAATAATTTTACACTATTCAGCACAGGCACTTGTTTCAATATCAAAAATTTAAAGGAGACTTAATAGTGAGTACTCACTATTAAGTATCCTTAAAATGTTTGATATTGAAACAAGTGCCTGTGCTATTCAGGGATGGAAATTCACAGGAGCCCAGTCAGTAACCCCTAAAACTTAAGCGGGGTTACTATTTTTTCAACATTCTTGCTTGATCATACATGTATAACACTGGGCCACCAACATATTAAATTTCCATCCCTGAGCAACACAAATGTGTGTATGGTATTCACAACAATCGTGACCACATAGATGAGGGGTGAAGGGAGACAGGGGGTGGGAGAGAGGTGGGAGAAAGGAGAAAGAGGGTGGGAGAAAGGTGGGGGGAAAATGAGGGAGACAGGAGATAAAGGAAAAAAGTGGGAGAAGGGAGAAAGGAGTCGAGGAAGAGAGAAAGGAGAAGAGGAGTGAGAGAAGACTACCCCTGTCCTCCTCCTCATAGATTCAGGGACAGTTTTTGTCTTTTTGGAATCACAAATGCACATCACACCCCTGTCATTTGGAAATTAACAAAGTTGTTGCCAATAAAACTAAAGACCAAGACTCCTTTTGCAAAAAATTACCCATCACAAGACCTTTTTAAGAGCAAACATGTATTTGTAAAGACAAACGATTACATGATTTTTTGCAGATAAATTCCAAAACAGACAAAGTGTTGTACCCTAGACCCCTGTAGGCTGTACCCGTAGAATGGCGTATTTTTTGTCTTTTTCAACATATTATTTCGATTTCAGTTTTGTGATTGTGAAGGAAATACATTGCAACTATATTGTGTACCAAACTCAGAGAAGTCACACTCATTTATGTCTATAGTTAATAGAACGAGTCTTACGAGGATAATTTGAAGCACTGGAACATTCATTCTGGCCATTGCTGGTAGAGTGTATGAGTGACCCGACACGTCATCAAAGGTCATGTTATAGGACTTGTAAATAAATAGGACAGTAATATGATTGTTTATTTTTATTGGAATGGGCTCATTTTAAGCATCAGATTTTATTTTCAGTATTTTCTTTTAATTCGGAAATTTATTTTAGCCGCTCTTTCATACTAGTCTGGTACTCACCCGAGGGGTCACGAGTACCAGAATAGTGCAATTGTATTCCGGATTTGGCCCGTGCCGGTTTTGGGTGTTAAAATGTTGACGCATGCCCAACGCCCCTGACTGTTGACACTCCCTTAAGACTAATCTTGTCATGTGCATGTATATTGTTTAAAAAAAACAATTAATTTAATTTCAGTTTGATATGGAAACTTCAACTCAGCTGATGACAGTCAGTCTAACAGAATGTCAAGATCCTTGTAAAGTGTCCATGACAGGGGTCAATGGTGTCCTATCTCCAGAAATTCTTTTATATATGGTAAGGACATGAAGGTCATTCATCTTATTCGTCCACAATACTCTATTTCAAGATTAATAGGTTCTTACACGAGTCCCTATTGAAGATATGGGATTTCTTCCACGAGTGTGAGAAATTCCGTCTTTTCACGAGTGGAAAGACGCTGAATTTCTCTCGCGAGTGGAAGAAATCCTAGATCTTCAATAAGGACGAGTGCAAGTACCTGTTTCTTCCGTTTCAACTTAAAAACAAAGCATGTCGATTTCATTCATTCATTCGCATGTCAATGTCATGTTTACTACACAAAATATTACAACGTCACGTACAATGCAGTAAATACACACTTATCTAAAACCGCATTAAATGTATTAGGGGAAATCAGTTAAAATTCAGGTAGTCCGAGATTCCTCTGCCTTCTGACGGCTTTTATGGATTTGCTGTAGGCGTGGTACGTCAGAGGGCTATGCATACGGAAAACAGATGATTTGCCTCTCCAACTCTTGGTCGGCACATTTCCACGTTTCGTGGCTATCGGATCTTATTTTCTATCAGAAACCCTTATATAAATCGCTTCACCAATAATTTTTCTATTCATTCATAACCATCTTACCCTCAGCAAGTGGTGTTACACTCCATTACAGCACGATTTTGCCTTAGATCCTATTATTCCGCCATTTGACTTCCATTTTCGAATCTACAAACGTGATCTCGCGATACTAACTGAATGATGACAGTAACGCATTGCATGATGGGAGCTACTTAATGCAGAGTGCCAAATTATTTGAGCATTATTTGCATACGTAAACAACATTCAAATCACATGGAAGACGATACATTTAAGCGTATTCTGCAGGACAAACAGTCCATCTCCAGATCAAAGCAGAGCAGAAGGAAATAATACAGAAAAGATTCAATGGCAGAGTGTTACCAACAGGCTTCGGAAAGAGCATGTGTTACGCCCCCCCCCTTTTTGGACAAGGTACATCATTTTTTTTTCTTATGGTTGTCTGTAATTCACTATTGCTGTTAAAATCATTACCAATCAATATAATCAACTGTATTAAATTTTATGTTAATTGTTCTGCCTTAACAGGCGTGTATGATTGGCAATAAACATATTTGTTTGTTTGTTTATATGCAAATCATCTCCCATGATACATTGCGGTAATCGTGGTTTCCTCGTAGTCACGTGACTAATGTTTGAAATATGGAAGAAAAATGGCGGAATCATAGGATCTAAGGCAAAATCGTGCTGTAATGGAGTGTAACACCACTTTCTGAGGGTAAGTTGGTTATGAATGAATAGAAAAATGATTGGTGAAGCGATTTATATAAGGGTTTCTGATAGAAAATAAAATCCGATAACCACGAAACGTAGAAATGTGCTGACCCTGAGTTGGAGAAGCAAATCCGCAGTTTTCCGTATGTATTGCTCTCTGACGTCCCATGGCTACAGCAAATCCATAAAAGCCGTCAGACGGCAGAGGAATCTCGGACTAAAATTCAGGTAAAATTGATATTTGAAGCTTTTTTAGATCTACTAAGACGACAATTTATATTACTACAGCAGTCGTAGAAGCGGACTCCATTGATTATACTCGGCCGATTTGATTGGCTGACAATGCCATGTAAGACAAGGTCACGCGCAGCTGTCTTTATGGCTTGTCTTACATAGAAAACGCATCGAAACGGAAGAAATGTTCAACCAGAATTATTTCTTCGTATTATCTCATTAGCACATGCGTCGATGAATGTGACTGACGTTTCCATTGGCAGGATAAATTGTGACCCGAATAATGCCGATAGAGGGCGCAGTATTATTCGAGTTACATAAATTGTGTGCGACATTTTCCACAAGCGTATGTATAAATTACCGTCTTCCAATCGAAGTATACTACCGTATTTGTACATATCAGAATCGAAATAAATCATGGAAGCCAGAATGTGTTTTGAGTTTTAACACGGATTGGCGGATATTAGTAAATTTTATCCCTCGCTTCTGGCTCGGGATAAAACACTAATATCTGCCAATCCATGTTAAAACTCCCAACACATATAATTCGTTTTTTTTGGGTGATAAATCGTCATATTGCACGACAGAATTCCATATTGTACGATCTATTTATATATATATAATTAGCGGTGGGCGAAATCACGGCAAAAATTAAAAATTTACTAACAAACGTTGTCTACGTCCGTTGCAATAACGTCACACAAACACAAAGTGGCACATAAGTTTTACAAACGCAAGCAGAAGCCAAATATAAATTTATAGACATCGAATTAATAATATAAATTTGTACACATTGAGTTAGTACATGTGTCTATGATATTAAATGGTTCAGCTCATGAATCATGTGTTTTTGAATTTGAAAAAAACAACAAACAATCCCTAAAAATTGATCCAGGTACACAAAAAAAAAACTGGGAATGTTAAATGTAATAAAACAATTACAGCACTTCATTTTGTGCAATATGATGTGTTATGGAGCACCTTCGGCCTTGGTCAATATTGCTTTTCAGTGCTCTTGTCAGTGCTCCATAACACATCATATTGCACTCAATGAAGTGCAATAATTGTATAAAATTACATAATCTCAAAAGTTAAAGATACAAGTTATGAAGTTTATTCAAAGCAGAATATACCAAAAAATAAAAACATTTGCAGACGTCAAAATCAGCTGATAATTAAATATCAAACCCTACTAGCTTTCCTGCTATTAAAAATGTATGTAAGTACCCCCCGATAATTAAGCATAGATGAATAACCAGTGTTTACAATATATTTACATTTACTATTAAATATAAGTGCGAATGGGAATAGGAGTAAAACAACTTAAATGGCCCAAACAGGATTCATGAAGAAACGACCGTGATACTCGCAAGACTTTCGGTCATATTTCTCTTCTTCTTTTTTTTTGCAGAATCGAAAAGATGAAGAATAAAATGGACAAGAATGAGTGTTTACATGTACATAGTTCTCCCATTATTACGGCGTTTTAACCCCGTTGAACCAGTGGTGGAAAAATCTGTAATCCTCTAGAGCATTAAAATGTCTCGTGCCTTTCCCCGCATGTTGTCAAATCGGTAATTTTGAAGGATTTTGAAATAAAGTTCGTGTTGAATAATGGGAGAAACAAATTCTCCTTCAGTTGCACATGTGGGTTACGATATTTCTCCACTCTCTCGAGTTAAATTTAACTCTCTTGAGTGGAGAAATATCGTAACCCACGGGCAATTGAAGGAGAATCTATATATAAACAATAAATATTATTGGCAGAAGGCAAAGTCATTATACAAAGTTGCAAACTTTTAGTTGATTGCTATTAAGATTATTTTACAGAATTTAGCAATTTTAATACATTTTTTTATATCATTATCGCTAAGCATATCATGATATATTAGAACATTTGGTTTTTGTATATTTGGTAATAATTGTTTCCTCTCTCTTTCAAAATACTTGCACTCAAAAACTGTAGACAAAATGATTCAAGTATATTATTTTTCTCGAAGCCCCAGACTTCACAACCATACATAACAACAGGTAATACCATAGTATCGAATAACTCTAAGGGAACGACCATTTAACTTGAAGGGAGGGGGGGGGGTATGTTTTTTTTCTAAAAAAATATTCTGATTCCCAAAAAAATATTCTGATTTTGGTGGAGGAAAAAAAATATAATCTGACTCAGAGTTTTTGTCATATAACCTAATGTTGAATTCTGGAAAAAAAATTCGCGCTTCGCGACAAAAAAAAATATTCTAAGTGACCGACCATTTAACTTGAAGGGGGGGGGGGGTTATGGTTTTTTGTTTCGTTCAAAATTTTTTTTTCGGACAACACAAGAGTTAGAATATTTATATTTTTTGTCGCGAATTTTTTTTCCATAACCGTTAGACATAAAAACAGTACCAAGATAAGTAAATTCATCTTCAATGTTAATATTTTCCTCATTAAAAGTAAAAATAGGGTTTACATCAAGATTACTTCTACGTTTTTTAAAAATTTCAATTTCCGTTTTTGATGCATTTACCTCTAATTTCCATGATTTACAATATAGGTACATTGCATTTAATGCAGCTTGAAGTTCAACATGAGATTCAGCTAAAATAATTGTGTCATCTGCATATAATACCAGATATAATTTCAAATAAACAGATATATCTTCGGTATCAAGAAAAATATGAGCAGCATTATAAACATTTATCAACCCATCATATGCATGTGAAATAAATTCTACTAAATCATTTAAGAATAAAGAGAAAAATACAGGTGATAAGTTTTCTCATTGTCTAACACCAACATTGCTGTAAAAATGATCAGACAATTTTGTACCAAGACGGACACATAATTTGGCACTTTCATACATATTATGAATTATTTTGAACATTTTCCCATCTATACAATATTGTAATAACTTATGCCATAATGCACATATATCAACAGAATCAAATGCCTTGCGATAATCAATAAATGCACAAAACAATGTTTTATTACAACGTAAATACATATCAAACAAACATTTCAAGTTGAAAATATGATCTGTAGTACTATAGTGTTTTCTAAAACCTGCCTGTTCTTCACACAATATACTGATGTTATCTTAAGTAAGAGTTTAAACGGTTGTTTGAAATAGTAGTAAATAGTTTACCAAAGCAGCTGAGTATCGTAATACCACGGTAATTGTCAGGACTAGCAGGATCACCTTTATTTCTATAAATTGGTACAATAATTCCTTCAGACCAGGAGTTTGGTATAATACCCGAGTCAAAAACAACATTAAAAAGCTTGAGAAATACAGGTAAAAGTTTACTACGTGAATGCTTAAGAAACTCATTCAATATTAAATCACTGCCACACGCCTTATTATTTTTAAACACTTTGCAGCATTTAATACATCTTTCTCAGTTATACAACTATTTAATTCAGTATTCAAATTACTAACATTATTTACATTAACATGTTCAAAAGTATCATCTTCTTGTTCATTTACATCTTGTACAGTGTTTAATTTTCTAAAATGCTCAAAAAAAAAATTCAATGACACATTTTTAACAATCTTTTGTTTATTTTCATTACTACAGGTTCTATTTAACAAAGACCAGTAAGATTTTGATTTTGAGTCTGTTTGCTTAAGACCTCTCAATTTATTAATAAATGTCTTGATTATATAAATGGAACTGAGTATTCAAAACTTTCTTGTATTCTTTAATACTACATCTAATTAGGTTAGCCTTACTCTCTACAGGTCTAACTCTCCAATTATAATTTTTGGCTTTGTGATACAGTTTTCGTTTGATACTACACTCTTTGTTAAACCATGGCTTTCTAACACATTTCTATTTACACTTCTTTTATTTGACCTATTTTCAACTTCAGACAATAATTCACAATTTACTGCTGCAATTCTAATAATATCATTACATTCCTCAATAACATTATTTATAACATCTTTATTCACATTTACTACATCTAAAACATCAAGTTTTTCATACAAAGTTTGAATATCTTCATCACACAGACAATTTTTGAATAATTCGCATTTTTCATTCACCCATTTTGGTTTAACAACAGTATCTGGATTATTATTACTTTTTATTTCTTCAGCTCTTATAGTAATATATTTACTGAAAAATTCCAAATATAAAGCATTGTAACAATCACTCAACATTGGATCAAAAGGTAGTATTTCAAAATTAACAACATATGAAAATAATTCTGGTGTGAATATACAGTAATCTACTAAAGAAGATACTTTGCACGTCAAAGCACCAACTTTTTTGTCTTTACCCAATCTTCCATTTGCAATGAGAAGATTTAAATTCTGGCATAACACAAGAAGCCTGTTTCCGTAATTATTATCAAACTTATCAAGACTCACTCTTTTACAATTTATACCTAATATATCTAGGTTAACTAAATCAAATTCTTATTTTAATCCATCATCTAAGGGACGGACCATTTAACTTCCAGAGGGGGGGGGGTATGGGTTTTATAAACAAATATTCTGATTCCCAATGTTGCTGAAAAAAATATTCAGATTTTGGTGGAGGGAAAAAAAATCTGATTCAGAGTTTTTGTCATATAACCTAATGTTAAATTCGCGACAAAAAAAATAAATGTTCTAACTCTCGTGTTGTCAGAAAAAAAAATTTTGAGCGAAACAAAAAACCATAACCCCCCCGCCTCCAAATTAAATGGTCGGTCCCTAATTGTACAGTGTTACACACATAATCATCTAAGTTGACAAAGTCATCTTTAGTTCCAGAGCATGCATTTAAGTCGCCCAGGAGGCAAACTTTACAGTTTGTTTCTGCTACAAACTTCAAAATGTCATCTTCAATAACATCGAAAAAGTCTATAGAACTATATATACTATTTTCAGGAGGAATATACATAGCACCAAATAAAACGGGAGCATATAAAACATCTTTTAAAATAAACCATAACACATTTTCAGAAGAACTTTTCAACACTTCAATATTTACAAATATAGAACTTTAAACAAATACCACAACACCACTTGACTTACATTTTGCCCCACTTCTAATAACAGGTGGGAGCTGCACACAATTTTGTATGTGCACATTATCAAACTTTGATTCCGAAAAACACAAAATATCGTAATTTTCACATATTTCCTCTAGCTCCGGTGCCCTTAATTTTGAAATCAAACCGCACACATTTAGAGCAAAAACTTTCAACGAATTTTTATTTACTGTTGGAACACTTCCATTTTGAATATGATCTATACTATTATCACATAATATAGGATCTATACTATTATCACATACTATAGGATCTATACTATTATCACATAATGTAGGATCTATACTATTATCACATAATATAGGATCTATACTATTATCACATACTATAGGATCTATACTATTATCACATACTATAGGATCTATACTATTATCACATACTATAGGATCTATACTATTATCACGTACTATAGGATCTATACTATTATCACATAACATAGGATCTATACTATTATCACATAACATAGGATCTATACTATTATCACATAACATAGGATCTATACTATTATCACATAATATATGATCTATACTATTATCACATAACATAGGATCTATACTATTATCACATAACATAGGATCTATACTATTATCACATAACATAGGATCTATACTATTATCACATAACATAGGATCTATACTATTATCACATAATATATGATCTATACTATTATCACATAACATAGGATCTATACTATTATCACATAATATAGGATCTATACTATTATCACATAACATAGGATCTATACTATTATCACATAACATAGGATCTATACTATTATCACATACTATAGGATCTATACTATTATCACATACTATAGGATCTATACTATTATCACATACTATAGGATCTATACTATTATCACATAATGTAGGATCTATACTATTATCACATAATATAGGATCTATACTATTATCACATACTATAGGATCTATACTATTATCACATACTATAGGATCTATACTATTATCACATACTATAGGATCTATACTATTATCACATACTATAGGATCTATACTATTATCACATAACATAGGATCTATACTATTATCACATAACATAGGATCTATACTATTATCACATAATATATGATCTATACTATTATCACATAACATAGGATCTATACTATTATCACATAATATAGGATCTATACTATTATCACATAACATAGGATCTATACTATTATCACATAATATATGATCTATACTATTATCACATAACATAGGATCTATACTATTATCACATAACATAGGATCTATACTATTATCACATAACATAGGATCTATACTATTATCACATAACATAGGATCTATACTATTATCACATAACATAGGATCTATACTATTATCACATAAGATAGGATCTATACTATTATCACATAACATAGGATCTATACTATTATCACATAAGATAGGATCTATACTATTATCACATAACATAGGATCTATACTATTATCACATAACATAGGATCTATACTATTATCACATAAGATAGGATCTATACTATTATCACATAATATATGATCTATACTATTATCACATAACATAGGATCTATACTATTATCACATAATATAGGATATATACTATTATCACATAATATAGGATCTATACTATTATCACATAACATAGGATCTATACTATTATCACATAACATAGGATCTATACTATTATCACATAACATAGGATCTATACTATTATCACATAATATAGGATCTATACTATTATCACATAACATAGGATCTATACTATTATCACATAATATATGATCTATACTATTATCACATAACATAGGATCTATACTATTATCACATAACATAGGATCTATACTATTATCACATAACATAGGATCTATACTATTATCACATAACATAGGATCTATACTATTATCACATAACATAGGATCTATACTATTATCACATAAGATAGGATCTATACTATTATCACATAACATAGGATCTATACTATTATCACATAAGATAGGATCTATACTATTATCACATAACATAGGATCTATACTATTATCACATAACATAGGATCTATACTATTATCACATAAGATAGGATCTATACTATTATCACATAATATATGATCTATACTATTATCACATAACATAGGATCTATACTATTATCACATAATATAGGATATATACTATTATCACATAATATAGGATCTATACTATTATCACATAACATAGGATCTATACTATTATCACATAACATAGGATCTATACTATTATCACATAAGATAGGATCTATACTATTATCACATAACATAGGATCTATACTATTATCACATAACATAGGATCTATACTATTATCACATAATATAGGATCTATACTATTATCACATAACATAGGATCTATACTATTATCACATAACATAGGATCTATACTATTATCACATAACATAGGATCTATACTATTATCACATAAGATAGGATCTATACTATTATCACATAACATAGGATCTATACTATTATCACATAATATAGGATATATACTATTATCACATAATATAGGATCTATACTATTATCACATAACATAGGATCTATACTATTATCACATAACATAGGATCTATACTATTATCATATAATATAGGATCTATACTATTATCACATAATATAGGATATATACTATTATCACATAATATAGGATCTATACCATTATCACATAATATAGGATCTATACCATTATCACATACTATAGGATCTATACCATTATCACATAATATAGGATCTATACCATTATCACATACTATAGGATCTATACCATTATCACATAATATAGGATCTATACTATTATCACATAATATAGGATCTATACCATTATCACATAACATAGGATCTATACCATTATCACATAATATAGGATATATACTATTATCACATAATATAGGATCTATACCATTATCACATAATATAGGATCTATACCATTATCACATACTATAGGATCTATACCATTATCACATAATATAGGATCTATACCATTATCACATACTATAGGATCTATACCATTATCACATAATATAGGATCTATACCATTATCACATAATATAGGATCTATACTATTATCACATAATATAGGATCTATACCATTATCACATAATATAGGATCTATACTATTATCACATAATATAGGATCTATACTATTATCACATAATATAGGATCTATACTATTATCACATAACATAGGATCTATACTATTATCACATAATATAGGATCTATACTATTATCACATACTATAGGATCTATACTATTATCACATAACATAGGATCTATACTATTATCACATACTATAGGATCTATACTATTATCACATACTATAGGATCTATACTATTATCACATACTATAGGATCTATACTATTATCACATACTATAGGATCTATACCATTATCACATAATATAGGATCTATACCATTATCACATAATATAGGATCTATACTATTATCACATAATATAGGATCTATACCATTATCACATAATATAGGATCTATACTATTATCACATAATATAGGATCTATACTATTATCACATAATATAGGATCTATACTATTATCACATAAGATAGGATCTATACTATTATCACATAATATAGGATATATACTATTATCACATAACATAGGATCTATACTATTATCACATAATATAGGATCTATACTATTATCACATACTATAGGATCTATACTATTATCACATACTATAGGATCTATACTATTATCACATACTATAGGATCTATACTATTATCACATACTATAGGATCTATACTATTATCACATACTATAGGATCAATACTATTATCACATACTATAGGATCTATACTATTATCACATACTATAGGATCTATACTATTATCACATACTATATGATCTATACTATTATCACATACTATAGGATCTATACTATTATCACATACTATAGGATCTATACTATTATCACATACTATAGGATCTATACTATTATCACATACTATAGGATCTATACTATTATCACATAATATAGGATCTATACTATTATCACATAATATAGGATCTATACTATTATCACATAACATAGGATCTATACTATTATCACATAACATAGGATCTATACTATTATCACATACTATAGGATCTATACTATTATCACATACTATAGGATCTATACTATTATCACATACTATAGGATCTATACTATTATCACATACTATAGGATCTATACTATTATCACATACTATAGGATCTATACTATTATCACATAATATAGGATCTATACTATTATCACATAACATAGGATCTATACTATTATCACATAATATAGGATCTATACTATTATCACATACTATAGGATCTATACTATTATCACATAACATAGGATCTATACTATTATCACATAACATAGGATCTATACTATTATCACATAACATAGGATCTATACTATTATCACATAACATAGGATCTATACTATTATCACATAACATAGGATCTATACTATTATCACATAACATAGGATCTATACTATTATCACATAACATAGGATCTATACTATTATCACATAACATAGGATCTATACTATTATCACATAACATAGGATCTATACTATTATCACATAACATAGGATCTATACTATTATCATATAATATAGGATTTATATTTTCAATTATATTACTTTCACTCACTAATGTGGTATTTTTTGTATTATTGAAATTTTTATAAACTTCATCGCTATAATCAGAAGAAACATCTTCAACGCTTGAAACAGAATTAACTGATGAATAAATAACACTATTAAAAACGCAATCGGCGCTATAAACATTTGAACTTCCAACACTATGAAAAGAATTAGCACTATCATATGTACAGGAACATCTACACTGACGTCGGAAACAGGCAACACTCTATTCAAACTACATTGCCTTCCAGACAGTCCCTATAAAATTGGTAATCCCAATTCTCCATAATCTATATCGGTGACTCCAAGATGGAAAAGATCATCGGAATTGTCTACTGTCATTTTTTTCCCATTTTTCATAACACAATGTATTTTCCCTTTTCTTGTAACAGCTGACTTTACATTGTCAATGTTTTTAACATATTGTAGTAGTTTTAACCTGAGCACTGTTAAATCTTCATTTATATACACTTTCTTCAACTCCGGACAGTCTTGTAATTTCTTTTTATTCGGAAAAATTTTAAATTTTAAGTCTGTCGACACAAAACGTACAATTAAGGTGCGTGGTTTCTTCTTTCCAGGGTCTCCGACCCTGTGATCACATGCTACAATGTCCTCCTTTTTTACCTCGATTCCCATTTTCCCACATAACTGTTTAAAAGTATCAAAATCATCGACATCATCATTTTCTGGTAGTCCAGTTATACGAATATTTTCCTTTTTGCTATATTGGTTTTGTCTAACAACAGAGCAGATAGTGTTAATTTTCACATCCTGGTTTTTGACATATTTACCAACAGTTTTTGACGTGATTACATTTACTGCAGGCAGTAATAAATTCACCAATTGTCTTAAGATTTCAGGAGTAATAGGCTCATTTTTAATGACACAACGCCCTACTGATCTAATAGAACCTTCTCTTGTAGTTTTAACTAGGTCTGATTTACAAGGAACTGCCAAACCAGCTAATCTATGTGCCCAGCTAATGGCATAAAAAGCCTCATTAATAGTACTTGCAGATTTACCCGCATTAGTCAAATGAATCAAATATACAGATACAGAAGTATCTGAAGCAGGTAATGTTAAGAGTAATGTTAAAAGATAAACAAAACTTACAAAAAAAGGTTAAATGCATTCTTGTACTGACGCTGAGTATTGCAAGCTTTTGAGGCCAAACAAAATGCAGGCATCCGGTCCAGGAGATGCTGAAGCCCAGGAGAAGTAAAAGTACTGTGCCAAATTAGTCCATCTACCTGTCTTAAATATTCCTGTAAAATGTATACGTAAATGGGAAAATAATCACAGGTGTAACTATTGAGCTCAAAAAACAAAAATAAGGTACAGAAAAAAAATTAATAAATAACGGATATACGCTATATTCAATGTATACTTCAATATCTCGCCATGTCAACTACAATATCGTACCTATGATACTAGGACCATGTCACAACTTATATACAACATATTAAAATAAAGACACCGTGTCTAAATTATATTGCTTTGAAAATGATAAACGTGAGCCTGTCGACTACAATATCATATTCCTATATGATACTAGGACCATGTCGCAATATATAAAATATATTAAAATAAAAAAAAAAAAAAAATTGTTTTTGAAAAAGGATAAACATGACCCTGTCGACTACAATATCATACTCCTTATATATGATACTAGGACCATGTCACAAATATATAATATATTAAAATAAAAAGACACAATGTCTAAAAATATATTCCAGCTCTAGAAAAATGAGCGTGACAAATGTACTATCATGTATAATACTACAAAATACAGGCGTACTGCATCTGGTTCCGTTGTCCTATAATTATTAGCTACTTTATGACGTTCGGAACTAGATTTTCGTAAACCACTAAGGTGTTCCAAATGATAGCCATGAAAATTAGCTACCTTAATAATACATTAAAAGTACTATGCCAGTTATTCCCCTTTTACCATGTTTTGATAGATTCAGTATTAAAATTAGATTTTTGCGCTGTCAAATTTTTGTTCTTCCCTCGACTATATATATATATAAATCCTTGTTTACATGGAGCAAAATCTGGATGAAAATAAGTTATTTCGATATAAAATATATGATTGATTGATTGATTGATTGATTGGTTGGTGTTTAACGTCCAGCGAGCATTTTTTCAGCTATATTCAGGTCGAGAACATTAAAAAATTTAAACGCCACGGGACTCGAAACAAGGAAAGGTGTATGGGTAGGGACGGATAATTTAGCCAGTGCAACAGGTCTCATATGCTCATAATGAGCTGTTACAGTACACTGGGTTCTTTAACGTGCGAAGAGGATGGCAATCTCTCAACACGGGACCTCGGTATTATTTACGTCTCGTCCGCAGGACGGGTTGGTTGTGAATTTATACATCCCGCACAACCGACGGACGCCCCTTCAAGCCGAAGAAGCTCTCGGTCCCATTTCTATACACCGGGGTTCCCGCGGGGTTGTGTATATATATATATATATATATAATATAAATAAATTCAAGTCTAATAATATTTTTAAAAAATTATATATTTATAGTGACATGAACAAGTTTCTATATATCAATCACCATATTATTTATCTGTACATAATGCATTTTCTGCTTTGCATATATACAAAAATGTGTATATCTATTCCATTTATATGTGTATTATCATAATGTGTAATATTGAATTAATTAATAAAATATGTTTATACTATATCTATTCCAAAGAAATAAGACGCTTAGTTATAACAAGCAATAACGCTCCTGTGGTGAAATAGTTACGAGTACTCGCATCATGTGCGGTAGATCGTGGTTTCGATCAATGATCTGATCAAACCAAAAACTATGCAATTTATATTGGCACATGGCGTAAAAGAATAAAGGCAAAGACTAGTCAGCATAATTTCTTCATTACATGGGATAGAAGTCATGAAGTTTTCCATGAATATAAGCTACCTTGCATCTGTCCAGTGTATGACATAGGTTTCAAAGTGTTATCCATGAACATAAACTACCTTGCACCGTTCAAACATGAGCATAAGCATCTGAAGCTTGTCCATGAAAATTAGCTACTCGACCTTTCTTCATTGCATGGAATCATGACGTGTTCCATGACAATATGCTACCTTACATCTGTTCATTGTATGACACAGGTTTCAAAGTGTTATCCATGAAAATAAACTACTTGGCACCATTCAAACATAAGCACAACCATCAGAAGTTTGCTCATGAAAATTAGCTACCTCGCATTCCTTCGTTACATTGGATAGGAGTCATGACGTTTTCCATGAAAATAAGCTACCTTACATCTGTTCAATGTATGACACAGGTGTCAAAGTGTTATCCATGAAAATAAACTACCTGGCACCATTCAAACATAAGCATAAGCATCAGAAGTTTGCCCATGAAAATTAGCTACCTCTCATTCCTTCGTTTCATGGTCCATGAAAATTAGCTACCTGCCCATGAAAATTAACTACCTCGCAT
Organism: Bathymodiolus septemdierum; assembly: GCA_963383655.1. Taxonomy (NCBI): domain Eukaryota; kingdom Metazoa; phylum Mollusca; class Bivalvia; order Mytilida; family Modiolidae; genus Bathymodiolus; species Bathymodiolus septemdierum. Next base: position 137,090,097 of record OY726517.1, read on the forward strand.
TCCTTCGTTACATTGGATAGGAGTCGTGACGTTTTCCATGAAAATAAGATACCTTACATCTGTTCAATGTATGACACAGGTGTCAAAGTGTTATCCATAAAAATAAACTACCAGGCACTATTCAAACATAAGCATAAGCAACAGAAGTTTGCCCATGAAAATTAGCTACCTCTCATTCCTTCGTTTCATGGTCCATGAAAACTAGCTACCTGCCCATGAAAATTAGCTACCTCGCATTCCTTCGTTACATTGGATAGGAGTCATGACGTTTTCCATGAAAATAAGCTACCTTACATCTGTTCAATGTATGACACAGGTGTCAAAGTGTTATCCATAAAAATAAACTACCTGGCACCATTCAAACATAAACATAAGCAACAGAAGTTTGCCCATGAAAATTAGCTACCTCTCATTCCTTCGTTTCATGGTCCATGAAAATTAGCTACCTGACCTTTCTTCATTGCATGGAATAGGAGTCGCGAAGTGTTCAATGAAAATAAGCTACCTTACATCTGTTCAATGTATGACACAGGTGTCAAAGTGTTATCCATAAAAATAAACTACCTGGCACCATTCAAACATAAGCATAAACATGAGAAGTTTGCCCATGAAAATTAGCTACCTCGCATTCCTTCGTTACATTGGATAGGAGTCATGACGTTTTCCATGAAAATAAGCTACCTTACATCTGTTCAATGTATGACACAGGTGTCAAAGTGTTTGTTATCCATGAAAATAAACTACCTGGCACCATTCAAACATAAGCATAAGCAACAGAAGTTTGCCCATGAAAATTAGCTACCTCGCATTCCTTCGTTACATTGGAGGTTCCCCGCTGATTTGTTGTAACTTTTACTGTTGGAGAGATGTGACAGAATCAAAAATCATATATTTATTTGTTAAATTCGAAATTTATAAAATATTTTTTTAACAAAATCTATGCTTTATTGAACATAAACTGTATAAGTGACCAGGTGAGTTATTCAGGCTCAGTTAAAATGACCCGCTAATTAAGAAATAAATCATGGAAGCCAGAATGTGTTTTGAGTTTTAACATGGATTGTTGGATATTAGTATTTTATCCCGAGCCAGAGGGATAAAATTTACTAGTATCCGCCAACCCATGTTAAATCTCAAAACACATTCATGCTTCCATGATTTATTTCGATTCTGATATGTCTAAGATTACAAATACGGTAGTATACTTTGATTGGAAGACGGTAATTTATATTTACGTTTGCGGAAAGTGTCACACACCATTTATGCTGCCAATGGAAAAGTCAGTCACATTCACCGTCACATGTGTGAACGAGATTATACCATCGATAAATCGCTCGTTTGTTTACAAAGCGTAAGAAGGACGTCGTGTTAGAATTTGTGTTGTACTCTGGTATTCATCAAAGCTTTTGAGCAGACGTTGTCAAAGGGAACGTGAGCTATTGCGATCATTTGATCCGTCGTCCGTCTGTAAACTTTTCACATTTTAATTTTCTGCTCTGAAACCCCTTAGCTCAATGAACTGAAGCTTAGTAGGAAGCATCTATGCAAGGTTCTCTATAAAGATTTTTCATTTCGTCATGATCCATTAACAAACATGGCCACCATAGGCAATTCTTATTGCTGATTGGTCGATTTCTAAAAAATCTTCACCTCTGAAATCGAATAGCCATAGGCAGTTATTGTTTCTGGTTGGTCAATTTCTAAAAATCTCTGAAACCGCTTGGCCAAATGAATTGAAACTTGGTAGGAAGCATATATGGAAGGTCCTCTATAAAGATTGTTCATTTCGGCTCAATTCGTAGCAAACATGGCCGCCACAGGCAGTTCTTGATGCTGATTGGTCGATTCCTAACAAAATCTTCTCCTCTGAAACCGCTTGACCAAATGAACCTAATTTGGTAGGAAGCATCTATGGAAGGCCCTCTGTAAAGATTGCTCATTTAGTCCTGATCCCTTAGCAAACATGGTCGGCACAGGCAATTCTTGTTGCTGATTGGTCGATTCCTAAAACATCTTCTACTCTGAAACTGTTTGGCCAAATGAACCGAAACGTGGTAGGTAGCATCTATGGAAGGCCCTCTATAAAGATTGCTCATTTGGGATCCGTTAACAAACATGACCAGCACAGGCAATTCGTGTTGCTGATTGGTAGATTCCCTAAAAATCTTTTACTCCGAAACCGCTTGGCCAAATGAACCGAAACGTGGTAGGTAGCATCTATGGAATAAAAAATCTTCTCCTCTGAAACGCTTGACAAAATGAACCGAAACTTGATAGGTAGCAGCTATGGAAGGCCCTCTATAAAGAATGCTCATTTCGTCCCGATCCGTTAACAAACATGTCCACCACAGGCAATTCTTGTTGCTGATTGGTTGATTTCTAAAAAATATTCTCAACCTACTGAGCCTCTAGTCTATATATTGTATTGTATTATATGTATGCTAATGTTCCACCATGCCTGTCTGAGTTTTTCAATAAAATCTTTAAGAAATAACTTGTGTTAAGATACTTTGTGTGTGAGATATTATCATGTATATATGGCTGTTATTTAATTATTAAATTGGCAAGTATGTGTGATACAAGTATCTGTACTTACAAAACATACCAACCAGCATGATGCAAAATATTTATTTGGGCTATATTCAATGACATTACAGACATTTTCATATGTTGTACCAGCGTCTGGCAATCTACTTTCTAAAGGTTGAGTACATCATCCAAGTGATGAACAGTGCAGTGAAAGATAAATGAGGTGTAGGCAGCCCTTTAAACCTCTCTCCCATCAAGGCCCAGATTCAATACAAACACAAACCTCTAAACATTTATTGATAAAGAATAGAGATACATGTACATAAGAAATTAGGATGCAGGCACCCTAAAGTACTACTGTTATTCCAAGATGTATAAATTTGTAGGCCCTTCTGAAGTTATATCCTCAAAACAGAAAAAAACAGAAATAAAATTAGATATTAATCTGTTATCAAAAACAAACAAATACAAAACAAAACAAACCAATCAAAAATATCAAAAAGAAAGAAAAAAAAACCAACATGAATGCACCTTTTATCAATCTGACTTAGTTCTGTACACATAATTTTCACAAGAGATACAGGTAACTAATTTACCTGGAAATTTTACATACATTTTGTATCTATCATATTAAACAATGAGTGTATCTTGTTTTCAAAGAAAACATTCAGATAGCTACATTGCTAAAAAGAGGTAATAAAAACGTAGATATCAAATTTAGTGCACATGAACGTTTCTGGAATAACCTTCATCAGGTAGCTCAAGATCAAAAGATTGGAAAGCCAAATAATTTAATAGTTTTGGGAGCACAAAATCTATGGGTATTGATGTTATGTAGGAGTTTCTTTTACACCTGGTAGATATATTGGGAGTGCTGTTTTTATGATGTGGGTTTTGGTGCAGTCGGGGATGTTGTCTTGTGATTCTACGGTGAATACGGACTGACACTGTTGGGGATGTTGGATTTTTGCTTTGTGTCAGCTGTGATCTGTCCATCGCTCCTCATTGGTGTGACATCTGTTTTGTCTGTACCTAAGGATTTTATATATAACAGCTTCTTTCATCACATATTGCTTAAGATTTTGACCAAGATATAGTTTTTCTGGTAACTGATTCATGTCGAGCGACGCCGAGAAACTTACATTATAAGCGCGGACGTCTAAAACGCTTAGAACGATGTCTGTTTCTGCTCTTTTTAGACAATTTGCCAGTTGTTTTTTTTTTAACTATAAGACATTGCAGAATAAACACAATATACGTACATTGTCGGGGAAATATAAAAACTGTACGCAACAGCTTTAGTGAGTGAGCGATTGTTTTTTAACGCCAACTCAGCAATGTTATAGCTATATCATGGCGAGACCAAGTTAATGAGATGATGATGATATCCGCTTTTTTCTAGACCAACACGCTTAGGTTTTTTTTTATAGTGTTAGCTAACGGAAACAACAGTCCGCGGATATACATGTCGCTCCACTCTGACACATTATCCCGATTCCGAAGCAACCAGTCTTTGCTCTTTCTCCTTAATTCTGCGTGCTTTGCATTATAAGCAACAAATACCAATTGGTAATCTTTGGTTTGAAATATGAATTTGCTTATATACATGTACTCAAAAAGTCGCTGTTTATGTGTCTTCTGCCGAAGGATTGTGATAGCGCGAAAAGTTGACCGTGCGTTGCGCAATGTATTTTGTATTGTTACGTTATCTATTGTCATTTATGTAGACAACAGGGGCGGATCCAAGGGGGGGGGGGCGCATTTAATAACTTTATCAAAAAAATTTACTCTAATATTTTCATATAAGGGACAGTCGACAACAAAGTGAAATATATGTATTCTCTGAGAAACAGACCAGAAATGCTTACCAAAGACTCTCATCGGTAGTGTAATCGTTAGCGTGCCCGCCTCGAATGCGGTAGATCGTGGGTTCGAGTCCCGATCGGGTCAAACCATGTTCTGTACACATATTTTGCCATCTTCCACATTCTGTTGAAAATTTATGATTTAGGGTTCTATTTTTACAAAATCCAAATAAGAAATTGTCATCAAGAGTGTGCAAATAGTTTCAGTTTCGAATTGAAATTAATCTAATAGCTACCAGTTCTTTAATATTGTAATAAATAAAGTTCCCAACTTTCATTATTAAATATATATGGAACATAATTTTATTTATTTCTTGAATTCAGAAGATAGTGTTAATAAGTAAGTAAATGAGTTAATTTCTTTATTTCAAGAGTGTAACACGGTTAGCAATAATAAAAGTGTGATTAATAATTATCATATATGATCTTATTAAGTTAAAGAATAATTTGCATAGTTTGAACATCACATAAATATTAAATTCTACCATATATAGTCCACCAATCTATTTTTTAATAGCTGTAAAAATGATACATCGCGATGGTAAATTGAAAAAAAATAGTTTGTAACTTAATCACATGCTATACAGCCATTTAGGTAGCATTTTGTTTTTCAACTATGAACACCACTAATATCTATTGTTTATTGTGTACAGATCCAGGGGGCGGATCCAGGATTTCAAGTTAGGGGGGGGGGGGGGGGGGGGGCGCACTTAAAAAAAATGCGCCGAGCGGAGGGGGGCACGAACATTTTTGGGGTATTTCGTGTGAAAAATCACGATTTTACGCCAAAAAAATAATATTTTTTCCAATTTTACGACACCGTTAATAAATCACCTTGCATCTAACCTCACTGCTAAAACAGGAGAAACAAATTTTTCTGTACCAAAAATACAATAAGGACTGCTCCCTTTAACATATATTCTATCATATTCAGCAAATTCTAATACATCTGTCACATAGTTCTGATACTGCATGTGTTTCTTAAAAATGAAAGGCCAGTAAGGAGCTGAAACCCATCTAGGGATAATCAAAGTACCTATCGCTTTACTATAAACTAGGTGCTTAATAGCTCGAACAACAGAATATATTGGGGGTACTTGGAAATTGTTTTCTCCTGACCAGTTTTGTGTAAACGCATCGACTGCTTCAGAGCTTGGATTCCAAAATAAGGAATTAAATCTACTAATCTTCTTGTTAACAACGCCAGCAAATCTATCTACAGAGTGAGGCCCCCATAGATCGTCTATGAACTCAAAAAAGGTATCTGTGATTCCCCAGTCCTCATGATCTATCATTTTACTAATATAGTCTGCTTTAGTATTCTCCTTTCGAGGAATCCATTGAATATCTATAGATATTGAGCGTTTTGTACAAATCGAAAAAATAGAATAAGCCAGACTTTGTAAGGGTTCCTTCATGCTACCAGCTTGAACAATACGCAAGCAGTTTTGATTGTCTGTATACCACTTCAATGACTTACCCGAGAACTGTAGCTTGAAAGACGATAAGGCCTGTTCGATTGCCCTCATCTCTCTCCAAGTAGAGCTTTGAATACTCTCAAAATCATTAAACATTTTGTGAAAAACTTTGCTTTCTATCTCAACTGAGTACGCTCCTCAAGCTATACTGCTCGCATCAGAATACATAACTACTGAAGAGGGACGATAAGACACTAATTTTTTACAATTAACATTCTTAACGTTATCTCTCCAGAAATAAAGTTCTCTCAAAATTTCAGAAGGATAAACTAAAATTAATTTGTTATCCCAACAAGACCTTGTTTCAATTGACATATAACAATGCCGTGTCATCAATCTAGTGAGATTCCCTACTACAGGTGACAATGAAATGACCTTGCCCGTTACCTGAGCCAATTCTCCAGCGGTAAACACTGGGAAAAAATCAATTATATGTGTGATCGAGCATAAAAGATCAGAGATGCGCCTATCTGGTATTGAAAGAGAAAATAGTTGGCTGTCCCATAGAATACCTAATCATTCAAGCTTTTGAGTTGGAACAAAAATCGACTTCTCTTCATTTATCAAAAATCCGGCATCTACCAAAGATTGCTCAACAAAAAAAAGAATCTTTTTGACATTCCACAAAACTATCTGACATACCAAAACCGTCATCCAAATATAAAACTATTTTGATGGCGTTTTTTCTCCAATATTTGACCATTTCACGTAAACATTTAGTAAATAAATAAGGACTTGACGAAAGGCCAAAAACTAGAACTGTGAAACACAAATATTTCCCATTCCAAGAAAAGCCTAGATATGTCTGTTGTTGTGGGCAGATGTCGAAATGATGATAACCCGACCTGAGATCGAACTTGTATAGGTAAGAATCTTCTTTAACAAATTGAACTGCTAATTTCCAATCTTCAAAGTTGAATTTTTGTTTTTTAACAAATTTATTCAAGACACTCAAATCTAAAATAAGCCTTTTCTTACCCGATTTATTTGTAGCTACAGATAGTGGGTTTACCACATAAGGAATAAAAGGGACTTTATGTACACAGCCAGAATCTACTAGTTCTGAAACGGCTTGATCGACAAATTCCGAGTTGTCTAAGGCAGACTTATTATTGTTGAAATACATACTAACAGGTGGATTAACAAAAGGAATGACATAACCATTTCTAATGGTGTCTAAAACAAAATCGCTAGCTCCAATATCCATCCAAAATTCTATGTGTTTAGCCAATCTACCCTTTACACCTTTAAAATCTTTACTGCAAGAAATATCTAACTTTTCTAAAAAATGAACTTGGGACAGAACATTTTCAAATTCATAGCTACTGCTAAATTCATAGCTGTCTGAACAGACTAAATAATCAAAGTACTTATCATTTACACATGTCGCCTCACTGTTTTGCTGCAGAACTGGTTTGCTGATTACTGCTGTTGGTTGAAGTCTTGAAGTTGTTGTTGAGTGGACAGTTGGCTTTCCAGTGTCCGGGTTGCTTGCAGATGTAGCAGACGTCCCACATGCACGGCTCACGCCGTGCGGCGCTGTTCCGAAAGGGCGGCGGTAGATAACGGAGAGTTGTAAGCAGGATTAGGAGCAGTATGAACTGCTGGAGTGACTGGTGTCCTGACTGGAATTTGAGGGTACGGCTGCGTACGGACTTTCCGATCCTTAATTGAACGTAGGGCCCTATTTTCGGTCTGTCCGATGCGTTTTTCGTCTTCCTCATTGTCGGCATACCCTGAACTTTCGTACTCTCGTACAGTTGCCCAGCGCCCAGCGGAATTGTCTGCAATACTAATTAATTTATTGCGTTCTCTTAATTTGGTAATTAAATCAATTGCGACGTAAGCGCACTTGTCAGTAGAAGGAATTAGCTTATGTAGCTTGTGAAGACCGTCCAAAATCACCTCGTTGAATCTAAACTGGATACGGTTACCCTCGGATTTAAATTTAATATTGGATTCTTCTCGGAACTTTTTAGTTAGCGTGTCTTGTTCAGATAAAATGTCTGATTTAAAGTCTACAAACTTGTGGTCTAAATAAGTTTTGAATAGTTTGAACGTGTCGAATAAATCTTGACGTTGTCCTTGACTATCTGAAGGATTGCGTTCAGACTGAGAATTTGTGTGCGCTGGGACTCACTGTTAGTATTGGAGGTGTGTGCAACTTCAGGATGTTGTTGTCGATCCAACTCCAGTTCTTGGTCATCCAGTTCTAGTAACGGCTCTGCCATAGTTTGGAGAACGAACCTTGCTGCAGAACGATCGAGCTTCGAATAACTTACTTAAGTTACTACATTTATAACGAAACCTTTTCGCGCTTTCAAAAATCGTGCTATTAGCATATTATTATACATAAGAATTAAATACCCGCATTGCGGCATTTAAATGACCAATATACGTATCGAACTATAACCTTTATTTTTATCCAATCAACATACTATATGTTTGATATACAAACACGTGCCCTATTGTTAGTAAATATAAACACGTGTTCAATCAGCATTGATAAATACATTTATACATGTACATTCAAAAGCAGAAAAAGGAGAAACTATAAAGTTCAGAAAAAAAACCCACGTTAGAAAGGGTAATATATAAGACTGGGTATTTTCATAGATTGGGATATTGAGGGTTCATTTTCTGTCTGATTTTATTACGTTTTACGTTTGTATTCTTCATAAATTTGCCTATTCGCAAATCATACAGGATGGTCTTGAGTTTCAGATTCTGGGCACTATTTGACTACTGGATTTTCCCGACTTGTCACGTTTAATCCCCATGTTGTTGTTCAGTTGTTCCGTTGATTGAAAACTCAGATGGTTGAGCTTCTTATCAGTTTTGTCTGTTTTTGTGGACTTTCCCTTTTGAAAGCGCCTTGGAGTACGGTACCATTGTTATTACCTTTATTCGGTAGTGTGCCAACAGATCTGGCGTAATGTCTTACCGTTGTTCTTTCCGAGATATACAGGGGTCAAAAAGACCCAACACTATAAACTTTTTATTTCAAATCCTATTGTTCTATTTTGAAGAACTAAAAAAAAACCAACAGCAACATAACAGGACGTACAGTGAGTGCCCTCCTTACTGAAGAACTTCTGGAAAAAATAATGCTTGCAAAAACTAAACATAAGAAACTCTGGAAGTTTTATTGAAATCCATTCTGTTGTTTAGGAAGAGTTATGGATAACGCAACAGTATCCTCTCTCTATTGTATAGCCTTGTATGACAATTAAATAGCCTTAAATGACAAAGTCCAAAAGTGAAGAAATTTTAGCAAGAACTGTTGAAATGGGAAAACAAAAATAGAAGGTGCACAATGCCATTTGGTACTAAAGAATTCATGAAATTAATGAACCTTGCCATATGGTATTAAAGATTTCCTGTAAGATTCATTCAATTCCATCAAGTTGTTAAGGAGGAATTGCATAGACAGTGAGAGAAGCACTCACGGACAAACGGACATATACTATATATCCCCCTCCCGCTGGATAGCGGGGGGTATAACAATATGTGCCGTATCAAATTTTATTAATACCGGAAAAATTTTTGGAGGGGGGGTGATTTGGTTTTTTTTTTAATATGAAAAGGGATCAAAGGGAAAAAAGGTACTTTTACAAGATATGTAGATTTTTTTTAAATTTCTAAAGTTAATTTTTGATAGGATTTGCATACCTCCGCCAACAAAAGATTGGGGTATATAGGACTTCTGCTGTTCGTTCGTTCGTTTGTCCGTCTGGTCGTCACACTTTTTTCGTCTCTCCGACACACTTTTAAATTTTGCTCGGACGGGGATATTTATTAGTGAACTTTAACTACTGCACTTCTGTTATTTTATTTCCTCTCCTTTCAAAAAGAAGCCACTAAGTGAAAAGGACAGATTCCCGCTGAATAAATGCATATTATTCTTGTTCAATGGTGATCAAATCATGTCCTCTCCTGATGAAAGACACTGAGACATGTGTGGGAAGTAGTCTAACATCGTATTTCGTTTTGCTTTCGTTGGTTTCGTTTTATTTCGTTTTCATTTCGTTGATTTCGTTTCGTTTCGTTTCCTTTTTGTTGATTTCGTTTCGTTTCGTTTCGTTTTCGTTTCGTTTCGTTTCGTTTCTATTTCGTTTCGCACTTTATAGGTACCCGAGATTGTTGTGTGGTTACTGTGATGTGCTCGTCATATGGATATTGACTTTCGTAATGACTGGAGTGCAAATCTCACCGACACTAAAAGTTAATGGATGATGACAATGAAGTGAAGCTTCTACTGAAGATTATAATGCACCTACGACATTGGATTTTTTCGATAAGCATTATTATTTTTGATTACCATTATCACAAAGAAGTACAAGTATGTACACTTGTCCATCGATCTGCACGTCCATACGACCATGCACCCTAGGTTTTGGTTAAATTATGGATAGACGTCAAGATCTTGAATATAATAAATGGTATAGTCACGATAGTACATTAATGATATTTTGTATTGGATAATGCCTGATTTTATCCTTGATATGTCATTGTTGCCTCCGTATTACCCTTAAGCACCGTTGCTAATTATATAGGAATAGGTTCAATTTTCATTTACTAGATAGGTATGATTAAGCAATGGATTTTGATAAAAAGCACAACAGTAGTTACTAATGGTTAGGTCACTGTTAACTGAGAGTTCGAATACAATGTTGTGCCTTTAAGACTAGACATCAGCTACTAGATATAGCTTAGCAATCATATGCGGGCATTATATGATTCCCCGATAGTATATTTCTTTTGGCCATTGTGTTGTCTGTTTTCCCTCACTATAAGATGTTGTATCTCGGGTATTATTAATTTAAAGAAAAAACAATATCTGAACCTCTAGCCATACAGTGATTTCATAGTTTTTCATGATTTATTTTATTATTATAGTATTCTAGTTTTTTTTTAAGGTATACAGGTAAAATATAATTAAGAAGATTTGACATCTCAAGGTCTACGTTAATTTGTCATTTTTTTTTTCTGTTTGATGTTTACGTGTTACCTCGTTCGGACGAACTTACGCACGCGACGTACGTGACCGTCCAAACGATGTTTCCGTGCCATAATGTTCGAAGCCTCAACCAATTGATTTGGTATATGGATGTGTTGTTTATAACAACAAATGACAGATCAACTAGATTATGGGGTAAATTGGGTGAAGGGTTTTTCAGTTAGAAGGGCATCCATGGACACATTTTAAATTTTGTATTCTAACATAACCTCCTTCTTTCGCTTTGTTAACAAACGAGCTAGTTATTCATTCAGTATAATATCATTAGCATATGCGCCGGTGAATGTTACTGACTTTTCCATTGGCAGCATAAATTGTAACCCGAATAATGCCGATAGAGGGCGCAATATTATTCGAGTTACATAAATTGTGTGCGACATTTTCCGCAAGCGTAAATATAAATGACCGTCTTCCAATCAAAGTATACTACCGTAATTGTACTCTTAGACATATCAGAATCGAAATAAATCATGGAAGTCAGAATGTGTTTTGAGTTTTAACATGGATTGGCGGATATTAGTAAATTTTATTCCTCGCTTCTGGCTCGGGATAAAATTAAAATACTAATATCTGCCAATCCATGTTAAAACTCCCAACACATTCTAACTTGAATAATACTGCGCCCTCTATCGGCACTTTCGCTGGATGAGGGTTTGAACGCTCTTAGTGGTAAAAATCCGTCAGGCTGCTGGCTGGTACAGCCGACCAATCAAATTTCAGATATTAGCGCGTATGCGCATTAGTGACTTCCTTTACTTCCGTTTGTAAATATTGACAAAACAAACACGGAGAATGCAGCGACTAGCGGGAGAGTAATATAACGACTGGATTATTCGGGTTAAACACATTCTGGCTTCCATGATTTATTTCTTAGCTTAAACATATTTTACTAATTAATAAATATAGTACAATATGATAAATTTCAATATGATACACTTCAAATAATTAAAGGGATTCGAAAACAAGTCTAGAAAAACTTATATCAATTCGTTTCCCTGGTATATCTCTTTACAATAACCAAGCTGGTCTCGAAGTTTATACAATATCAAATTTTAAATCATAAAGAACAATGTTATTCTGAATAGATATAAATGTGAAATTTTTCAATAAGATGGAAGAACTAAGTGGTGAAATAAAAGTGCACAAGAGAAAAAAAAGAAACAATGAAAGAGAGAAAAAAAAAGACCTTAAGGAGTGAATCGCTTACTACAGATAACAAATTTTTGAACTGCTAAGAATAATTCGACGTTTTGATTGGGTGCAAGTTTATTTCTTAATTATTCAACATGGATTATATCCTCTCCTGCCGCTGTAGCGCTGCTTTACCATGTTATGCAGTTGACTTGGTTCCTTTGACATTCTAATTACTGAGAATAATTTCCTCTCATGATTTAAAAAATAAAAAGACCAACATTCGGTTATATAAAAAAAGAGCATTTTACAGAGCTCAGCATTGACGAGTTTCTGTGGTTGCTAGGGATAATATTTGGTTACTAGGGACATTGTAAGGTTTAAGGAATTCTTATAATATATACTGGTTAGTAAATGATAAGATGTCTCTAGATCTGCTAAGGTGCTGTTGTAGAATTTTTTTTCTTGATTAAATAAAAGATCCATGAGATCTACAGGAAAATACTGTGCATAGGGAAACCTGTTGCTATGGCCGGGGCATAACTATGAATTTTTGTATTTTTGAAATATGAAATGACATTTGTAGTGTGTATAGCTTGACAAAAATGTACCGCTTAGTCAAATATCAAGTCAAAAGATCGTAGATGTCAAAATTCAACCATTAATTACAATAATATAGGCTAATTTAATGTTTACAAAACCGTTGTTAGGGTGACAAAACTACACAAAAATACTATATGCTACCATAGAGAATTGGAATATTATTTTTAGAGTGTACATACACAGAATATAACATTTTGTCGTTGCTAAGCAACAAAGGACAAAGTGAAATCATCCAAAAAAATATTTGTCTTACCTTTCAATGATTGTGTTTAATATTATATCTATATAAACATTTTCTGAGATTGAGCCAAAATCTACCCTTATCATACCCACTCCTTTGATATGAGATCAAAAATATATATATATATATATATTAGGGTTTTATTTTTGGTAATACACAATGTATTCCCATAATTTCAACAGAATACTGCAAGAAAGTCTTCACTTATATGTGATAAGCTACAACAAAAAATTAGACAAATAGCATATCAAATAAAATGTTATTTATTCTGCAAGAATTTTCACTATTGCACATGACATTTGAAGAGGGGTGAAATGACCTTTTCCTGGACACCAGGACCAACCATGCCATTCATTCTAAGGAATTTCAGGATTTTCAAATCAAAGTTCACGAATTTGGGATTCAAATATATTGTAAATCAGGAAATAACATTTATTACATCATGAATTCTGGATATTTTTTTATTGAGATTGATATTCTGATGAAAGTAAAATGGTAAATTGATTTAACTTCCATGTTATTTATCTCATCCCTGTAAAACTTGTAGGGTACTTGTCAGCAAGCAATTTTTACATGGACTAACAATTTCAAACTAAAGAAGATCTTGACAATTTTTACACAAACATTCATTTGAAAACTTTGTGTATTAATGTGAAATTGATTAGATGTCAATAATTGTTACTTGGTGAGAACCACCGGTTACCCACCGAAAAGCATCCCTTATTCTAAAAATAACTGAAGATCCCATATCCCTACAATAAAACAAGTGCAAATAACTCATATTCCTAAAACCCTTCAACAGAAAAATCGAAACAAGAATCATAAAAAAAAATAATTTCGCAAAATAATGTTACTTGATAAGTAATATTGTTGAGATTAGACTTCTGAAGAAATGTTCTGCTCTTTATCTCCAGTATAGATAGAGCAGAAAATTTCTTCGAAAGTCTAATCTCAACAAGATTACTTGGTCAGTTACATGTTCAATATAATAATTCCATGTAAAATATGTCTTGCACTGTTTTGATATTTTTATTTTAATAAAGAGTCATATTTAAACACTGGGTCTTGTCAAGTATCTATGTATTTTACTGCCTATGCATATACACAAACATGAATGAGTAGTAACATACTTGGATAGAACCCGTGATAGAGGGATAAAAGTAATTCGTAACAAACCCCTGTGATTTAAATTCAAATGTAAACTTTCATAACAAAAAGTAACGATTGAGTCTAAAAACTTAGAACATTCAATAATTTAATAAAGGACGAAGTCCTTCTAACGGTAAGTTGTCCGATTTTTCCTTCTATGTTGATAGCTAAAAATCTGCTCACCGGAAGTTTAAAAAATAGATCAATTGATAATTTAGAAACGCAAAAGAAATCTATTTCAATGAAAAATTCCCAATTCTTTGATTATTTAATCTAAGCAAAAGCGAAATAAAACTTTAATAAAATTCTAATAAAAAAATCTCTTTCTACGAAACTCCCGATGGAATAAACAGACTCAATCTGTCTCAATCTAGCCGAGGTACGAGCCAGGGGACAGAACTCGTCAGTTTACCGATGGAAGAGCGGCGTAGGTAAAATGAACGCCATAACAAATCGGCTACACAATTCATTCAAAATAAAAGATAATAGCCTCACCAGACGCAATTACGAACGAAATAAAAAGTATGTCCCTAATTGTTCCTTCAAAACATGAATTAAGAAAATGCTTTTATAAATAGACACCCCGCTAAATTACTCGTGTTTTGGGAGAAAATTATTCATGCGCAGTTGTTGAATGTTGCAGAAGACGGGTTTTCATATTTGTAAACAGAAAACGATCGACAATTGCACTTGGAATCTATCGCTAAAATTCATTGAGGTTCGCATATTTTGTTATCTTATGCCTGTAATTGGAAAGAATATGATCTCCTGGTTCTATGCATATGTAGAACACATTGAAATTAAAACAAAAACAGTCAATATAATACATTTTCCTTACCTTGATCTATCCCAAAATGTCAAAATCCGTGATGTACCTTATTCATTGAAGAGTCCAAGGAATTCCGAATGCAAACTGGCACACATTTATGGTATGAATAAAGGAAAGGTTTTTAATGTCATGTGTATTATATACAAATAGATATGTGAACGTAAATGAATGAATGCTCTTTCAATTTTAACAGTTGTCATTAAATAATTTACACTAGAAAGGTTAATATGAAACCGGCACGGCCATGAATGCTCGCGCATCTGAAAATTAGCTGGCAATTTCACGCTCATCCAGTGTATCAAAAAGTGTCGAGATTTTTTGGGCCGAGATATATTGGGGACGACTTATTTTTAGGGCCGAATCTAGTCTCATTCAATCGAGCTGTCGTTCCTTTATTGGAGTTATCGTTCCTTACGAAATCTGAAAAGTTAACTTCCGCGTAGAAACAAACATTCTTGTCAGTATGTCAGAAGAGATTAAATAAATTAAAAAATAAATTACTTTTATTACACACGGGTTCCGAGTTTCAGTGGTATCAGACGTACGAGAGAGGGTACGAGACTTCAGGATCACCTTTGCGCTTTATGTTAAGAAGATCTTCATTAGTTGAGGGTGTTAGTGTGTTACCCGGAAACCGGTGCTTACAAAACGTAGAATTTTTTATTCTTCGACAATATGTTCAGCCATGTTTGTTAAAAAATCCTAAGTACACATTTTATACCATAAAAAGCTCGCTTAAGCTCGCATATTATGATGTCGTTCGAAATTGTGTCCGGATCTAGGTCACAGAGTGACTAGAACGGGGTCATGAAAATCTGTTCCAAGTTAAAACCCGTAACAATGCATTGAATACTATATGGGCTATGATTCAAAAGGAATATTGGTGTTTAATCTGAAATATGAACATGCAATCAGCTTCATCAATTTGGTCAAATTTAATAATTATTATCAAATGCCACGGTCAATATAATCGAAATTGTTCGTAATTGCGTCCGATGGCGGTGAGGCTAACGTGTACGGATCATCGTATTATTGAAATTTTAGGACTTCGTCCTTCAAACAGGTTGCCTGTCTCATATTATTGAAATTTTATTACTTTATCTACAGTAGGTGGCCATAATTATTTCACCAAGATGGCGGCAATTAAAAATAAATTATTGAAACATCCAATTTCTCTTTCATATTTAATATAATTAACTATCATTAAAATGTCCAAAATTTTGACAGTGTATAATTGGGGGTCAAAGCTCAAAAAGTCATTCGACGGAAGTGACGTTATTTGACAACATTGGTTAAATTTCGTCTGCTAAAAAAATGGCTCGTCACAACAAGGAGATGACAACAGAGACGAAACAAATGATACTACAATTGAAACGAGAAGGCTATGCACACAGGAAAATTGCTGAAATAATCGGGAGGATCATTCTACGATTACAAAATTTCTAAAGCGTTATGATGAGAGGAATTCCGTGGAAAATAAGCCTAAAACCGGAAGGAAAAAGTTGGTGACGGAACGAGGAGACCGTGTAATCTTACGCTCAGTGAAAGTCAACAGGAGAGAAACTTTGAGAGATTTGACAAACATTGTAAATGAAAGACTACCACGGCCTGTTTCTACTAGAACTGTTCGCCGTAGATTGAAATTTCATGGTTACACGAGGCGCTGAGTTCGGAAGACTTTAACAGTGTCATTAAAAAACCGAAAAAATCGTGTAAATTGGTGCAGAGGTAAGCTTGCTATGTCAGTTCAATTATATTGGAAACGTGTAATATTCTCAGATGAAACACAAGTAGTTGTTGGTCATGACAGGCGAGTGCATGTTTGGAGAAAGGCTGACGAAATTTGGCGACCTGAATGTGTTGGTTTGAGGGGTGGTCCCCGTGTAGCAGTGTTGTTTTGGGGATGCATTACCTTTGATGGAGTTGGTACATTGACTGAAATTGAGGGAAATATGAACACTACAAAATATTTAGAGACTCTTGGTGATAATGTATGGCCAGTAATCGCTAAAATATTTCCGAAAGGTGGGTACATCTTTCAAGATGATAATGTACATATGAATCTTGGATCGATCGATTATTTTCATGAGTATTCCTAATTTTGGTGTCGGATCAATGGTCCGAAGGCCTAATAGTCCAAAGGCCCGATAGTCCGAAGGCCCAATACTCCGAAGGTCCGATAGTCCGAAAGCTCAATAGTTACAATTTAATTTATTAAGAATGACTTTGAATCTGACAGCTTTCTTGTAATTAAAAGTAACCCAGAAAAATATGACGATCACCGAGTTTTTCTAACAAATGAATACTATCTAAAAAAATTCTTCAGATTGTTATATTGATTTAAAAAAAACACATTGACCACATAAAGTATACACCCCCATTTAGCAAGGAAATACTTATTGCCAACGGTATACTTCCTTTTTACTAGCAGAAAGAGGTTTAGTTCCCATGCCCCGAATATTGGCATTTAAGATAGCCATTACTTGGAGTCCTTCGTATGTCCGTTAACTTTCATCTTTTAAACTTCTTGAGAACCAATGAATAGAATTTTAAGAAATAGTTTGAACATAGCAAAGATATTGTTTAGGAGTTACTGTAGGTATGATGGTATTTTTTGTTGATTCGTCAACAAACATGAACGACGAAAGGGTTTTTCTTGTTGAACAACCTGTGTGTGTGGGGGGAGGGGGTGGGACTTACTCTGAAGAAACCATTGAGAGAGTGAAATGAAACTTGGTATTTATGTTCCTATCAATGTTGATACTTTGATGTCAATTGGAAATGACCGACAGTAGAGCTCATGATTTACATATAAACTCTATGGGAAAAACAGGTTAATCTTCTTTAGAACCAATGAACAGACATTGACCAGATTTGGCAGAACTTTTCCCAACGAGGTGTGGCACAGCAGTCACAAGATTTCGGATATTTTGATGGTCAATATATTTGAAGATTTTTCTCTCAACAACATCCTAAGGGTTTTGAATGAATTTTGTAATACATGTATTCATTAAGGAGGGGGTCCCTATTAATGTTCTACGGAAGCAAGCATGGAGGTGTGAAAATATATTTTGTTATATATCTGGAAAAAATAAGAAACAAAGTCATACCGAAATTTTTTTGGGTAACAAAGTCGTGCGCACAAGTTAATAGTTTATCGAGGGGGTTATGGTATTTAACGCCACTTCCAACAATATTTCAGTTATATCGTGGTGGTCAGTTTTACTGGTGGAGAAAACCACCGACCTGCCGCAAGTCACTGACAAACTTTATCACATAATGCTTGATCGGGATTCGAACGCTAGTGGTGATAGACACTGGTTGCATGGGTAGTTATATATCCAACTACCATACGATCACGGCGGTCCCAATAATAGTTTTGGTGAAGATCAGAAGTTTAAAATGCCCATCAGCCACGGTCAAAGTTTACATTATCATCTCTAGGAGAGGCACTAAAGAGAATGAATTAAATTAAATTTGCAGAGATGTTACCTGTCAGCTAGATCATGCCACAAATGATACAACTTGAGATTTCAGATAATTTCCAATAAACTTAACCCAGGTGAATAATTCCGGATCTTGCGAGTATTTCGGTGATTTTTCCATCTATGCAACGACGTATATTATATATATATATATTCGTCCTTGATCTATGCTATAATTATAAATGTATATTTCAACTTAAATATCAAGTGGCGTAACCGTGGCAAAATTGGATGCTTTCTATTGCAAAAAATGATTCCGATTTTAAATTACTTTAAAAAAAATAAAAGAATAAATAAAATTAACGGTAGAAATATATGTATATGCTAAATGAAATTGTAGTCAGAGCCGATATCAATCTAATTAAAATTCGATCTTTGATTGCTCCCAAATGTGTCACACATAGACTAAAGATCAAATTTTAATTAGATTGAGCCGATATACATTTGTAACTATCACTTTGGTCCAAAAAATTCGCTATTGTAGCTAGCTAAACTGTTTTTTTTTAATCTACTGTACTACTGTGGAGTTAGATATCCAATTTCTAACAAAGGGAACCATCTTTTATCAACCTTGATATTCAAAGACGA
The DNA here is from genome assembly GCA_963383655.1 of Bathymodiolus septemdierum. Taxonomy (NCBI): domain Eukaryota; kingdom Metazoa; phylum Mollusca; class Bivalvia; order Mytilida; family Modiolidae; genus Bathymodiolus; species Bathymodiolus septemdierum. Next base: position 137,109,015 of record OY726517.1, read on the forward strand.
TTCACCGAAAAATGCTTAAACCGTTTTACTGTCGGAATAAAATTTAAAAAAAAATTAAATTTTCTATTTTTTGTGGTTCGGACTATCGGACCGTCACCCGAGTTTATGATTTAATTTTCGGGAAATCGGGACGAGACCGCCTCCCCCTTTTTAAAAATAAAATATGCTTCAGTGATTTCAGTAAATTTCATCTGACATTGTTTTTATGATTTTTTCGTGGAATTTTACTTAAAATCGTGCACTCACTAAACTGATCTTTATGGCATTTAAATTAATATTTAAAACTTCTTCCTTCCTAACAAACAATTTTCGGGAAGTTATCAATTTTTACTTTCGGTTTCAATTTAGGGTTGAGATAAATTATGGCATGAGTTTCCGGAATCGTGTGTGAGTTAAAACGTACCAAATATTTCCAGTACTTTCTTTCCGATGTAATTAAATTTCATAATAAGTTTGTAAAAATACTTGAAAAGAAATGAAAATCATAATATTCATTAATGATATGTACTTTTTTCTCTCTAGATCAGAGCTGTTGAACCTGAATTTGAGCGTATGCAGATATTCTTGGAGGTCCTCGGCCTACCAAATCAATACACTGCATTGTGCGAAATTGTATTTGTATATATAAAAAGGGTTACACATCATATACTGTATGTTGGATTTCTACTTTCATAAAGATATTTTACAGTATGTATGCACGCAGACATCCTTGAACTTTAAAATATTTTCATAAAATTGAAGTTAACCAAAGGGTGCACCTTAACAAAGTGAAAACGAAAGTTGAATTTTAAACTTGGTATTTCATTTTGAATTTTTCACTATCTGTCATACAGTCGTGATATTGAAGTGTAAGCTTCACCTTCTGATGTAAACTTATTATGGTAAGTTGATTGTATTTACTTGTTTTAGCTTATTTATTTTTCTTCTCACTCTGTCACTCTGACTCTGAGAAATCTAAATTTGATAACAGCCCTTTCATTTTCAGTAAGGGGCGGTACCATGTACTTTTACCCACTTAAAATGGCAATTGGTGCCTCCCTAATTTCAAAGACTGTTGCATAAGATATATACCCAATTGAATCATTTAGCTGTGATGATTTCAGTGAAAGTTTTAGGGAAGAAGTACCCTAGAAGTGCCTGGAGAAAACCACTGACATGTCGCAAGTCACTGACAAACTTTATCGCATAATGTTGTATCGAGTACACCTCGCTTGAGCGAGATTCAAACTCACAACTTTAGTGGTGATAGCCACTGATTGCACAGGTAGTTGTAAACCCAACTACATGTACCATACGATCACGACCACGATAGCTCCATTGTGTGATTTGACATCACTGACTATTCTATTCTACGCTTTGCTTGAAGGCTTTGGACAGATAACTTTAAAAAAATGTACCCATTTACAAAATGATTTGTATCACTTAAAGAAGCAATCAGATTAAACAATTGAAAAAGATATATAAACCAATTTTTATATAACTTCACTACATAATTTTGCAGTAATACTCGGGGACATTCCTGAAATTGGTATGTTTACATTCATAATGGCTTTAGATATAAACCCCCCAAAATTTACAGGTGTCTAATGGTCGATCTATCGGCACTAGAGAAGAATCTCATGGAAAAATAAAAACGATGATTTTTTATTGTTGTTAGATTCACTTTAATTTCAAATATAAACATAACATCGCTTGTATTTGGTTTGACTGGTGATCATTATAAGCTAATGGCTTATGTTTCAATGTGTTATCTGTTAATTGTTTGCATTCAAAACATCTTCAGGTAAATGATCATAAATAACTTGAGGTTATGGACTTTGTTTATTTCATAATTAGACTTTTATTACAGATATAAATAAAATTATCTATATATTACACATTTTGATTTTATTTGCCTATACTATAGAAATGTAGATTTTTGTGATGCTTGTGAATGTTAAAATTTAAAAATGGAAAATGTGAATTTAACAAGAAATTAAAATTATGGTCCAGTGGCTAATAAATGAGTTACTTCCTCTTGTATGACCCAGTGGCCAATAAACTGTATAAAACAGTCAAAACATAAATTAATATTAATTTTTATATTACAGGGGAAATATTTTTTTTTTTCAAATGAATCGTGATAGTAGATACTGTAATGTTTAAAGCTTATTCCAGTTTGTCAGTAACTTACAGCAAGTTGGTGGTTTTCTCCACCAATAAAAACTGACCTCCAAGATATAACTGAAATATTGTTGAAAGTTGACATTAAACACCATAACCCTATTTCTATAAATCTACTGGAATCATTTCAAATAACATCCTTGCTAATTTGTATAACTTCCAAATTAATAATGCAGAAGTACCTGATATGAAGAGTTTCAACTCTAGATAGAATTTTAGGCCTTTTATAAACCGAACTTTATCCTTAGTCTTGCATGACTTCCAACTCTTTTCCAGACATCAGAAATAGTTAAACAGACAATACATTGATTGATTGAATGAAGGCTTTAATCTAAAATTATGGATACATCGATTGATCAATGAAAAATGGAAAAGATTACGCTGCATTGCACATTTGAAAGATCTCCCCTGAAAATGTTACAATTCCAATAAAAAATTAAAGAATCTAACAGATTATGAAACTGAAAGTATCGCATATACATGTAGGTACGTCTGTATTGTCTTTTCTATTCAATAGTTTCCATGTAGATATATACTGCAGCCAACTTCTTGAATGAATGAAACGGAAATGCAAATGGCAATCTACAAACAATTTATACATTTTAATGGATCAAAGATAATATACTTCAGATGCAGAATATTATTTCAGCACCCAACACCCCCTCACAGCCCTTAAATTGATGTACCAATTACGAAGTTGGACATGCAATTTCGTGAAGAAGTAACCAAGTTTACATGTACCCAGAATACCAGACATCGCTCAGAATCATTTTGTTGTTAATTTCTTTTGTGAACTACATGTAATTGGGAGTCCAAAACTTTTCATATCCAAGAACATAAATTATTTCTTCCAACATGTCAAACCACACAAAATGGTATCCATGAATATAATGGAATTTCTGTTGTAGCTTTTTCTTTCTTTTTTTATTTTTTAGATCAGTCTTAAAAGGTTTAGAATAAAATATCTAAAATGAAGTGTAAGAATCTGGTAAAAGGAGAACTTTGTGGAGCAGAGATTCCACCGTTGACAAAGTTCTGTGGATATTGTGGTGGAAAAGTCCAAATTGAAGACGACAAAACATCAAAGGCATGTCCACGTTGCTCCTTTCTAGTGACAAATCGACAACAATTTTGTTCTAGTTGTGGTTGGAAAATTGATCCCAACATTTTTGTAACCAAGACGATTGTCTGTGGAGGAACAAAAGAAGATGGAACAACCTGTGGAACAGAGTTATCGCCTCATGTGAAGTTCTGTGCTACATGTGGCACAGTTCAAAACAAAGCTACTGATCATACTGAGGGTAAGGATACATTTTGACACTTTTTTTTGGTGTTGACAATGACCAATTGTTTCAGTGTATTTATAGTTTTAGTTTATATAGTCAAACCTGTCCTGTATGTGACCTTACAAGGAAACATTGAAATAAGGTCCCATAAGACAGGTGGTCTCTAAATACAGGTAAAATTAATATGAAATGCAATGTGAAGGGAAATAAAAATAATGTCACATAATACAAGTTATTGCTTAATAGAGGTGGTCACTAAAGCAGGTTTGACTATATCAATGCATGATTTTGTCATGGAAGCAAAATATCAAAATATTCCAAACTAGGATGTTTCTATGGTGATCGTTTTGGAGGAATACATCCGACAGACCTGTTTTCCATCCAAGATGGCAGATGGTTAGAAGTCATCATTTATGGTGTTTTATTGTTGTGAGAGCAATTGTCTTGATACAAGTACTACATACATGTATACATTCTTAGCTGGTACATGTAGTAGTAGTAATTTTACGACAAGCATACACTGACCCTGCTATTGTACTATCCATGTTTATGCTGTTGTTAATTTTTGTGAAAGTGTGGTATTTTTGAGTGGAAGCAAATATATGCATTTATTCTTATTGTTTTTTTTAAAATCTGTCCAAATTTTTAATATTGTAACAACTTCTGCATTTTCTGTTTGTTTTAAAAATTATTCTCTGATTTGTACAAGATTCAAATATCTACAAATTATAAGAAAATTATACTCAAATTCTTTGACCTTTCCATTCCTCTTGCAAGAACAGGTACTATTTTGCCCATCACAAAGGAAATAATTCATATAAAAAAATTGTAAAATTTTAGAATTGAATCAGGAATGTGCAAAAGATCTATTTTATTGAAACTAAGAATGCTATTGGTTTTTATTCAAATATGAGTGTAAAAAATATATTAGGTATTTTTATTATTATTATTATTAGCTCACCTTGCCAAAGGCAAGGAAAGGAAAGGTGAACTTTTGCCATCACTTGGCGTCCGTCGTCTGTCGTCTGTTAACTTTTCACATTTTAAACTTCTCCTCTGAAATCCCTCAGCCAAATGAACTGAGACTTGATAGGAATCATCTATGGAAGGTCCTCTCTAAACAGGGATGAAAATTAGTACTCGCCCAGTCGCCCATGGCGAGTAAAAAATCACATGGGCGACCAAAAATTGAATTGTATTAGCCCAGGTGGCGAATGGTTTTAATCCCGAGTGTTAGCCTAATTTAAGTCATTAAACTGCTACTATGCCAAATGTTTTGTCAAAGTTTAATTTTACATGCTTCCGTCTGAAAAATTTGCTGTCAACAAACTGGTTCTTGGTGACTACCATTCAAGCGTACTGTTCCTCTTTAATTTTTAAACCAGTCTCTACTGTCCGCTGTGGTTACAGATTGGATCGGAATGCAGACTTATACTGTACAAACCAAATGCATACCATGTCGCGCATGTCAGAAAGTCACGTTTTATCCGGAAAAAAACATAATATTAAAACAAAATTTATTATTTAAACAAGGAATTTAGAAAAATATTAAAAAAATGAATTGTTTCTTTTTTTGCTTCAAAGTATTTACTCAGCTGTTTTAAATTAACTTATTCTCTAAATAAATATACTTTCTATTATTTTTGATATATATGCCTGGACCCCTAAGATTGATTCTGGGCCCCTGGATTTTAAATTTCAGGGGCCCAGCTGGCTACTAGGTTCATAATTTTAGTTTTCATTCCTGCTAAAGATTGCACAATTTGTCCCGATCCATTAACAAACATGACCTCCACAGGCAATTCTTGTTTCTGATTGGCCGATTTTTAAAAATCTTCTCCTCTGAAACCGCTTTACCAAATGAACCGTATCTTGGTAGGAAGCATCTATGGAAGGTCCTCTATAAGGATTGCTCATTTCGTCTCGATCCGTTTACAAACATGGTTGCCACAGGAAATTCTTGTTTCTGATTGCTTGATTTCTAAAAAATCTTTTCCTCTGAAACAGCTTGTCCAAATAAATCGAAATTTGGTAGGAAGCATCATTGGAAGCTCCTCTATAAAGTTTGTTTATTTCGTCCCGATTTGTTAACAATCATGGTCGCCACAGGCAATTCTTGTTTCTGATTGGTCGATTTCTAAAAATCTTCTCCTCTGAAACCGCTTTACCAAATGAACCGAAACTTGGTAGGAAGCATCGATGGAAGGTCCTCTATAAAGGATAAAAACTGTATGTATAATTTATTCATAATCATTCATAATCATAAGGTTATAACAAAGCAATAACAATGAAGACAGAATGCTCTGAACACTAAAGTCATAGAGCACTAAAAATTAAAAAGTCACTTTGCTGCTGTTGCGTTGGGTGATAGCATACGTTTCGGCATTTTTGTGGTTTATCAATTCCATCCTGGAACTTAGTTCTTAAATAATACTTTGATCGGCTTTGGTCCCAAACAAGCCATAACAACTCAATCCGAGATGAATTCATTGCACGTATGATCGAAATAAGAAGTTTTCCTTGGCATCAAAGGTTGTCCGACTCCTGTTTGCACAACGGTTTATAACTATTTTTAATTGCCGCTATCACACTTCTAATTATATAAGCATGTGCCACAAACCCACTTCCTTATCCCCAATTAACAGTCAATCAGTGGATAATTGTTGTATAATCATCAACACATTAATTAATCACCATGACCCAATTTACCTGTAAAGGTGTCAAACAGATCAATAACCGGATATCATTAAATATGACATTCACCTTTACCATTCGTATCTTTCGGTGTTTTTTCGTCAGCGCGGGAGTTCCAAATGGGGGAATTTCCAGAAATATTGACCGCAAAATTGGGTGAAAAATGCTCCCGCCGGAAGGTTCACATGTATGATGATCCTTGGTTTTAAATAAAGATGGGTATTGATTTAGGGTATTGTAATCATTGACGTTTCTGTTATTTGTACATGGAGAGTTTATTTTCCATGTGATTTGGAGGAAAATCCATTTCAGAAAAATGCATAGTGTTATTATGTACATTTTTGTAACTGTTACCGTTTTTGACATAAAAGGACCCAAAAGAGGAGATTTTCAAATTGTTAACTTGTTTATTTTTCATCCAATTTTAATGGAAATTTTTGAAAAATGATCATTGTAATGGGTTAGTGATGAGCCATATATTGTTTAACAATTTTTGTATTTTATTTCTAAAAGGGCCCCAAATTCATCCAAATGATGTTTTTTTTCTTTGAATTTATTGAACTCACAGCTTCTGGTAGTATGTCGACAGATTTCCTCTTTCTTTTACTGTTTCAGAGATAAATTCAACCAAAAGGGGCCAACAAAAACAAAATTCTAGAACTTGAACTTTTTTATTTTTTATCCAATTATTGCAATTTTTGCAATTTTATTTAAAAAAGGAGTCGAAAAGTGGCTCAAATTCCGAAATTTGCATATTTGGAAGCCATAGACATAGAAATAGTAAAGCAAGACATATTTCCAAAATACAGTTGATCCAGCATATTACTGTGTCCAACACATTATTGAGTCCAGACATTTATTGTGTCAAGCAAAATACTGTGTCCACACTTGGTTTTCAATATACACTTGTTCAACTTTTCTTTGTCAACATGCTGCATTCGTATCATCCTTCGATCTGCATAGGCTTTATACATTTGTATATAGATATCAGGGACTCATTCAAGTTATGTAAGAAATGAACAGTGCAAATTAGAATCTTGGTCATTACTTGAATTGGTTTTTTTCTTAGGTCCGAAAGATACAATACTTCATCCTGTTAGTGAATCGTCAGTGGATGGTTTTGTTAAAGATGAACAACCAAGACACTATACCCATGTTAGTGAAGGTTCAAGTTCTGGGTCATCCAGTCGTTCCCAAAGTCCTGACGTTTGGAAACCTCCTACTACAGGGTCAGGATCTTCTCCAGACTCAAATAACAGAAAATCTAGTAAAAGCAGTGATGAGGTATTGATGATGAATGCTGATGCGACAACGACAACTTCTGAAGAAAAGGATTCTAGGCTTAATGGTAATATTATATTACAAATAAGTTGTTTTAAAAATCTATTTCTTTTGATTCCCTGAACCATTTAAATAGAAACTTTTCTAGAATTCTCATAGGATTGCCCTCTACAAAGGCCACATTGATTGTAGTGATCAGAATTCTGAGGTAGCCACCACGACAGGGCTTAACGCATGATCGTGTGGGAAAATGAACTAAAGCTTTTTCTAAAAATGTGTATTTTTGATTAAACCTAAATTGTACAGAATGATCAATGGATGGAAATCCCTGACAAAGTTAGCAGTTTTTAGTCCAAGATGACCACCACCACAGGACACAGAATAACAGAAACATATGGGTAGAAAATGTTTTAATAATATATTTCTCTGGAACCACTGAATCATTTTACAAGACACTGACATTATTTTATTTAAGGTAGTTTTATCCCAGAGTAATAACAGATAGCTGTTTGGGTTTTGGTGTTTAACACCACTTTCAAAAATATTTCAGTTATATCATGGCAGTCAGTTTTATTGGTGGAGGAATCAGAGTACCTGGAGAAAACTACCGACCTGCCACAAGTCACAGACAAACTTTATCGCATAATGTAATTGTATTGAGTACACTTTGCCATGAGTGGGATTCGAACTCACAACATTAGTGGTGATAGGCACCGATGGCAAAGGTAGTTGTAAATCCAACTACCAGACCAAACGACTGTCCACAATACTATACTGGTAAAAACAACTTTAGAAATAATGATCCCAGATAATAAGCAGAAGCTAAATATACTTTAAAAATACACATGAGATATCATTTTGATATTCAATCCAGGTCCTTTCTTGGGAAAGTACAAAAATGCAGCATGGTTAAACCAGTTAATGGTAACCCAATCCTCCTCCTGTTGGTAATTGGATCTCCAACATTAGTACAGATACATAAACAAAGGAAGAAAAAAAAAGGCATTGTAGTTTGTTATCCTATCGTTTATATTTATGTTTGTAGACAATATAAATGGAAGTGATGATGCAGGAATGGAGACAGCACCGCCATCTGGTGGTCTTATTCCTTCAAACAGTGCTCCATCTGATGTACTTAATAACAACACAGAAGTACCAAGAACAGGAACAGAAGTCATGGAAACTGAACACTTACCAGATAGGACAGACACCAACATAAAACTGTCGAAAACAATTGCTGTTGCAAGTATGTCACCATGTTCATCAGTTGTTGATGAGAATGTTATTAAACCACATCCCTTTACACAACCAGTAAAAGATGACAGGTCTGAACAGAAGAGACAAGAAAGTGAACAGCAGCATATCATTTCTGGTTCCATGGAAACTGAAAATAGAAAAAGCGAAGAACTGAAGAAAACCAAAATATCAGAGCTAACCCAAAAATTTGAAAGCTCTGTGAATATTGAAGGTGATACAAAAAGTCAAGAAATAAGCCAAAGTACAAAATTGAATTTAAAAAGAGAAATAAGTAGCTCGTCTGCTGATGGAAGTGCAGGGGTCTCTGATGAGGATTTTTCTTCATCAAATGATGATGAAAATGATGATGAAAGTGATAAGGAAGACCCTTTATCTGGTCAACAAGTGAAAAATAAAACCGGAAAAAAGAAAACAAATCTTTCAAAGGTAGAAAAGGATAGACTTAAAAAGAAAGAAAGAAAAGAAAGAAGTAAAAGAAGGAAACTGAACTTACCAGAAGAAGAGCCGGTTAATGACAAAAAAGATAAATTGACAAAAAAGCAAAAGGAAAGTACATCCCTACCATACAAAGTAAGTAATCTTTGTATACATCCAGGGGCCGTCGTGATCCTGATCATATGGTAGTTGGATTTATAGCTACCTATGCAATCAGTACCTATCACAACTAACGTTGTGAGTTCGAATCCCAATCAGGCGAGGTGTACTCGATACAACATTATGTGATAAAGTTTGTCAGTTACTTGTCAGTGGTTTTCTCAGGGTACTTCGGTTTCCTCCACCAATAAAACTGATCGTCAACACTGAAATATTGTTGAAAGTGATGTTAAACACCAAAACACTAACCCTAACCTCTATACATCCAAGACTAACTAAAGTATTAAAAGTTATTTGTTGTACATGAGCTTGCTTTTAATGTAAATTAGAAGCGGAATGTAAGATTTTGAGGTAATATATGGTGTTGTCGTCATTGTTATTATCGTCCATCTGTAGACACAATGGATTCCATACAATAACTTTAGTTCTTCTTTGTGGACATTTTTTCAAACCTTGTGTGCACAAATCCACAAAATTTGTCACTGTTTTTTGTTTCAAAGAGGGCATTTAACTCTTTTCTGCGAAATGACTCAATGTGATTCTGAAGATCTTCCTAATGTGAGTGTTTATGTTTATAAGTGTTTAAAGTTACATGAAATAACAATTCAGTTATATTGTGGTGGTCAGTTATATTGGAGGTAGAAACTGGAGTACTTGGACAAAACCACTGACCTGCCACAAGTAGCTGAGACAGATAAGGTTGTATTGGGTACACATTACCATTTGCTGAAATAAAATTTTCAACTATTAGTGGTGATTGCTGAGGAAATGGTTATACTACCATGATACCCCCTCTGTCCTCTAATATGAATGAAAAGTTACCTGACATTACCCAAACAGTCCTTGAAATGAAAATTTGAATTTACTGGTCCGAATCAAATTCTTGAATTTTTATTTTTATATTGTTCTAAATAAAAACTGGAAAATTTACTGGTCTGAACAAAGTTTACTGGTCTTGGACAGGAGGTCCGGTGCTCATCGTGAGGACTGCCCAAATAAAGGCAGTGTGTAGCAACCATGAAAAATAAAAGATCAAACAAATATCCATTTTAATTAGATTGCTTTAATTACACTGTTTATTGATATTCTGTAGACCAGTTTGTCCTATGTTAACTACATGTACCGGTATATCATAGGATCCATTTTCACCGAGTTATATGTTAGGGTTGGCATTTTACTCACGTGGTGAAAACATTTGCATAATTGCATCATTTCACTAAAAAGGACAGGTTTGGGCCCATAAAGCTAGTTTAACCCTGCCACTTTTTATTGAATTGTCAGTATCAAGGCTCGTGAAAGTTGTCTTATATGTGTGTGTAAGCAGTATCGATGTCGCCTCCTTTTCTAATAGTTTCCGACAGTATGGTATTTTTTGTTTAGCATTTTATTTATATGAAGGACAATGTTACTCAGTATATTATTCTTAGATATTTGACAATAGTATTTTTTTCCATATTGAAAGGAGGATAGACAACCAACAGAAACCACTGCTATGGAGTCAAATAAACCGAAACCTGATGAAGTTGATAAACATTACAATACAAGAAGTAAAACACAAGTAACAGACAAAGACGTAAGTATTAATGCTATATTGAGTTTCTATGTACCGATTTAAAAAAATAATTTTATGTGATATTAGAAATCAAAAGGAAAGTTAAATATGATATTTACAGTAGCCTCCCCTCTAAAAAGGCCACTCCTACCAAAGGCCACACTTATTATCAGGCCAGATTTCAGATCAGGGATGTGGAAATACGGAAATGTTGTTCTTGTCCACGGGCAAATATCTGAAAAAGTTACTTGTCCAGACAAAATCCTACTTCTCCTGTTTCTTTTTAAACATCCGAAGTTGCAAACACAATTACTGGTTCATGAGTGTCAGGGTGGACTTTTCTTAAAAGTATTGCCTCTTGATCAGTGACAGAGAAGTCTGTATGCATGTATAACTATCATATATAACTTTATTTAAAGTTTCATGTCACCAAGAATAATTTGTAATATCCATAATACCTAAGCTTATTTACAACTGTCTTTTTAAAATTGATTTATCATAAAATGCATTTAAACTAATGTACTAATAATTTCAGAAATAAACTCTTCATTTCTATCAACTGTTATTATTTTGTTAACCTTGAATGTGTACAGATACAGGTGCACTCCTTAATTTTAATTCCTTTTTTTCAGTTCAGGTATATGTAATACACAACTTTAGTAATTTGACATTTTTTGTATCATTAATAATATTATAAAGTAGATAAATAAAAAATCAAAGAAAGGAATTTATTGATAAATAACACAAACACATAACAGTGAATGCATGCTGGCCATGTTTATCCTGATAACAGATGCTGAACCTGATCTACCATAGCGCCATCTGTAATCAAGTGGGAATAATCTTCACCAATGTTCCCCATTGAAATAAATCGAACTTGCTTTATGGTTTATTGTGTGATTGCATAACACTTCAGATATTGTTTTAATAAAGTTAACGTAAGTACCCCTGCATCAATGATCACTGCTCAAGTGAAGACCCTTTATATGTGTAGTCAGCAGAGCTCCAGATAAGCTGCGTATTTGTGTTTTTTACGCTATAAAAAGGAGTAAAAACGCATGTATTATCAGATCAGAGTGTACACATTACGCATGCATATTGCTGTGTAAGCAAACTTTCCAAATTCGGAGCGTACTTGTACACTGATAATACAGTCGTGTACATTAACAATACATTTTTGTCTTTGAGAAATTCCCTGTAATTACTTCCCTTTATACTTTTCGAAGGAGAGAGCGTATACATCCGAGGGGTACCGAATGTTTGCCTTTCAAAGCATCGATGTCAAAAGAGATCTGATTGGATGTTTACGATAAATCATCCAATTGCGGTCAATATTACAAATAAATGCGGTGCTCCTGATAAGGAGTGGTTTACGTAATAAGTAAGAACTAAAACGAAAGTATTTGGGAACACGTTGTTCGTTGAAAATGAGCAAGAACATGAATAAGCACGCTACTAAGCGCAAGAGCTCTCTGGAAAATTCTATGCTTAAGTTCCTGAGTTTCATCTGTGTCTAGTGACAGTATAGTTAAAGGAATCATTGATGACATTATCAAAACGGCTGTGAAAACTGCCGAAGTCGACGAGCAAAAAACGAAAAGAAAACATGAGAAAGTTATCAGTCAGTTATATAAAGTAAACACAGAACAAAATATTTACAACATTTTATTAATAAACATGACACAATTGTGTCAAATTAAACAGAGATATACATTTCACTTGCATTCTGCGTTTATTGAATAACACTTGTGTCAAACATTATTTTAAAAGTGTACATGTAAGCAATCTTTTCTGAAGTAGAGAGTACAACAGTGCAAAGGAAATATGCAAATACGCATCATTTTCAGAAGTAGGGGGTAATTACCCTGTGGACTTGAAAATTATCTGGAGCTCTGGTCAGTGAATAGCAAGCAGGATGTTTTGAGATACAACATAAGCTGTGTTGAAAAGATTCTCATATCGATTAAATTCATTATTATTAACTTTGTCAATGGCTTTTTCCATCAAAAATTAAACCAGTCATGTGTTTAGTTTTACTGCTATCCTTCATTAGGCAATGCAAGCAGCACGTTTTGCAGATAACTAGTGGGAGGACCAAGCATCTTAGACTCTATTCATGATTTTGACAATAAACATTCACGATTTCTGATTGGCAATATCAGGATATTTCCTCCAGATATGGCAATATGAGACACTATCAGCATCCAGTTGTAACTCAAACTGGCAAACTTCAGCTAACCACTTGGACTGAAAAGTCATTTGATGCTTTTTTCACATATTCTGTGTCTTTTTCTGCTCGAGCTTTGCTTTATTAACCTTCTCGTGCAATTCTTTGTTGCCAGAGCCTTACAGTCTTTTATTATTATTAAATATATGTCCATTGTTACGACTGAAACCCGATTTGTATGTTCAAGGATGTTAGGCACTATGTGTATTCAGGGCCATCTTAACAGCATTATAGGCCCCTAGGCAAAACAGTGCACTGGGGCCCCTACCTACACAACCACTCGGAGGAATAAAACTGTGAATGTCGATAAATTTAAACATATATTTATTGTATTGGTATTTCCAACAAAATCAGTGTTTAAACATTAAAAAAAACATGCTGTACATACCATACATAGATTAGCATGGGGCCCCCGGGAAACTGCCCAGCATGCCCATGCATTAAGACGGCACTGTGTGTAATGTTTGTATTTGTGTACAACTGGCAAAAGAACACCACATTCGGAACTCCAATAAAAAACTGTTACACGGTCCTGTTTATAGTTTAGTACATGCAGTAAAATTATCATTGCAATAGGGTCGTAATACTCAACTTAGAATTCGTATACTAGTAATTCTGGTTATTTTTAGCTGCTTTCGGAACACCACTGACATTATCATTTCCAACCAAAAAACCGCCAATATTTATGATATAATATTATTTGAGGGATTGTCTTTCCAGAATACTTTAATAAGAAATTATTATGCTTTGTTATTTTTACTTGTCCCGGGACAAGCTAGCCAGGAAAATCTACTTGTTCGACAGGTTCTATGTATGAGTTGGATTAGCTGGGCATGGCAATTCCACAGTCCTGCAGATGCAATGAGATTGTAAAATAATACAAACCCCCACTCAAGAAAGGCCAGTCCTCTTATAATGCCCTTTTTTCATTGCACAGGGGTGGTATTATAAGAGGGGGACTACTGTTATACACTGCATAATATTTTTAAATAAAAATTTGAAACCACATGAACAGAAGAAAAAAAACCAAAAAGTATTAGTAATTTTTTCCCCATATTGACAGGATCAACATCCAACAGACACAGTACCAAAAGTACCCACTGCTATGGAGTCAGATAACTCAAAAACTGAGGAACAGCACAATACAAGAAGTAAATCACAAACAACAGACAAAGATGTAAGGGAGCTTTTTTGTTCAAACTTTTAAAAAATATTTCTTTTGTGATGTTAGAAATCAAAAGAAAGATTAAATTTGATATTAATCCATTGCACAATATTTGTAGATAATATGGAATTAAAACCCTATGAACAGCAAAAAAAAACATGAAAAATTGCTGGAGACTTTTTTTGGGAGGGGGGGGGGGGAGTGAGGGTAATTTTCCATTTTTGCAGACAATACAGATACTATAGTATAATTGTACAAGACGTTAAAATATAGTATATTAACATTTTTTCGACCTAAATATATGTAGTGTATTTATATAGTTAATTGATAGAGGGGACATTGATCCAACAGAACATGGAGGAATCTTTTAACTGATGATTACACATATGGGTTATGGGTATTGTAACGGTGCTTTGGTTGTTGGTCTCAATTCTTCATGCGACATTTAAAACCTAAAAAAAAAATAAACCAAACCAATATGTCGGAGTAAGAACAGATGGACACTATCCTACAGATTAGCAATACTGTCAAACCTGTCTTATGTGACCTTCCAAAGGAACAGTTAAATATGGTCACATAAGACAGGTGGTTGATAAATACAGGTTTAATTAATATAAAATGCACTGTGAAGGGAAATTAAAATTAAGGTCACACACTACAAGTTATTGCTTAATAGAGGTAGTCACTAAAGAAGGTTTGACAGTACTTGATACAAAAAAGCTTATAAAAGTGTATGATTGAAACTCGTGTATTTAAATGCTGAAGTAGTTGTAATTTCTATTCAACAATAGATATGAAAAGTCAATTGTAGTCGGAAATATCATTTTTTTTAAAATATTTTTGTCATCTGCCTAACATGGATGATACATAGTTATCATTTGTATGTTCCATTTTGATGATGGTCATCCAGGTCTTGGGACAGGTGACACCTCGTCCTATGTCTAAATTTTCATACCCTTGAATGTATTTTTAGAGCTGTTAATAGGAAGTACAGTGAAACCTGTCTAAACAGAATCTTGTTTAAACTGAACTTTAAATGAAGTCCCAATGTAGGAAATATTATTTTAATATAACCTGTATTAACTAGTTCTAATAATAAAACCCTAAATGCTCGCTTACTTGCAAGGGTTATAACGGGATGCCATTACACGTAATGGAGCAGCCGCCGAGATTTTTTGCACTCGCTTACAGAGTTTCTGACACCTGCATTTATCAATAATAAGACATAACCTTTCCTTTTGTCCATTATTATAACAAGTTTTTATCACCTACCAGTATTTTAGAATGTAATTCCCACAAAATAAAAATATATGTTTACTTTCTCTCTGAACATCTTGAATTTCGTCATTTCCGGCCTCATTATTTGGATGTCGATACCATATTTGGCTATTTGAGGCGTGAATGTTTACATCAGCCGTTTACTACGTGTAGTAAGAAATACCATATTTAGAAAAGCTCCGCCTTCCGTAGTTTCCGGTTATGCCAAGTGATCGATATTTGAACAAGGTTGTTGCTACCTTTGAAAAGCATATATTTCTCAGCCAAACCGATTTAACAAGGACTGGGATCATCAATAATAGCTATAATGAAATGTTTGAAGCGTAAATAGTGAGTTTTTATGTTTCAACTGCAACTTTTTTTTTGCTCCATTGGGACGAATGGGACCACGTTGTAGCTCTGCCGAGACACAAGTTTGTCACAGGAGCTACATTATTGCAGCTAGTATTAACCAAAACCTGTCTATTCCAAATACACAGGCTAATCCTAAAGAGGTTCGCATTGGACAGGTTTCATTGTAATATCTTGTAATATTATGTATTTTGTTGTCTTTTGAAACCAACCACTTACAAATGAACAGCCTTAGAGAACCATAAGAGCAAAACTAATTAGTTCAGGTTCATCATACATCTGGAAAGGGTTAAATGACAGTTTTATTTAGTAGAGGTCAACAATTATATAAGGGGATTAGGGTTATGGTGTTTAACGTCACTTTCAACAATATTTCAGTTATATTGGGGTGGTCAGTTTTGTTGGTTGAGAAAACCAGAGTACCCGGAGAAAACCACTGACCAGTTGTAAGTCACTGACAAACTTTATCACATAATGTTGTATCAAGTACACCTCGCCTGAGCGGGATTCGAACTCACAACATTAGTGGTGATAGGCATTGATTGCAACTTGAGTTATTAATATATTATATTGTATAGGCTGGGAATTGTTTTATATTTAATTTCAAAAATTTGTTTGGATCCATAGAAAGTCAGTCTAACACTCAAAGAAATAGCTTCAACTTCTGGAACATCAGATAAAAAGAAAACAGACCAAGAAGACAAAAGCTACAATACAAGAAGTTCTACACAAACAAAAGATGCTAAAGTATGCTTATTATACTGTTAGTGGGGGATAATCTTTTTAAGTTTTAATTTGTAAACAGTTAATTTAGTGTTGTAAAACTGATTTTGACAG
The DNA here is from genome assembly GCA_963383655.1 of Bathymodiolus septemdierum. Taxonomy (NCBI): domain Eukaryota; kingdom Metazoa; phylum Mollusca; class Bivalvia; order Mytilida; family Modiolidae; genus Bathymodiolus; species Bathymodiolus septemdierum. The sequence goes on from OY726517.1 coordinate 137,125,700, forward strand.
AGTTATTTGAATTCTAATGCAATTTGTTTGTATCGTCGGATTTGATTGGTTACTATTTCATGCAATTTTTTTAATCTACCAGTCTTAACTAAGGGGTTCAGTTGGAAGGATCCACCATCTTGAAAACATGAAATCCTGCATGTCGTATTTACAACAATGCTAAAAAATAATTAAAATGCCTATCTTGCAAACTTATTGTACCCCCGCTCCCCGAAGGGGGAGAGGGGTATACTGTTTTACCTCTGTCCGTCTGTCTGTCCGTCCAAGATATTTTTCGTCGCATTTTTCTCAGTAACTGTTGATAGCAGAAATCTGATATTTGGTCACAAGCGTCATATAGGTACCCCATATCGTTGGACCCATCAGATTCCTACTTCCTGTTTGCCGACTTAGTTGGTTTTTATACACATTGAACATATATGCACATTTTTCGTCACATTTTTCTCAGCAACTATTGATGGCAGAGATCTGATATTTGGTCACAAGCTTCATATAGGTATGCCATCTTGTGGGAAGCGTTTTTGGACCCGTCAGATTCCTACTTCCTGTTTGCCGACTTGGTTTCTATACACATTGAACATATATGCACATTTTTCGTCACATTTTTCTCAGCAACTATTGATGGCAGAGATCTGATATTTGGTCACAAGCTTCATATAGGTACCCCATATCGTGGGAAGCGTTTTTGGACCCATCAGATTCCTACTTCCTGTTTGCCGACTTAGTTGGTTTTTATACACATTGAACATATATGCACATTTTTCGTCATATTTTTCTCAGCAACTATTGATGGCAGAAATCTGATATTTGGTCACAAGCTTCATATAGGTACCCCATATCGTGGGAAGCGTTTTTGAATCCATTGGATTCCTACTTCCTGTTTGCCGACTTTGTTGATTTTTATTCACATTGAACATATATGCTCATTTTTCGTCGCATTTTTCTCAGCAACTATTGATGACAAGAATCTGATATTTGGTCACAAGCTTCATATTGGTATGCCATCTTGCGGGAAGTGTTTTTGGATCCGTCAGATTCCTACTTCCTGTTTGCCGACTTAGTTGGTTTCTATACACATTGAACATATATGCACATTTTTCGTCACATTTTTCTCAGCAACTATTGATGGCAGAGATCTGATATTTGGTCACAAGCTTCATATAGGTACCCCATATCGTGGGAAGCGTTTTTGGACCCATCAGATTCCTACTTCCTGTTTGCCGACTTTGTTGATTTTTCTACACATTGAACATATATGCTCATTTTTGTTGCATTTTTCTCAGCAACTATTGATGGCAGAAATCTGATATTTGGTCACAAGCTTCATATAGGTACCCCATATCGTGGGAAGCGTTTTTTGATCCGTCAGATTCCTACTTCCTGTTTGCCAAAGAGCGGGGGTATCATAGGTGAGCATTAGCTCACAGTTCATCTTGTTTTAGTGAAATGTTATCAAAATTCAAGCGTACACGAAGCCAAAAAAAGTCTGATCTTTACGTTTTAAACTGGAAGTCTTCATATAACATCATGTTGTTTATGTGCGAAAGTAGTCAACAACATTTCGTGGAATTTTAATTTGTGTGATTTTTAGACCCATGGATATGCCAAAATACATTTTTATGTTCAGTATTGCATTAGAATGGAGATAACTGTATTGTATTTTAATCTTTGACCCACCAGGTCTTGAACCCAATATCAACCACAGTCGATGTGGACACTGATGCGGTTGTCAGTTTTGGTTATAATTTTCAAACTTTTTTTTTATCAAATATTACACTAAGATTTTCATTTAAAATTTTTGTTTTCAGCTTCAAAAGATTATTTAAGCTATATTTGTACTCGGTTAACCCTTTCACTCATACAAAATAATGTATTTGTTTTTCAAGCCATGTCTGAATAGTCCAAATACCTCTATATTGATCATATTTATTTACTAATTTGCATGATTACAACATTTTGGGGCCATGGTTGCCATGACCGTGACTGCGGGTAGAGCAGTTTCCTCCACCAAAGACAACTAACCACCATTCTATTATAACTGAAGTATTGTTGAAAGTGGTAAAAACCTTAGTGTTGTTAGGCTGTGGTCAGGAGTCAACAACATTTGTCACTCTGCCACTCTTACCTCTTACCCCCATTTTTTTTTTTTTTTTTTAGCATCCATTTTTTTTCTTAATTTATTTAAAGTACCAGTTGTGACATGTATTATACTTAAATCTGTAATTGATGAATATTGATATGAAATGTTCATCTATACTTTCAGCCAAAATCTAACCAGAATGCATCTCAGACCGGGTTGAACCCATCAGCCAACAAAAGGTGGGTAGATTTGTATTTTTTAACAAAATGTATTTTTATTAAATGACCCATGATTCAATACATCTTCTCACTAAAGATATAAGTCTAGCACAATTCGATGATTTTGAGTGTTAATAGTAGACCAATGCTAATCGTCATAAGTTTTTAAATTGTATTTTGATAATTATGCCCCTTAAAAATCACAATTTAATAAGTGTTATGACATGACAATTTCTTTTACAGGGTCCTTAAATATGACGTGGATAGTTGTTATTTTGACCTGACAGTGACATAATTTTAATCTAAAAATAGATTTTTAATAATATATCATAGGGTCTCAACATTTAGCACATGCTACAATGGAGAGTAGATTTAAAAAAATCTTCTCTAACAAGTTAGTTATTTGTTGCCAGACTTTTCTCATTTTAATTTCAACCTCAACAGAGACCACAGACCAAATAAGACCAAAGGCAAGGCTTGTCACAGACTTCTCCCCTCAAGATAATATGAAAAATAATATGATAAAAATATGAACTTCTACAAACAGACGAAAAAAATTCTACATTTAAAACTGTTTGAACATTTTGATTGAATGATTACTTAATAGTAAAATGTTTTCTTCAGTCAGTTTAAAGTATTTTAACTAGTTATACTAGCTTCCGAAATAGTTTTTTTATCTTTGTATTTTTCTTTGAAAAAAGTTTCATATTAGAAGAAATTTTTTTGATCAAACATTAAATACATGTACATTGTATGTTTCTTGTATCAAGTTATTACTTTAGACAGGAATGTGTTTCATTCTACCAGAAGCTTTGTATTTATATTCCGAAATCAACCAACCAGAACACTGCATACATTGAATAAAGTATTCTGATTGGCCGGGTTTTTACTATTGCAAGTACAATTTTTTTTTGATGAGTGCAGGGTCTGGTGTAAATTAATATCGCCAATAGACAATTTGCACATTTACGATTTTGATTCTAAAATTATAGTTGTTTCCCTTTAGGGCGGGCACAAGGGTCCCATTTCATGCAAGTTCAATGAAAATAACATATATTTTCCCCCATAATCTGTCCAAATTTTAATGTTATAACGACTTGTGAATTTTCTATTTGCTAAAAATATAGCATCAGATTTTCTTCAAGGTTCAAATATCTACAAATTATGAGAAAATTATACTCAAATTCGTTGTCCTTTCCATTACTCTTGCTAGAATGGTTACCATTTTTGCCAGACGTAAGGGAAATAACTCGTATAAAAAAGGCGCGAAAGCATATTATTTTAGAATCAAATCAGGAATGTGCAAAGGGTCTATTACATATGATTAAATAACATTTTATAACATGTATTAATGATTATAATAAAATTATTTAGTTCAGAAGAAGATAAGTCAGCTGGCAACAAGAATACAGGAGGAAGGAAATCTGCGTTTGCTGAGGTTTATTTCCACATCATCGTATCTCCTACTTTACTTCCCAGTTCAAACAAGGGAGACGTCTTTGTACATTTTCAGTCACCAACACTTGCAGGGTGGAACAGCAGAAAACACAAAATGAATCTGAAAAGGTATGTTAATACAGACATAGTATAAAATAGTGTTTCAAAAATTTCTTTATTATTTCATTGCTTTTTCTTTTTTTTTTTATTTTAGAAAACTTTTTAGTGTCCATATCCATTGAATCTTATGGAAACAGTAACTGACATGCATTTTGTAAAATCTCTTCGCAGCAGGCATTTAGATTTCTAAAACTTGACACCACTCAGGACTTGTATAATTTAAAAAAATAGATCTGATGAAAGGCTTTAGGTTTGTTAAATAATTTGAGTTTAACCTAGCCTTCTATCATTCATGCAAAATTGTAGAGATCCCTGGATTGAATCCCATTTTCGGAGATAAATATGGCTGTATGTTAAAAAAAAATCTCATTAGAAACAAGTCTTTATTGAACAGAAACTGCAGGAATGTTCTTTGTATGTTTTTTTATTTGATAATTTTGTATGCTGATCAGAAATCAAAGATGGCCATCATTGCAAGAATTCATTAGCATATGACTCGGTAGCAAAACACTATCAAGTATTCTTTTCAAAAAGTACAAAACCCAAACTGTACATACATATTCGTAAATAGTTATTGAGTAATAGAACAGGCCATGAAAACCAGTTAAGCAATATAGTTCAGATGAATTTCTGTTTAAAGCATTTTCTTTTTCTGTTTTTTTTTCTCAACTTTTAAGAGGTTCTACTTTGATTGTATTTATAGGAATCTTCCTGATGATTTTATGGAATATCAAGCTCTGGTTAAAATTCCAAAAGAAATGCTAGTGAAGCCATTGTATTATTCATACTACGTAATCAGGAATGGAGATGAGATTGTTAATGAGCACATCTATAATCATGCATCATCTGAATGCAATTTCCGTACCTTATTTTCGGAACAAAGCAGAAAAAGAGGTATTAATATTTTTTGGCTTGCTAAGTTGAAGAGTAAGGAAGGAAAATACTATATATTATTATTTCAGTAGAAGAAGGAGGACGTATTTGGCTATCCCTTTCCAATATGTCATTGAAATATTGGATTTTTTTTTACAGAACTTTTTCGAGTATGTTAAATAGTTTCACATATTTGGTCTTTGTTCCTTTTTAGCATGAGGCCGTCATGGTCGTGATCATATGGTAGTTGGATTTACAACTACCTGTGCAATCAGTGCCTATCACCACTAAAAATGTGAGTTTGAACCCCGTTCATGGTGAGGTGTACTCGATACAACATTATGTGATGAAGTTTGTCAATAACTGGTTTTCTTTGGGTACTCCTGATTTCCTCTGCCAATAATACTGAACATCACGATATAACTAAAATATGTTGAAACTGGCGTTAAACACCATAAACCAACCACACCAAACTTTTTAGCAACAGTCACATAGTCTATGAATGTAACAGAATCTTTATTTCAACTCCAGAATATTGAAATATTTGTGTAGAACCAGAAATCCTCTGTTAAGGCATTTCTTTTTGTTGTTGATTTTTTTTAATCACCTGACAATTTCCATCTTCATTTTAGCAGCTATATAATGGATATTTTGTTTGTTTGATGGTGTTTAATGCCACTTTCAACAATATTTCAGTTATATTGTGGCAATAAGTTTTATTGGTGGAGGAAACCGAAGTGCCCGACAAACTTTATCACATAATGTTGTACACCTTGCCCTGATCGAGATTTGAGCTCACAACATCAGTGGTAATAGGCACTGATTGCATAGGTAGTTGTAAATCCAACTACCATACGATCACGACCACGACGGCCCCTATAATTAATACATTTGTAGGTTGACTTGTATGCAGTTTTGTCCATTGAATTCATCTGCAAAATTTCTGCCTGGAATACAAATTTGTTGTAGATCTTATTGTTTGTGAGAAACGAGAGGGCCAAAATCTTTAGGTTTGATTTTAACATACATAGGACCAGACCTTTATGAAAAAAACTAGACTTAAACACAAACTGTGTTCATTAATAACCATGTGAGCGATACAAACTCAAGTGAGCCACTAGTTTTTAATTTTTGTTTGTGTGGTTTTTTTGGGGGGGGGGGGGGGGGGCAGATTTATATTTAATGCAATGTTTTTACTTTTATAGATATGGTTCATCAGTATGATGGAATTGTCAAAGAAAAACCAGAAAAAGACAAAAACAAAGGTTTTATTAAAACAATTAAAGGATGGTTACGTGGCGATGATTTTACAAAGCACATGAAAGCAGAGGCAGCTTTTTCGTTTCGTCACTTTGTACCTCACGTGCAGCTTACAATAAGTGATACAAGTGGAATTTGTGGAGAGGATATTATTCAGCATATTGAAAGTATTTTTGATGGACTGAAAACTACTTATATGGTGGCTGCTGGTCTGTGGTTTTTGAACAAAGATTATTATGCCTACTTATCAAAGGTAATTTTCTATAATTATAATGAAAATTTCATTTAAAGGAAAAGGCCATGATCTTAACAAGTTAGCATGAACATTTAAATGACAGTAAATAAAAGACATTTATGCTAATGAATGTTAAAAATAGTATACCGTAAGGTAGAATTTGGTGATTGAAGTTGCCTGTAGCACCAAATAATGGGGATCACCATTTTTTAAACTCTTCAATGTGGAGGAGACAAAAGTCATAATCCATTCTCGGATTTATCCTGCCCGTGACGTCGTACAATCGGTATGGTGTAATATATCAGGTGCAATTTTATCATTAAAAATTATGTAAATTGTAAAATGACGTCGTATATTTATCTTTTGGTATTTACAATATCATTATGGATTCATGTCAAGCATTTCATTGCACTAACGAAAAGTGAAAGTGTGAGAAGAATTTTTTTTGTTGTAATTACCAGTCAGGACTATCCTTGTCAACACATCGACCAGTGACCACGAAAAACACGGGAAAGTACGATAGCATTGGCGACAAAAAAGAAAAAAGCATGTGTACACATAAAATAAGTTAAAACTGACAGTTATTTAACCTACAGACATTCACGTAAGACATGAAATTATACGTAGATACCCCCTCCCCCCCCCCCCCCCCCCCCCCCAACTACAAATAAACTCATTTGTTTTATGAAACTGTAACATGGGATGGGAGTATAAAGAAAAAAAATTAGGACGATATACAATTATAAACATTGTATTGCAGTTGATCTGATATTAAAACATAACCAAAAGGGCACGATGTTGGGATGAGTAAAAATTAATTTATTTATTCAACTAACATGATCTGACTGTGTGACGTCACATGAAGAGGTGTCATGGCCGCTTACACTACGACAGGAAATTCCAAATATTCATATGTTTAATTGGGCATATTAATGTTAATAAAGGTGTTTTTTGATTAATAATTAGTTATTTACAAATAAAAAGTTACAATGTATTGAATTATAACAATTGTTCAACTGACTGGCCTTTTCCTTTAATAATTAAATTTTAAGTTTTATTTTTAGATGAATTAGAAATGTTTAATCACTTGTGTGGATCGTTGATATATTTGTATCCTAAATATGTTTAAGCTTTTAGCATTATTGTAAGTCATGACACAATTACATAACTGGCCTTGATATTATTCAAGACAATATTATATACAGATTTTTCTAGAATATTCTAGTAACTAAAAGATACAACAAACAATCAATTAAGTTTCTATACTTTAATAAAATAATAAAAATTACTTAATAATAATATACAATTACAAAATCAAATTTATAAAGTTAGCAACTGGCCTGAATGTTCACAGTTAATTTCCTTGGAATAATGTCATTTTCCTTTCCGGTATAGTAGTTTGGTTCCTTTCCTATGAAATTGAATTCCTGTTGAATTGAAATATTGTTTATAGTTCAAGTCACATGACTTCATTGAATACAAATACAATGCTATAAATTCCAGCTGTTTTTTAAATCCCAAATTTCAGACTAGCTGCTCTCAAATTTTCTGTCCTATATATAGTTTTATATAAAGTCTAGAACTTTCAGGGGAAATATGTGTCTTAATTATCCAATGGAAACTCAAGGTCAAATATTAAAACATGTAAACAACTGTTTCTATTTTTGGTAACCTATTTGCACTGATAATGATGCAATATTGACTCTATCTTTGTCAACAAAAAAAGTATTCTCATGAACAAAATAATATATCATAGTTACTACAAGATAAAGTAAATATGCCATTGTCTAAATGCACTGTGCTTAATTTGATGTGATTCTTAATTACTTGTATATTGATTTGTATTTTAATTTTATCCATGGTATGGTAGGAGCTTCATGACTATCTTTCTGAAGTGTTGATAAAATTATACGAAAGAAAAAAGAGTCCCATGGATGCAGAAGACCAAATTCTCCATCTTTGTGCTGCTGTAGCTATGATGTATTTGAAAGACTGGTATGATGTTGACTTGACAAATGTAGAAATGGAAAGATTGTGTGCATCCCTCTTGCCTTTTCTGGACAAGGAAAAAAGACAATGTCCAGACTATGAAGGACTCATCTTATACTTTCCAAAGATCAAAAAGAGAATGTATGTTTTCAAAATAAGATTGATGAATTAAAATTTAAAGAACTATTTCAGCAAATTTAGAATTTATTTTCTGAATGAACACAAACATAATATTTAAAACTTTTTTCCCTCAACTATCTTGTGATATACACATAATAAAGGGCTGTTGTGGTTGTGATCTTATGGTAGTTGAATTTACAGTTACCTATGCAATCAGTGCCTATCACCTCTAATGTTGTGAGTTTGAATCCCGCTCAGGTGAGGTGTACTAGATACAACATTACATGATAAAGTTTGTCAGTGACTTGTGACCGCTCGGTGGTTTTCTCTGGGTACTCTGGTGTCCTCCACCAATAAAACTGACCACCTTTATATAACTGAAATATTTTTGAAAGTGATGTTAAATACTATAAACCTAACCCATATAATAAAATCTTCATCTTAGCTGTTTCCAGCACATCAAGGTTTAATGCCACATGTGGAATTCAGTGCTTTTATTCTAGGAATAGAAATACAATTTATAGATGTTTATCAATGTTTCTAACATGACGTCTTTCTTTCGCTTTGCAAACAAACGAGCGATTAATCAGATGGCAAAATCTCATTAGCACATGCTCGGTGCACACATTTAAGACAGGTGATAAAATCACAAAATAAAATTATATACAAGGTTGCTAATGTTTTAAACCTCTATATTCACTGAAAATAATCAACATATCCAAAATTAAAATAATATGCGACGTGCAATGAAAACCTGCAAGCACAATATTATTGTTACGGATGCTCCATCAATACGACTGACTTTTCCATCGTAAAAGTACATATTGATGAGTTATCGTCTGCTCGAATTTGGCAGCATAATTTGTGTGTGACATTGTTCGCAAACGTAAATATAAATTACCGTTTTCCAATCAAGGTATACTAACGTATTTGTACTGTTAGACATAATCAGAATCGAAATAATTCATGGAAGCCAGAATGTGTTTTGAGTTTTAACATGGGTTGACAGGATATTAGTAAATTTTATCTGCCAATCCATGTTAAAACTCAAAACACATTCTGGCTTCCATAATTTATTTCACTCACAAACTGAATAAAGTCTGAAGGACTTTATGTAAAGTTTGTGAGTGACAAGCAGAGTTACACATCGTTGTCAAAAAACGGTAAATAAAATGTGGACGTGAAATTTGGTACAATTGGTAAAAGTTAAGGCACAAGTAAGAAAATGTATTTACAAACGAGACGTTTAAATCATGTGATCTTGATCCTATCCCATTTTTCGCATTCATTTGTGAATTTACAATACCAGTATACAATTTACACGAATTTATGTGATAATATTTTTGCTATAAATCAAATTATTTAAATGTCTGTCACTGGTTTTTCTCCGGGTACTCCGGTTTCCTCCACCAATAAAACTGACTGCCACGATATAACTGAAATACTGTTGAAAGTGGCGTTAAGCACCATAACCCTAACCATTTTTAAATGTTTGCTTGTAAATACATTTTCTTGTTGATGCTTTAACTTTTACCAGTTGCACAAAATTTAATATCCATATCTTCATGAGGCCGTCGTGGCCACGATCGTGTTGTAGTTGGATTTACAACTACCTATGCAATCAGTGCCTATCACCACTCTGATGTCGATCAACATTGTGTGATAAAGTTTGTCAGATACTTGCGACAGGTCTTCCGGTTTCCTCCACCAATAAAACTGACCGCCACGATATAACTGAAATATTGTTGAAAGTGGCATTAAGCACCATCAAACAAACAAACCATATCTTCACTGATTTAGCTCCATAACAATGCTTCGATTTTAATTTTTTTTCCAGATCTGATTCATTGTTGAAGATGGTAAAAACACTTGTTAATGACAGTACACAAACCTGCTGGTTTTACTGCATACCTCTACTGCACTTTTTACTTGGCAAATACAAACCTTATCAAGCTGCTACAACAAAAGCTGATCATGACGAAAGAATACCAGAATGGTGGGGCATTGCTGAATTTACAAATGAGTTAACATATTTTCAAAGCAAAACAAAATGGGACAAGTGAGTAAAAATATAAATGCATTCATGTTTTTCTTCTATATGTCTATATTTCATAAAAATGTTTTTTTTAGCTCACGTGGTCAGTGTGAGATAAGAGTCAAACCTATATTTATAGGTCACTTTTGCAACAAAGTAAAAGTGATCTTTTAAGACAGGTGACCTCTGAAAAGAGGTTAAATTCATATGAAATTTTCTATGACAGAACAAGAAAAAGGTGATAAGATAAAGGTGACTGCTTAATAGAGTTGACCACATGGGCAGGTTTGACTGCATTTGCTGTCCTTAAACTGTTACATTTTAATCTTTTTTTAAAAAAAAAAGCACTGGATTAAATGGAAAACTTGGGAACGTGTTATTTGGATGGCCCTCAACATTATTTAGGATTTTTGTTTCATTCAGACATTCAGAAATTCAACATGGCCAATTGTGCGTTAACAGCGACTGAATTTCACATGATCTCCTTCTCAGAAAACACATGTGTGATGGAATTGTTGCATCATACAAGTATTTCTTATATGACCCTCTTAAAGTTTGTGTTTTTCTTCATCACAAATCCAAATAAAAAATGGCCACTACTGCAGGAGAAAGGTTTTAACATATATATATATATAGCATCCTATAGGAAAATTAATAAATAATTTTTCTCAGAAACTTCAAACTTGATTGCATCCAAACTACTGATGAATAATCATTAGATGATCCTTTACTACATAATTTTCGTTTTCCGTTTCCATCATATAGTAGTTTGATATACATGTACATGTACCTATGCAATAAGATCATATCACAGGTAATGTCTTCTTCCATCAGTGGCAGGTCATTCTTAGCAAAATCACCTTATGTAATGAAATTTTTCTCAGTAAGTTAGCTTGAAGTCTAACTTTGATAGATCAAACTCCAAGAAACCATGAAAATATATTCTATTTTTCGTTACTTCCATCCACCGAAGTTTGATAGTTTCCGCAAATTTTTCGATGTCGTACCAACCGTGATTCTCAGTTTGAAAATTATTGAAGATCTGTTTTTTACACTTATTTTTAGCTCACCTTGCCAAAGGCAACGTGAGCTTTTGCCATCACTTGGTGTCCGTCGTCCGTTAACTTTTCACATTTTAATCTTCTCCTCTGAAACCGCAAAGCCAATTGATCTGAAACTTGGTAGGAAGCATCTATGGCAGGTCCTCTATGAAGATTGCTCATTTCGTCCCGATCCGTTAACAAACATGGCCGCCACAGGCAATTCTTGTTTCTGATTGGTTGATTTCTAAAAAATCTTCTCCTCTGAAACCGCTTGGCCAAATGAACCGAAACTTGGTAGGAAGCATCTATGGAAGGTCCTCTATAAATATTTCTCATTTAGTCCCGATCCGTTAACAAACATGGCCACCACAGGCAATTCTTGTTTCTGATTGGTTGATTTAAAAAAAAAATTCTCCTCTGTTAAAAGAAAGATAACTCTTGCCATTATCTCCCTTAGAAATTAACTAATGCTGATATATAGTGTAACATGTTTATTCTATACATTACAAGTAGGTATTCACATTTTGATATTCTTTTTAGCAAACCTTGCCAAAGGCAATATGAGCTTTTGCCATCACTTGGTGTCCGTCGTCTGTCATCTGTTTACTTTTCACATTTTAATCTTCTCCTCTGAAAACCCTCAGCCAAATGAACTGAAACTTGGTAGGAGGCATCTATGGAAGGTCCTCTCTAAAGAGTGCACATTTTGTTATGATCCATTACCAAGCATGGCCACCACAGGCAATTCTTGTTTCTGATTGGCCGATTTTTAAAAATCTTCTCCTCTGAAATCGCTTGGCCAAATGAACCGAAACTTGGTAGGAAGCATCTATGGAATGTCCTCTATGAAGATTGCTCATTTCGTCCTGATTGGTTAGCAAACATGGCCACCACATGCAATTCTTGTTTCTGATTTATTGATTTCTAAAAAATCTTCTCCTTTGAAACTGCTTAGCCATATGAACCGAAACTTGGTAGGAAGCATCTACATGTATGGAAGGTTCTGTATTAAGTTTCCTCAAAGCAGAATGAAAGGTGAGCGACACAAGCTCAGCCCACTGAGCCTCTAGTTTAATTGAAAGTATAACTTGGCTTATACCAAGCCAAGTTATACTTTCAATTAAACTACAAAATATGTTCCCGTGAAAGTTCATTAAAATTTTCACTAATTGACAAATTATCACAAGTTTAATCGTTAAATAAACACTTACCTGTCTGTGATCTGACATTTATTATACCCCCGCTTGCCGAAGGGAGAGAGGGGTATACTGTTTTACCTCTGTCCATCTGTCCGTCCTTCCGTTTTTCTGTCTGTCCTTCCATCCGTTCCGTCCAAGATATTTTTCGTCGCATTTTTTTCAGTAACTATCGATGGCAGAAATCTGATATTTGGTCACAAGCTTCATATAGGTATGCCATATTGTGGGTAGCGTTTTTGGACCCGTCAGATTCCTTCTTCCTGTTTGCCGACTTAGTTGGTTTTTATACACATTGAACTGTCACGCATGAGGAAAGACCGTAAGTTCCAGTTGGATGTTCCCCTATCAGTGACAGTACCATCAGACAGCTACTTCAAGCTAAGTGTTTTGAATGTCAATTCACTTTTGCCACATTTTGACTAATTGAGTGTTGATCAAGATATAGGAACAAGTGATGTTATTATTCTGACAGAAACTTGGTTAAAACATCACACCAGTTCATCAATCATTGAGCTACCAGAATACCATCTCTACCGTAAGGATTATTCATTACCAAACAGAAGGCCACAAGGAGGGGTAGCTGTGTATGTCAAAGCAACATATCGCCTGGAGAGGAAATTCAACCTTCAGGAAGTCAAACTTCAACACACGTGTACCATCCTGTCTAGCCGATTTGATCCTTCTAGATGTGTACTAATGATTGTGTTATACATTCAGCCAAACACACCCAGTGAATTGCTGTTTGAAAATTTAGACAAACTTTTATCATCAGTACCATCAGGCTCTGTGCCTACATTTGTTTGTGGAGATTTTAACGTTAATCTCAGATCAGAATACTTAGTGAACTCATAGCATACCATGGTTTCATCCAGCATGTGAAACAGCCTACACACAGAAACGGAGGAACATTGACCATATCTATGTGAACCGTTTCTTTGATGACTGAACATTTGTCAGTGATTCCTGTTCATTATTCAGACCATTTCCATGTTCATCTTGCAGTGCTGTTAGTGAACGTTGTGTAGACACATTGACTTCAGAAGTTGTGATACATGTAGTTGTTTACAAATGTTATGGATGATTTAAATTTTTGTTCAACATACAGATCAGAAGAAACTGATAAATTGCGCTTTTTTGTATTTGTTTTGTGTGTCAAATATGTCAATGTGGTGGAATTTATATTGTACAGGTATAACTGATGCCTTTTGTTATTTTAAAAAGGTACTGAAAGAGTATTGTTGTAAGTGAGGTACAATTGTCATCGTACACCTTTATCACCTTAACAGCTCAATTTTCTGACTATCAAAATACTAAATTTCCTTTAATTCATGATGTATTAAAAGCATTTATATTTTAGTTAACTATGAACAATCAACACCCACACATAACAATCCTTTCACAGTACCATGTTAATATTGATTCTTTCTCTTTAGGTCATTCTCCATTTCTTTGGCTTCTATGGGCAGTGGATTCCAGATAACAACTTTAAAATGCATTTAAATATTATCTTATGTAAAGTTGATCAAAATTCAAATAAACCTATATAGTACTGTAATTCTGCTATCAAGGTACTATCTTTTGAAGAGCGGGGGTATCATATGTGAGCATTAGCTCACAGTTCATCTTGTTATATCTTGTTGTAGGTACTCTCAACCATAAAATACATGTATCCCTTAAATTACGATGTTTTTGATTTCATTGGTAAAACTCATGATTTTATCATTGACCGGGAACTACATCGGCGGTGTAACGGTTAGCATTCTTGCCTCAAGTGCAGAAGATTATGGGTTTGTGTGCCGATGGGGGTCAAACCAAAGACTGAAATTGGTATTTGTTATTTGTGCCTCTCTGATATGCCCCCAGCATTAAGGAGAAAGAGCAATGACTGATTAGCTCAAAATCAGGATAATGTGTCTGAGTGGGGCGACATGTCTATCATGAACTGTTGTTTCAGTGAGCTAGTACTATAAAAATACAACTAAGCATGTTGGTCTAGTACAAAGCGGACCTCATCATCATCTCATTGAAAATTAACTTGTACTCACCATGATGTATCTGAAAAATTACTGAGTTGGCATTAAACAACAGTCACTCACTCATTGACGGTACCAGATATTTAGTTCAGCCGTTCAAGGGAAAGAGGTTTTTTTTTGTGGAGAAACAGAGGGAAAGTTAAAGAGACTTTCAAATAAATCTGAGCCATCCATTATGTGCAACCGATTCACGTTAGAACTATCAAAGTTGGGGTTATCGTAGTCGTGATTTACAACTACCTGTGCAATCAGTGTCTATCACCACTAACTTATTTTCTGGGTTCATTATTTCTCAAGTTGTTTTTACCAGTATAGTACTGTGGCTAGTCGTCTGGTCTGGTAGTTGGATTTATACCTATGCAATCAGTGCATATCACCACTAACGTTATGAGTTCGAATCCCGCTGATGATGAAGTGTACTTGATACAATAATTACATTATGTGATAAAGTTTGACTTGCGACAGGTTGGTGGTTTTCTCCAGGTACTCCAGATTCCTCCACAAATAAAACTAACTGCCACGATATAGCTAAAATATTGTTGAAAGTGGCATTTAACATCATAACCCTAACTCTAACCCTATCAAAGTTTGACTGTAATTCTACATTATTTTTATTTCAGATCCAGAGAGGAAGTGTTACAAGCCATATCACCATACTTTGCAGTAGATTTCTTACTTCCAAGAACATATGTAGCATCATTAAGTTTTTACCATATGTCAAACATTGATCTAGAAATCCTCCCGACAGATGCTGTTTTAGGTGCAATTTGTTATTTCATCAAGATATCTACATCTAGGCATTTGTTTGGTGAAAAATTTCAGGTACGTAAAACAGGATCCAGTTTAACGCTGACTTCTGTCATTGTCTTTTTGAAAAGGCCTTTTATTAGAAAAAATGGCAATCACTTTGTAATTATGTCTCCCCTTCGAATGAAGGGAGACATATTGTTTTAGTCTGATTTTTTCTTCTTCCGCTTCTTCTCAATGAAGCTTATCCAGACCATAACTGTTTTGTCTTTCGAGATAGGTCAATGATATTTCGTATGTGGGTGCATGACCATAAGGCGGTGTGTCACATACCATAATGACCTTCGTGGGACCTTGACCTTTGACCTCATGGTCAAATAATTGTTTTTTAAATAGTATTTTCTTGTCTGGGCCATAACATTTTTGTCTTTTGAGGTAGGTCAATGATAATTGGTATGTGGGTGCATGACAATAAGGCAGTGTGTCACGTACAGTAATGATCTTCGTGGGACCTTGACCTTTGACCTCAAGGTCAAATAATTCAAATAAATCCAACAAAACTGTTCATGGAAAGATAGTTCGTATATGCATGACCATAAGGCGGTGTGTCACATATTGTAATGACCTTCGTGGAACCTTGACCTTTGACCTCAAGGTCAAATAATTGTTTTTTAGATAGTATTTTCTTGTCTGGGCCATAACATTTTTGTCTTTCGAGATAGGTCAATGATAATTGGTATGTGGGTGCATGACCATAAGGCGGTGTGTTGCGTACCATAATGACCTTTGTGGGACCTTGACCTTTGACCTCGAGGTCAAATAATTCAAATAAATCCAACAAAACTGTTCACTGACAGATAGTTTGTATGTGCATGACCATACGGCGGTGTGTCGCGTATCGTAATGACCTTTGTGGGACCTTGACCTTTGTCCTCAAGGTCAAATAATTGTTTTTTAAATAGTATTTTCTTGTCTGGGCCATAACATTTTTGTCTTTCGAGAGAGGTCAATGATAATTGGTATGTGGGTGCATCACCATAAGGCGGTGTGTCGTGTACCGTAATGACCTTCGTGGGACCTTGACCTTTGACCTCAAGGTCAAATAATTCAAATAAATCCAACAAAACTGTTCATTGGAAGATAGTTTGTATGTGCATGACCATAAGGCAGTGTGTCGCATACCGTAATGACCTTCGTGGGACCTTGATCTTTGACCTCAAGATCAAATTATTGTTTGTTAAATAGTATTTTCTTGTCTGGGCCATAACATTTTTGTTTCGAGATAGGTCAATGATATTTGGTATGTGGGCGCATGACCATAAGGCGGGGTGTCACGTACCGTAATGACCTTCGTGGGACCTTGACCTTTGACCTCAAGGTCAAATAATTGTTTTTTATATAGTATCATTCAACTCATAATGTGTAACTTATTGTTGTACAGATGGCCGCATTAATGGGAGACATAAGTTTTAGGTATCTAAAACAGTTCTTCCTAGTTCTGAAATGTTTTTGTAGCGATTTACTTTGAGTGACCGTTGACCGTGTTAGTGAAGTGACCACTTATTCAAGTTAAAATAACATATAAATCAGGTTGGGAGAATTTTAAGCTGGCCTTTTACAGCTGGTGGCTGCCAATTTACAATTTGACTGTAATGTTATTTCAGATACATGTATCATTGAGAATATTAAGTTTCTAATATGTTATTAATCAATTTACATTTAGATTTTTTGGTTAAAGTGAGAAACAATGATAATATATTTATCTTATTTTTTTTCCAGAATATGAAGAAACTTCTAGAAAAAGTGTCAACTTTGTTGTTAAAATTGTCAGCGAATGAGTATGTTTTTTATTGTGTGTTTTATATACTTATTTTTGGGCCGTCGTGGCCATGATCGTATGGTAGTTGGATTTACAACTACCTATGCGATCAGTGCCTATCACCACTGATGTTGTGAGTTCAAATCTCGATCAGGGCCAGGTGTACAACATTTTGTGATGCAGTTTGTCAGTGACATGTCGGTGGTTTTCTCTGGGTCCTCTGGTGTACTCCAGCAATAAAACTAACCGCCACGATATAGCTGAAATATTGTTGAAAGTGACGTTAAACACCATCAAACAAACAAACAAACATATATATTTATTTCATTTCTTTGACGTCACACATCGTTTATTATTTGAAGACAGCAAAGTTTTTATTTGACTGCAAATTTTGCTATGGGTCTTGTGTTGTTATTGGTGTTGAAGGCAAAAAATAACAATATAAGTTAGTGTAATTATAAGTATTGAGGGTTAGGGTTAGATTAGAGTTATGGTATAAATGCTACTTTTAACAATATTTCAGTTATATCGTGGCCGTCAGTTTTATTGGTGGAGGAAACCAGAGTACCGAGAGGCTGAGAAAACCACTGCTTCATACAGAATGTACTTAATTCAATGCTTTTTGCATGCCGATTAAACTAAAAAGAAAACTAATCAATTTAATGGACAACAAGCAATTTAATTTATCTCTTTAAAAAGTTAAATTAAGTAGTTTTCTTGTATTGACTTGTTTCAGTAATATATTATCAAATGCTGACATTTTTACTTTTATATTTCTTAGAAAATGGGGATTAGAGACCCCTTGCAGAAACTACAAGATTGCTGGTAATGTTTTGGATAATCTTTATACGACCTACGGTGATGAAAAATGTGCTATGTGTCTAAGTGCTGCTGAAACCTTATTTATTTCTATTGACTGGTTTGCTAAGTGTATGGCCATAAGACAGTCTCAAGGTGCAAAGGGAACATACAATGACCATCTCACCTGCTATGAGCGTCACAGAGAGAGAGTAAAATATGTCTTGATGAATGAACAGTATTATGGACATGAAGAAGATGTTCTAAGGGTAATTTACCATTGACAAAAAAGAACCATGTCATGTGATTCCTATTAACCTAATCTTGATATTTTCTATATACTTCAAACCACATCAGTGGGGTAATGGTTATAGTGCTCGTCTGCTTCTTCACTGCAGCTTTAAAGAGTAAGGAGCAATGACTAGTTGGCTCAGAATCAGGATAATGTGTCAGAGTGGAGCAACATGTCTATATGCAGATTGTTGTTTCAGTGAGCTAGCACTATGACGATCCATTTAGGCATGTGGGTCTAGTACAAAGAAGACATTAACTTATCAACTCATCAAAATGTAACTTCGTTCATGCCATGATTTAGCAGATAAAAATTGCTAATTTGGTGTTAAACAACAATCACTCACTCACTCTGCATACTTCTAACATTCAGTGATATTCTGTCTATCATGATAGTAGTTGGATTTACAACTACCTGTGCAATTGGTGCCTATCACCACTAAAGTTGTGAATTCGGACCCTGTTCATGGCGAGGTGTACTCGATACACCATTATGTGATAAAGTTTGTCAGTGACTTGCGACAGGTCGTTGGTTTTCTCCGGGTACTCAGGTTTCCTCCACCAATAAAACTGACCGCCATGATATAACTGAAATAATTTTGAAAGTGGCGTTAAGCACTATAAACCAAACCAAACCTGTCTTATCTTGTAGAATGTATCTTGAATTTTTATAGTGCTGGCTTGTTTTGAGTCATTTTTGAACAGTCTTTGTTCTTACTCCTTAATGCTGCGTACTTAGCGGAGAAGCAGCAGATACCAATTTATGGTCTTTGATCTACCACACGATGGTCTCTATTTTTTAACCAATGCAATTTATGTATCATAATTGATTAAATTAACCTATTAGGGCCATTTTGTTAATATGTATAAATGAGGTATACTGAGGTTAATTGTCCTTTTTAAACTGCAGTTTAGAATATATGCTTTCATTCTGACCCCCTTGTTATTTTCTTTCAGAAGTGGAACATTGCTCTTTCATTGAAGATTCCAGAAGGAGACATAAGAGACAGTTGGATAAAATTTTTTAAAGGAACTTTAGAACCAACACTTGAAAGAAAAACAAGGGTAAGTTTGAATTAAAGTAACTAGTAATGGTAAACATCTTGAAGGGACATTGTTTACAGCTCCTCACTGAAGTAGCATGATTCTATATACATACCTAGGGTCCGGGTGGCTCAATGAGTTAGGTAATTGGATTACCTAACAACTCATACAAGCCTATCACCAATATGGCGTGGGTTTGCACCCGGCTTTGTAATTTACAAAAAAGGGTGCACTCGACTCGCAGCCGCAAGTGATAAAGTTTACCAGTTGCTTGCCCATGGTTGGTGATTCTCTCTGAGTACCCCAGCTTCTTCCACCACTAAAACTGGTCGCCATGATATAGCTGAAATATTGCTGAAAGTGGTGTTAAACCCCAAAAATCAATCAATCAATCAATCTATATACCTACCAACTTATAGACACTATTTAATTTCATTTTCATGACATTCTAATTGTTGATGAGTAATGTACCTGAATGGAGTATTTTTATATAAATACCTGAACAGATTTCAGCTAAACTTCACTGAAAACCTTTATGGTAAGTCTTATTCAAAATTCTCATTTCGTTTTGATTGAACAAAAACATTCCTGTCAGATGTAATTGCTTCATCTCATTGGCCAAATTTAAAGTATTTTTCGGGTCATACCAAAGACTATAAAATTTGTATTTGTTGCATTTAGCATTAAGAAGAAAGAGCAAAGACTGGTTGGCTCAGAATCAGGATAATGTGTCAGAGTGGTGTGACTGGTTGGCTCAGATTCAGAGTGGTGTGACTGGTTGGCTCAGATTCAGAGTGGTGTGACTGGTTGGCTCAGATTCAGAGTGGTGTGACTGGTTGGCTCAGATTCAGAGTGGTGTGACTGGTTGGCTCAAATTCAGAGTGGTGTGAGACTTCTACTCATGGATTGTTGTTTCAGTGAGCCAACACTATATAAATCTAACTAAGCATGTTGGTCTAGTACAAAGTAGACATCATTATCATGTCATCGATATGTAACTTGTTCTCGTCATGATATAGCTGAAAAATTGCTCATTTGGCCATAAGCAACAATCACTCACTCACTTGATAAATTACCAAACCAAAGGGTAGGCTGCAGTAATTAGATGATCTTCCAGAACGGTTTCTTCATTTGGGTTCCAATCAGACATCAAAGATGCCATCACCACAAGACTATGTTATTATATATGATGATTTTTTTTTCAGGGGACAGAAGTAAAGCTTATTGAGATCTATTGTGAAAATGTGGAATCATTTTGTGATGCAATGCAAGAAATTTTGAGCAAGTTAGCTTACAAAGTATGTACAGTAATACAAATGTGTTTTTAAATGTGAAATATTGTTGAAAGTGGCATTAAGCACCATAACCCTAACCCTTTTCAAGTGTGCTATTTTGTAGTAATATAAATGTATTTGGGTAGTCATCAAGAAATAGGCCTATTTATTGTTTCCTATTTTTAAATGTTGAACAAATTACAAAAGTATTTACTCTAAGTGCTGGGCTACTCCTAATTAAACATACATGGTACCTAGTGCTGGCACTTTGAAAATAGGGTGACCAACCGTTGACATAGTAGAAATATGTCCTATTATGCTGCATATTTGCCAATGTAAGTAATTTAAGGGTGTAGACCTGGGTAACCCCAAAATTTTCCCATAGTTCAATTTAAAAAAAAATTGAATCATGGAATACTTATGTCTAAATACATGATCTGCCAAAGTTTCAAGAAATTTCACCATGCCGTTTTCTCCATAGCACATCCTAAATATAGCAATTTTGGGGGTGTTCTTGATGCCAGATGCATGGTAATACTAGTTTCAGAAGATTTTAATAGATATGCACATTTATTTCTGATTGAAAGGGAATATTTTGGCTTTAAAACACTTGAGAGTGTTGTTGAATAAATATGAAATATCTAGCATATATGAATATCCTGTTTGGAGATAATCACGTGCAAAACAGTGGAAACTGCAAAAAATGGGGGATGCCCTGATGGACCACCCTGGTATTAAAAATTGGATTAAAAAAATTCCTGTCGATTAATTTCCACCAAAAAATGTCACAGTAAAGAATAGACATATAGACATCATTGCAACAAATTTTACAAACTTTTACCGTCAGATTTTTTAAATATTTAAAATTATGTTTTTCATGGATGGCACCCAGAAAAAATGAAATTGTCGAGGAAAGTTATCACACACTCATCCTTTGCTAGTTTCTTTGTTTGTGAGATAAAAAAAACTAGTTACCAATAACAAAAAGCTTTTGATTTCTTATATTTGAAATAGTGGATGTCCAAATTACCAAATTACTGCATTTGTCTTTTTTAATTTTCAGGTCGGTAGGGGGGGGGGGGGGGGGTGATTCCAGGGTAGCTTGACTTGATTAATTCATTACAAAGAACCAGCCAGCCACCCAGCTGTATTGTTGAATTCCTTCAAATTCTGTCCTCTAGTTGTATTCATTTGATTCTGATTATTCTTTGGTTGTCTTAGGTCAAGATTTTTTAAGGGGAAACAGGATCAGATATTATCATTTTTTTTCCAAGCATAACTTTTCATTGTTTTACTATCATAAAATGAATTTACTATATTGGTATATCAATCTTTGATCAGTTATTTTTTCTTTGTTTTCTGAAATATGAATCTGTCTCAAACTCAACCATATAATAGGAATATAGGTTATTTTGAGGGAATTTATACATGTGAGAATTTGATATTTCATCTGCAAACTGAAAAAGATGTAAAATTTGTGAGTGTTAGAGATGGCGTGTTTACACAATGCATAAATTCCTTGAAAATAGCAATATAGATGTATACAAAATTCAGCCGATATGATGTTGACCAACGAAATTGTCCATTATATGCAACAGAGTCAGAGGAATTATATTAAAATTAGACAAGCAAAAACAAAAAATTAAGATGATTTATTTTCATGATCTGTAGTGACATGAGTGTTACTACTAGTCACAGACTGTCATGAAGTGCTATAAAATAATACAAAATTTAACAAAATATAACAATGTATAAAATGACCACAATGTAAACATATCTTGTTTACGCTCCTGACATTTTCGGGTCACCTAATCTATGTGAAGGTCGAAATGGGGCAATGAAAATGTTTTGCATGAAACATACATCATAGAGTGTCAATATCAGTTCTAAAAACACTACATTTATCCCAACATAAGGCTTTCTTTTCAAAATATTGATATTTTCCATACCAATATATTTTAGTATTAAGTTTTTAATGGGACCATTTTTTTTTTTATAAACCATCAGTAGGGGTAAGTGATTTCCTGACAGATAAAGCAATTTATAATATCTAAGATTCTGGTGTATATATTTAATATTTTTTTATTTATTTGTCACACAAAATGTGTTACACTCTTGGCCTTTTTGACAACATATTTCAATGGCAATTTTTTCTGAAAAGAGATATTTTGTGGACACATGCATATAATAATAACAAACTGTTATTAGCAGCAATAAGATATAAAAACACAAGGAGCACAGCGAAAGGTAAAAGGAAAAGGAGTCATTTTTTTTTTAAATTACATATATCCAATGTAATCAATCTGTGTTTCCATGAAGCTTGGAATTGAGGGGTGATTTTCAAATGCACAGATGACCATATATTTGAGACAATGACAATAGAGTTGTCTCCCATACCCTAGGCCTACACCCTTAAGAAGGTAGTTCCCAGGTTCCATCTATGTTTAAATTGAACAACCCTATAATATTTGAATATTATTTTCATTTCGTATTCTTTGGGTATCTAGGTTCTCTGTTTCATGGTTCCATCAGTCACAGAATTAAAAATCTTATATAATCTGCACCTTTACTCTTGATTCAAAAGTAAATAATTAACAATCACAAATTTAAGAACGGTTAAGCTACTAAATTCCCTAGAAACCCGAAAATTTGTCGTTTCAAATTATCTCTTGCCAGAAATAAGAGTTGTCATTCTCATGCACTGCATAATTTTACAAATATATTGTCTAATCTCATTGTGTCGAAAGCAAAGAAACATATTTTGAAATTATTATACCCCCCGCAACGAAGTTGTAGGGGGGTATGCTGGTTTCACCATGTTCGTCCGTCTGTCCGTCCGTCTGTCTGTCTGTCTGTCCGTCTGTAGACAAATCCTATGTCGTACGATAACTTGAGTTGTGTTTCTTAGAATCTTTTAAAATTTTATCAGCTGTTTACTGGTGAAGAGAGGAGGATTCCTTTCTTTTTTGACGATTTTCACTTTTGCCGTTCCAGAGTTATTGGACTTGATATGACGGAAAATAGGATTTTTACCCTATGTCGTATGATAACTTGAGTAGTGTTTCTCAGAATGTTTTGAAATTTTATCAGCAGCTTACCGGTGAAGAGAGGAGGATCTCTTTCATTTTTGACGATTTTCACTTTTGCCGTTCCAGAGTTATTGAACTTGATATGACGGAAAATAGGATTTTTACCGTATGTCGTATGATAACTTGAGTCATGTTTCTCAGAATGTTTTGAAATTTTATAAGCAGCTTAACGATAAAGATAGGAGGATCCCGTTCATTTTTGACGATTTTCACTTTTGCCGTTCCAGAGTTATTGGACTTGATATGACGGAAAATAGGATTTTTACTCTATGTCGTATGATAACTGAGTTAAGTATTTCTCAGAATGTTTTGAAATTTTATTAGCAGCTTACCGGTGAAGAGAGGAGGATCTCTTTCATTTTTGACGATTTTCACTTTTGCCGTTCCAGAGTTATTGAACTTGATATGACGGAAAATAGGATTTTTACTCTATGTCGTATGATAACTTGAGTAGTGTTTCTCAGAATGTTTTGAAATTTTATCAGCAGCTTACAGGTGAAGAGAGGAGGGTCCCTTTCATTTTTGGTCGGAACAATCAGTAATGTTTTGGTTATGGAAATAGGTTGGACAGATGTGGGGAGCGGAGGGTATATCTTAGTGAGCTGTGCTCACAGTAATACTAGTTAGGGATAACTTTTAGCTGAAAGCTTCTTTGAATGGATCTTTTTTGTCTTTGAGTTATTCATAGAAAGAACTTGATGATGAGGTTCCACAGTATATAAAATCATTTATTTATAAAATAAAAACGTAGATATCAAATTTAGTGTGCACGACGCATTTCTGGAATCACCTTCATCAGGCACGCTCAAAGTCGAAAGCTTGGAAAACCAAATAATTAAAAAAAAATTGGGAGCAATATAATTATAATTTGCATAATTTTTTAGGCTGTAGAGACAGGAAGTAGCTTGTACATGGGTTCTGGTATTAGAGGAGCAGCTTTGATGAGGTTTGGAAGGCTACTGTCTCAAGTCTTTGAGAGAAGTATGGATTTACATCAGTTGAGCGATCAGCACAAAATACTGGATTATACTTTGACCTGGGCACCTTTTTCAACACATGTGAAGATATTCTGTAAGTGTGTGGATACAACTACAGTCAAACCTGTCTTAAACAGCACCTCTATATAACAAATCACTGTCTATAAAGGGCACCTCTATATAACAGATTACTGTCTAAAAAGGGCACCTCTATATAACAGATCGCTATCTATAAATGGCACCTCTATATAACAGATTACTGTCTATAAAGGGCACCTCTATATAACAGATTACTGTCTATAAAGGGCACCTCTATATAACAGATTACTGTCTATAAAGGGCACCTCTATATAACAGATTACTGTCTATAAAGGGCACCTCTATATAACAGATTACTGTCTATAAAGGGCACCTCTATATAACAGATTAGTCTATAAAGGGCACCTCTATATAACAAATTACTGTCTATAAGCGGAACCTCTATATAACAGATTACTGTCTATAAAGGGCACCTCTATATAACATATTACTGTCTATAAAGGGCACCTCTATATAACAGATCGCTGTCTATAAACGGCACCTCTATATAACAGATTACTGTCTATAAAGGGCACCTCTATATAACAGATCGGTCTATAAAGGGCACCTCTATATAACAAAGTACTGTCTATAAAGGACACCTCTATATAACAGATTACTGTCTATAAAGGGCACCTCTATATAACAGATCGCTGTCTATAAAGGGCACCTCTATATAACAGATCGCTGTCTATAAAGGGCACCTCTATATAACAGATCGCTGTCTATAAAGGGCACCTCTATATAACAGATTACTGTCTATAAACGGCACCTCTATATAACAGATCGCTGTCTATAAAGGGCACCGCTATATAACAGATCGCTGTCTATAAACGGCACCTCTATATAACAGATTACTGTCTATAAAGGGCACCTCTATATAACAGATCGCTGTTTATAAAGGACAGTCTCATTTTTCACATTAGTGAATAGTGCATATAATTTTAACCTGTATATAAAGGACAACTGCTCATTAAAGCCACATTTTCAAGTTTCTTTGTGTGGCATTTATATACAGGTTTGACTGTAACTGCAAAATCTAGTTGTAATTCAAACGTGGAGGTATTATTTCAACTGCATGTGCCATTTTTTGAAACAAGAAATTGTACATTGGTCTGTTTATATACATGCCTGTGTAGGTGAATACAGATAAGTAAGGAAAAAGATTACCCCTTTGGTATCTTCAAACTTTTCTTTAAACAGTGATGGTCAACAATTGCTCCAATATCAACAAAAAAAAGCAATCACCTCACCACAAATCACCGAACACAAAAAGAACATGACATATGCCGATTGATATTCATATCTTTCCATTGTTATTGAAAGTGTGTGATTTTTGATTGATTCTAACTGAGTAATTAATCAGCTATTTTAAGGTGAGAACATTACATTTTTTGATGAGACAATGTTGATACTTACCTCCTTTATACCAGACCAGTGCACCGGTTTGGTTTGGTTTTTGCTGTTTTAATGCCACTTTCAACAATATATAAGTTATATCGTGGCGGTGAGTTATATTGGTGGAGGAAACCAGAGTACCCAGAGAAAACTACCGACCTGTCGCAAGTCACTGACAAACTTTATCACGTAATGTTGTATCGAGTACACCTTGCCATGAATGGGGTTCGAACGTTGTATTAATGGTGATGATACACTGATTGCACAGGTAGTTGTAAATCCAACTACCATACGATCATGATCACAACATACACCAAGTTGGACTTTTAAAGTGCTAGTAGCTCACAGCATCAACAGTCCACAGGTAGACATGTCGTTCCACTTGGACATACATGTATTATCCTGATTCTTATAATATAAATCTTTTCTTTTAATGTATTTTTTTAAACTTTTATTATGAATTTTTTTTTTCACTTCCAGATCATGAGCATTACTCAAAATCTCTCAGTGATACTAGTTCAGATTTGATGAGGAATTTTGTTGAAACACTAAAAGGAGCAAGTGAGGCTGTAGCAAGAGGAAATATTTTAGTTCAAGATTTACAGACAATTTTAGGAAAAGTGGATCATTTTAAATCAGTCGTAGCAGAAATAAAGGATCTCCCAGTTAAAGCTGATTACCTAATAGCAACATTGCCTTTGAGAAGAAAAGAACTGGATGCTTATCACTCTACCCTGAAGATAGTTCAAGACTTTATGTACATGTGCTCTAGATTTGATGGTAATTATATTTGTAACATGAATGCATTCTTTTCCTTTGATCTTTTTATGGTTTATATACTAGAATGTAAGCAACAGCTAAGAACTATGAAATAATACACACAGATACGAGATATTTGACACCTTGAATCTGGGCTGTAGTTTTATTACTCTCAGAGAGCTGTGCAATCAT